>OU892282.1:39292645-39841022 GCA_917834065.1 Ceutorhynchus assimilis
AAATTTATCCTAAACAATTTATAGTTTGATATGTTAAATGAATTATTGAAGAAAACTTTGCCATAATCAATCTGAACTACAGCTTAGTCAAGTCTTGAATAAACTCAATTAGCTTTCATAATTTGTTTACTACATAAATCCAAGGCTGGCGCAATTATACATATGTATGCCCCAGCAATTTGGGTCACATGCAATTCATTGCCTATTTTGCGTAATGCCAAAGCCACATGTAACTTTGTGCGCTATTTCGCCTTGCCAAACTCCCAGCCTGTTCAAATAGAACATGTTCTGGTGAAAACTGTTTACAAAATAAAAGCATAATTGTATGATATTGAGCTCTAAAACCCCTCGACACGTTTCCGCGTGATTTACTATAAATGGAAAAAAGAACCGGACACCGAATGATAAATCCATAAAAACGGGCGCAGGGTGAGTATAGAAAAACGTGGATAGAGCCATAAATAATTTTGCGAAATTGGCCCGTTGAGATTGATAATGGAATCCCTGGTGCATCTTCGGTGGGGGGGCTACTGAGTGTCCGATAGTGTCGAAATTGGGGCTCGCTATTCAGAATGTGAAACGCGTAGGTGCTGAGGGATAATGGTATTTGCTGTTGGAACTAAAAGAATTTTAGGGTGATGTATTTTTTATCACAAATATGTCAGCTATTTAGTTACATGTAATAGAAAAGGATGAAATTCGAAATCATGATGTTTTTCGCCCTGTAAAAAAGTCAAACGAATCACACTCCTGTTGTAGTTTTTGATAAAATGGGCGAATTTACATAAAAAGGGCGCTTCCACCGAAATTATTTGTGAGCGGGTTGAACGGACAGAGGGATTACTTTTACTCAAGCGTCATTGAGTCTGAACTCGGCGACTGCAAGATTTAAGTCGTCATTGACTACCGTCTATCATATGTTTTTTCAAGTTAAGGCCTTGCTAGCTAATGGTATTATAGTTTTGCTTATCCATTTCCTTTCATTATTCCAAGTTTCCAAATATCCATTTTGAATGTGTAGATTTGAAAATTGATTACTACCATGTAATTTGTTCTGGGAAACATTGCGTATGAGTTTGCTATATTATAATACCTTCTCAAGTAATTTATTGTTATACACAAGAAAATTTCTAGCGAAAGCCCTTATCGTTCGTTGAACCAATTACCCCCTTTCCCCTAATTTTCCTAATGCCTTAATTAGATTTCCAACAGGAGCGTAAGACTGAGCTGCCATCCGAAAGTAATTAAATTTCTCTAAAGTCATACCAATATTGACTTTGAATTTGGGTCCGTGCCGTAAACAAATTTGAGAGCGAGCGCGCGAAAAATGGAAAACTAATCTCTCCCAGCTTCAGCAGTAAAGTTTTCAGTGTTTTAATTATGGGTGGAAAAATTAATACATTTTTCGCGACCATGGCGCGATAATTAAAAGGCATTGTTTACATTTCGGTGCTCTGGTTTATTTTTCGGAATTTGAGAGGAGGATGTCACTCAAACTTTAATAATTAGAGAAAATGGATTTTATAATAAACCAGTTAGAATATTTAGGTAAAGTGGAAATCATTTCAAATGGCACGAACTATACTCTTGTGTGAAAAGTTTGGTGCCTCGTCTAGGGACACTGTTGCTGTACTTATAGGTGGACTGCCACGTCACCCAGGCTTGGAAAGAAATACTAGGCAACTTCGACCATACAAAAGTTATTGACATGATGGACGATAACATAGTGGAAATGCAAATGGATTAAATGGTGGTAAGTTTGAAAAACCATTCAAAGTCATATGTGACCCAAGCATATGGTAGAAGGAACTCCTCGCAGAATAAGAAGAGGCTTAGACTGTTATACAGACGACTCCAAAACAGCAGGGTCCTTATTATCTTGAAACAGGGGAGCAACGTTCCCAGGAGAACGGGTGTTCCGTCTTTCTCAATGTGTTACGATAAATTTATCATTCATTGTCCGTTGATTTTAATCTGATACTCCAAAGGAATGTGAGCTGGTGGCACCCTACATTAGAACGCCAATGGTCACCGGACGTCACACCTGTTTTTTCCATAATGCTTCACCCCCTCGCTCCTCATACGGAAAGTGTCAGATTAAAAACGACGGACTCTACGTAACATGTTCCATCTCTTTTTATTTTCATTATAAAGTCGTATTTTTTTTCATTTCAGAATCAGCCAAATAATCTAAAATATCCACAAAATTCAAAGTAATACAAGAAGTGCCATCTTTCCATCATCTGCATAAAATGCAAATATTTTTTATTCATTTACTAGTACTGCCATCTAGTACCTAATGGATTTATTCTTCGAAGTATGATTTTAATAATTTCGCATTTGACAGTCATTTGTATTTTCATTGAAAGAAATTATATTTATCTCACTTTCAGCAAATGGATATATTTCTGTCTTTTTCTAACTTCTGATTCTGAAATAATCATCTTAATGACCTAATTAATTAACAGTTTTTTACTTTTGACTTAACCCTAATTTGAATTATTATAATTTGTAAACAATTAAAATAATTCTAGTGGATTTTTATCCATTCTCTTTTATTCCATGCGGTCTTTCATTGTGAAGTGAATAATATGATCTTTTGGGTGTACTCGTCTGATTGGTTAAAACTGGTTGAATCGCAGTTAAGTATAAAAAACACGGGATCGTTTTCCTGTCTTTGTTTTCTAAAACGTTCTCTTTCCTAAAACAGAAATCTGGCAGGCAAGTCCTCTTTATTTTGAATAATTTTGCTTTGAATTTTTGGATTCTCCCTTATAGATTTTTCAATATATTTTGCTTTCAATTCATATTATCGTATCATTATTAAGTTTTTACCTGATAATTCTTATCTTATCTGTTTTTGAGATATAAATATTATATTTTAATTTTTTTATCTAATTGTTGGCTTCCATTTTGTGAGTGCTGATTAGATGTGCCACGTTTTTTTTTTTTTGAGGTAAGTCAACTCAGATTTTTGGATTTTAAAAAGGTACTGCTACTCTGGTTTTCAAAATCAATTGTTAGTGTGGAATATTGGACCATTTGCTCTAAATAGAGTCGGTGAAAAACCAAATTTGTTTGTCCATCCCTATCAACTCTTTATTGAATCCAGGTAGAGGTCTGAATAGCCATTTTCTGTTTGACTCCCTCAATTATTATCTCGACTAAAGGGTGTAATTTTTTAATAGAAATCCAGACAGGTCAAAAAAAAATTCAGTTAAAAGGTTTTAATTGAAACATCTCAAGAATTTTGACATATTCTGGATTTGATTAATTTCAACCCCAGGTTTATCTTGTATCTATGGTAGCTACCTTAATTTGAAAGGAAAATCTTGTCTATTTTGGAGAGAATCTAAAGATTTGATTTCTTATTGTTTTACGTACCTTATTGTGTTCATATTTTTGCCTGCCAGAGCTGCTGTCAGGAAAGCAGCATTTTGCTCAATCATAACGAGCATTTTAATTTAATCTTATTATTTTAATTTTATTATTATCTTTCCATTATTCTCAATTATTTAATTGTATTTTTTTTATATTAAAATATATATGTTTTTCAACTTGCAATAGCTGTTCATACCTGATTCTGTTGGAAGGGAGTGTCTGTACAACAATCGTTTTATATTAAATTTCAATTTCAATTTACTTTGCAAAACACTCACTTTTTGAAGAATTCAGGGATTTAATATTCCAAATATTGATGAACCTGATACTGTCCCATTCTTTTCTGGGTACCTACTCTACATAAAGATCACTGTTTGGAGTCTGGATCAGCTTGAGTGATGTCACCCCAGCAATCTATCCTCTTTCTGGATACAGGAAGCAACATGAAGAGCTCCAGTTCACGAAAGTGAAACCCCAACACCCATTGAAGAGCTCCGGATTGGAAAGGTACTTGGTATCAGATTCACCTAAGGATTCACCAGTTAAAACCAAGCTGTAAACACTGAAATTTTACAGAGAACATTGTAAACAAAATAAAATAATTGTTTGTTGGATTTTGAGTGGTTTCATTTGCACATAAAAGGACTACACGTTATTCTAATTTTTTGAATTCCACGACCCTAGGTTATCTTTTCTTAAAGTAACAAATTTCAAATAATTTGTAACAAATGATATACAAATGAGAATTTCATACATCTGTCAAAACTGGTATTTCAACAATAAATTGACATGTTTTGATTGTTGATTTGAACCAATCAGATTGTAATTACGCGATAATTTGCACTAGTGCAAATTATCAGATAATTGCATACTAACTGTTGCGAAAACTGGTGTTTTGACATTTTTTGACAAAAAAATTAAATTTTTGATTTATGAAATTCTCTCATTAAATACAACTCGTGCAATGGAAATATATTTATAATTCTCGACAAATTTGCACTCATGCGTTTTTAACTGAAAAAGGCACTCGTGCACTACGTGCACTCGTGCTCTTTTTCAACAAAATGCATTCGGACAAATTTTTCAAAAATTATCAATAATTTCCATTGCACTAGTTTTATTACTATTGATAATACAGACGAAGCACTCGTTCTCCTAAGAACGCTGCTCCCCTGTTTGAATTATAACGACTCAAATGGAGATGGCGCTGTCGTATATGGAGAAAGACCAAAATCAGAACAAAGCATTCCTCTGAGACCAATGCCACAGTTTACCAGACAGAAATTCACGCAATCCAAGCATGCGTGCAAGAAATTCTAAGGCCGGGTTATAATAACCAGAACATAAGCATTCGCTCAGATAGTCAGGCTGCTCTCACATCGATTTACTTCGAAAATAACGATGGAATGCCTACACGACCTGAAAGCTCTGTCGTCAAGGAATAACAGGAGAAAGAAAGCTCCTGTGGGTTCCTGCGGGTATTCGGGGATAGAAGGCAACGGAAAGGCTGACGAACTGGCCAGAGCGTGCGCAGCTGCACCCTACCCAAGTCCAGAACCCGCATTTGGAATGGGTAGTCGACCCATCATCACCTCGATTGTTGACAGTCCACACCTGTAGCAAGACACTCAAAAATGCTAACAGCTGAAGTGCTGTTACTAACGCGTACTCAGATAAGACGGGTGGCAGGCCTACTAACAGGACACTGCCTTCTTAAAGTACACATGCAGAAAATGAGAGTCATCATTTGCCCAACGACGTGTAGACTGTATGGTGAAAAGGAGGAAACCGCTTTACACAATATATAATATACGAATCTGAAGCACTGGCACGCAGATATTTGGAGAAATTTATCGTAACATGAGAAAATTGCCAGCAAGCTGCTAAATTTCATCAAAGAGACGGTAGTTGCTTAAGTGCAAATCTGACCCTGCCCTAAACCAACCAACCAACCAATAGTAACATGAATATTATGATCACATTTTATGTTTATTTCTATTTTTAAAGTACACTTTTTCTTGAGGCGCCATTATTTTGTTAATAAAGTAAATTAATGAAAATAAAAGTGTGCACAGAAATACTAAAAATACAATGTCTTTTGAACTGAGTAACGCGATTATGAATCAAATAACGGTCCCCAAATAGAGCCCATTTAATTTATATCAACAGGATTATTAAAAAGTTACGAGCTATTAGCCGGTCTTAAGTGTAATTTGGCCCAAAATGGCATCGTTAAGCTTATAAAGGGCCCGAGCTAAATGATAATTTTATATTTTTGGATGGGGGTAGCGTCCTTTCTTCTTCGCGAACGTTATAAGGAAATACAGCGTTTATTACTTCCCAGGCATCTGGTATTAAAACCGGATTTTTCCCGAGTAAAGAAAGACTCACTGAAAACTGCATTATAACTTTCACTTTAACTGCTATTACCCACTTTTTTTCTCATAACTGGTCGTATTTTTTCAGATTGCCTCAGTTTATACTTGACACAATAATGAAACCATACGACAGGGCACGGTTGCCGCATATATCAACCGACGTTGCAACCGTGTCCAATAAAGCCGTTCTCAGGGAATTTAGGGCTCGTATAGAATGGCTAGGGGCAATATACTGCTGGGTTTATATTACGCAATGTTGGAAATTTGTTTGTAGCGCAATTTTTCCTCAATGTTTTAAACCGTATAGGGTGTAAAAAAACTACACCTAAGGGAATAGTTGTGAACATTTAACAAGAAAGTTTATTTCAGTATATAATATTAATTAATCCTCGGCGTTTACATACAAATACTAATTTTTGGTTACCATTTCTTCCAAAAATATCAAAACTCTTTTTAAGCTAAAAACTTCTACTTTTATCTACAGATGCATTAATTAGATAACAAAATTAACTCATCAAAGTTATAATCAGGACATTATAACCCACAAAGGCAAGGGCAAATAATCCTCTTTTAAAATTGCCATTTGCCCCCCTAACGCCCAGTTTTCTACCCGTTGTACGTGATTACGCTTACGTCAAGAAGATAAACGCTTATAAATGCGTATCTAATGCCCTCATTTTAAGGTCGAAAATATTTTCCTTTTATCGTCTCTAGTTGAACGAAAACATTACTCTTTGTATAAGAGGATAAAAATCACTTGGTATATATTGTAGATTGTATGGCAATACTCTTATGTGATTTATATAGAAAAATAGTTTTTGTATGTTTTGCCTTTACCTTATTCCATACTACATCGATCGAGTGTTTCGCAATATTTGTTTTTCTTTTTAATACCACACCCCTGTGATATTTGACAGGCAATACGTCATCGCACCCTAAAATAATTAATCACCTCACATCAAAAATAGAGCTATTGAAGTATTGTTTTATTTTTAAAAAAATATTAGTTTACTTTAGGGTAATAACAATTATTTTCCTGGTGTAAATCCGTTTTAAATCACCCCCATCTTGTCAGTCAATCTATTTCATCTCCCAGTCCGGTATCTCCATTTGACGTCGGTCGCTTTATTGTTGGGCTCCCTTATTGGATTTATTTACGCCCAACAGCTTATCAAAACCGATACAAAAATGAAAACGACCAAAACCGAATCTTTTCCGACACTTTTTCTTTTCTGGCCAAATGTTTTGTCCGTATAAATGAAATCGATTTAACCGTTTCTTTTTAAAAGGGTCCGGTTTGTCGGTAATACGAATGCGGCGATTTAAGATTTTTTTTTGACAGCTGTAAAATTATATACCTATATAGGTACCTACTTGAAATCAGGAAAATTTCGTGGCTCGAACTGAAATACTTTTTCTATTTAAATAATATATCAGACTGCCGCCTAAGAAGTTTCACTTCAATACTATCGCCCCTTCATACAATTTTTAGATTAAGCGTAGTCGGGGTAAAGACGAAGGATCACACAGAGAGACGCGCATCTGTAGTGACGTCACAAAGGTATCGTCACTTGACAAGAATTAGGCATTCCAACGACCTGTCAAAAAGTGCGTTGTGGCAGAAGTTTATTATCCCGTATATGAGAGTATGGAATTTAAAGCTTTTTAAAGTACATTTTGTGGTGGTTTTGTGAATGAACTCTGTTTATTTTTTTACTTTATTGACTTCAATAGTGCTTCTTCCAATTAAAAATGCCACAAACGCGTCTTGTAGTTGATTGTGGAAGTAGTTTCAACATGGTAACAAGGATGATGTCAGGCTTTTTTCATTGCCCTCTGTTTTAAAATTTTCCAATTAAAACGTGAAAATTTTTCACTGCCACTGTTCCTGCATCTAAAATTAAGCCAGGCTCAAAATACTTGTGAGAATCTAAGCTTTTCTAGGCCTTCATTTGCTTATTGATTTGAAATTTTTGAAAACTGTGAGTCAAAATGCCAACTGGACATTTTTTTCAAACTAACCGTTCGCCCGCATCCCGATTTTCCTGCATTTAGGTCTTTTAATATTCACTTTGCATCTCAAAAAGTATATTATAACAAAGTAAACTGTAATTAGCTTGAAAATATTCCAAATAAACTCAAGATAAACAAACAAACGTCAAATTTTCCACGATCGCCATATTGAAAAATCACGTGGTTTGGAGAGCCTAATAGGCAACTCTTTGCTTATAATCAAGCGACCACATGATAGTCAAATTGGACTTGTTCGCAGTGGTAATAAACGAGCGCCAATCATGGGAGAATGAAGAATAACCACAAGCAGACAATGCATCTCTGTGGTACACAGATGGATCCAAACTAAGGGAAGGATCTGGACTGGGCATTTCCGGCCCTAACTTTAAGCTCTTCAAGGCATTGGGCAAACATCTTACAATATTTCAAGCCAAACTGCTTGCCGCAAACATATGTGCACAAAAGTGTGTCAAACAAAGCCTCGAAGGAAAAACATCTTCATACTATCAGATAGTCAAGCTGCCTTAAAAGCCTTAAGGGCTTTCAAATGCACCTCAAAACTATTCTGGGAATGTAGACAGACCCTAAAAACACTAGCGACACATAACCAGGTAACGCTCATGTGGCTGCCTGGTCATCGAAGCTTAGAGAAGGAAACGAAGAAGCAGATGACCTCGCAAAAGAAGGGGCCTCAACACCATACCAGAGCCTTATTGTTGCTTAATAAAAAGCCACATGATGGAAGAGCTCAACAAATGGGAGAAAGACCAACTGTCATCATATTGGAAGCACACTCCGGGACTAAGACACTCAAAAAGGTTTATCACGCTTTCAGCAAAAAGAGCTGAACAGCTCCTGAACATGAGCAGACCAGGCATCAGATTGGTCGTAGGACTGCTCACAGGATACTACCTGGTGAAATACCACTTAAGGTTGATGGGCAGAGCAAAAGACGATCTCTGCAGATTCTGCTCAGACGCAATAGAGATCGCAGAGCACCTACTCTGCGAATGACCAGCCCAATTCTGCAAGAGGTTCAAATTCTTCGAGGGAGCAACACTGTCACCAGAAGAAGTGGGTCAACTGACACCCAGAAAAATAGCTTCCTTCGGCAGAAGTCTACGCTTCCTGGAGACAATTTAAGATGTAGAGTCATGTATAAAATATCTGCAAAGGTAGCAGTGCTGAGTGGCTGGAAAGATAAAACGACTCCCCCTAAAATTTACAATCTACAATCTATATCTTTCTTCTCTCTCGTGTAATGAAATTTGCCAAAACGTGACGCGTCTTTCAAACCACTCTCCATTCTCGTCCAAATATCAGACCGCCGCCCAAGATATTTCACTTCAAAAAATTGCATTTGTGTTGAATTCGAATATGAAGATTGATCCTCAATACTTCACCCTGAAAAACTTCGACAATCTTTGGAAATGATTAATAAATTCGATAAAAATTTTCCCATACTACAATTCACCCCCAGAGTATAGAGTGGTATATCATCGTGGTTAAGAGTCGGGTTTGCACCCTCTCCAGGTCATGGCTGGTGGCATCGCAAACACTTGATTAAGCGCAGTGCTCTTTTCCCGTGATACTAGTTATCGGTGTAGGTCCTGATAAGAATATAAGCAGCAGAAGTTTCTAAAAAAAAGAGCCTCGAAAATTTTAATTTTATGATTCTATTATAGAATATTGAAAACTCGCGTCCGGCATCAGTCTGTATCAAAGCGGTTTACAATAAATAATGCCATGTCTATCAGTTGGTGAACTAAAGTACGTCGATTTTAATCTGATACTCGGAGGTAATGTGAGCTCGTGGCACCCTACATTAGAACGCCAATGGTCACCTGACGTCACACCTGATTTTGCCATATGCTTCACCCCCTCGCTCCTCATATGAGAAGTCTCAGATTAAAAACGACGGACAAGAATTATAAAGTGAATTTCTTTCATCAAAAAAGCTCCAACAAATATCATCGTCTCGACAGAAAAAAACGTTATCGAACAAACGTCGCGAAGTCATCCCAACAGACAAAAAACCATGTCACACCGTCGACAAAATAAATTTCCTCCTACTGAAAATTATGCACCCTTCCAAAGAATTTACATGTGCTCGTGTTTCCCTTAGAGCTCTAGTCGTTTTGTCACGTTTTTCGGCTCATTCCTCATCCTAAACGCCTATTATATGTCACCAGTTATCGTTTTGAGGTCATATTTCCAAACCGAAGGAAAAACGAATTGATCATTTGTGTATTTTTCGATAATGTGTATTCCATTTTAGCCTCGAAATATATATATATTTTTTTCTTTTGGCGCCATAAATACGAAATCGTTGAACAATAAGGGGGCCCAATTTTACGAATAGAAACCTAATATCGGAGAAGTGCAAAAGCGCTCGCAGCACATTTAAGAAGCAAGCAGAAGAAGCGTCTGTATTTGATTATCTCTGAATTTAGAATCCCCCCGAGGGCGTATCTTAGATCGATTTTTTATTTCATAAGTTTCATTTATGGCGCCGTTTAATCCTCGAGAAGATTAATGAGTTTTATTAATTAGGAAATTGGGTGTTATTTTAGTTTAATCGTGCTTGCTTAATAGTTTCAGTTGTTGACGGTGATATGTTGCATCATTAGCATAATAATGTTTTTAGGAAATTATACAAAAATGGTCGATTAGAGAGAAACCCATTCTGTACTATGTGAAACTTGCAAAAGGACATCAGATTGCCATTAAATGAAAATATTGTGAACCGTCCTTTAAATCGAAACGCGACAACTGCGGGCCATTTTGGACCTTTATTTTCGTTTATTTGCGGTTGTCTAAACGATACTTCTGTCCATGTTTTATTAATGAAATGGGTGTATTTTTCGATAGCGTTTCGCTTTGGCCGTGATTTCCGATGTTTTCCTCTCGGTTTTGTGTTTAACACACAGCACAGTAATGGATTGATTTGTGGTGCGTATATTTGTAAGCTTTTTGCGCTCTCGGCTTGTCGGTTCGGATGGGTAGGCGCTTTTTTTTCCACGTTTTATATCCAAAATCCGTTTCACTAATATTGATTTGTAACGTGTAATGTGTGTACTTTTACGTACAATTTATAATCTTCTTATAGGGTAAACTTCAAATCTACCACATCTATTTTGATCAAAACTAGGCTTTTGACTGTAGTATTTCAGATTTCTCTTGGGATTTATAAGCTTAAGCATTCGAACACACAAATAAGAACTAAACTTTACTTTTTTGTTCATATTTATTTTTTACTATCAAAAATATGCCGCTAAAAGTTTCCTATATTATGAAGTTTCAAAGACATCTTCTTTGTCAATTTCTTCAATCCTATACTGAGACGAAAATAATCATGCTTCCAAGCACTTTTCACGTTAATACCTATAAGGAGGTTTACTTGAAATTCATATCAGTGTATAGTAATCGATAATTTTATCCAAAAATTGTGGGGACAAATAAAACGTTATACTAATCTGAAGTTTAAGAACCCAGAAAATTTCACTGAGCTTGACACAATTTTCAAGGCTATTATACACATTTAACTGTGTTAATATTTCAACCAATATTTCTAAGAAGAAAAAAACAACACTCCTTCTAACCCATATCTCACGGACGGGGCATCACCAGCAGTAGGATCCTGGTAGACCCCCTGTCGCCCCTCGCAGCCCCTCCCCGTCACTATGTTGTCAACTGTGAGCGTCCCACTTCGTCGACGTTGCCATAGTGACCCGCAGGCTCCTCGGATCCAGATGGCTGTGCCTGTCGGCGCGGCTTTCCAGACAGTCAGTTGTTCGGAAGCGCTCGTTTCGTCATTATTTCCGGGATACGCGAGCGTCGATTGTGTTTTCCCGAAGAGTCGTCGCGACGTCCACCGACGCGCCCGTCGTATTCCAGATTTTCGAACCGATTATAGTTTTTCCTTTTTTTTTTTAAATATTTTGTTGGATTTATTTTTGTTATTATTTTAATTTTGGTTGGCCCGTTTACGATGAGAAGCAAGACAACTTTATTTCACATGAGGTAAGAAATATTTCTTTAAACTATATTTGAGAATATATGAAAAGCTCTAAAGAAAACTGTATATTTATATTTTTTTCTGCTGTTTTAGATATACATATAGAATCTAGTTACTAGCTTTCCAAAAGTTCGAAGTGACCAACTTTCAAAAAACCAACTCAATCTAAATTTACTTTCGCAGATATTATTCTCAACTTATATCCTCCAATCTCTAGTCTTGAAAAGGTCAGAAAATAGGATATGAAAACTTCTTCAAATTTTAAATAACAATTTTTCCATCGATTCGTAACCTAATTTTCTAACAAAAAAGGGACTAGTTTTAGATTCTTTTTGACGCAAAGTTTCAATTCATGCTTATCTTATATTGGATAATTTAGGAACCTGATAAATAAAATCCAGAAGAGGAGAAAAAACAAATTACAGAAAAAAAAAACATGTACAAGATCGTGAAGGAACAGTCCATAGATCGAAGAGAACTATCAGAGAAGATACAGTGACTTGAAATAATATACAACGTAAAAACAGTATTTAACTCGACAACCAATGTTGAGCATTAAACTGACAAAAACTACAATGAAACATCCAAAGCGCATAAAACTGAGTCTATATGCGAATGAGAAGGATAGCCAACACATTATACAAGGGTCAGAAGAAACCAAAAAAAATTTCCAGCTAACATAGAAAAAACATGGGAACCTATCCAAAATAATAACTTCAAACTGAAACTGAAAATACCCTAATTAATTTAGTTTCCCAAGAAAACATCTATGGTCCGATTCCAGGAAAATTGTAATCAACAACAATATTCTCGGAATAGCTTTAAGCCCTTTTTAATATATATAAATTGAAAGGTTGATTTAAAAAAAAAGTAGGTAGTTGGCGCAATTTATAAAGAAACTTTTTTCGAAAAGTAAACTTTCCAATAAATTATTCAACTAATAATCACTATGCGGCTTGCCTTAGCGGGCTACAAAATCAATATTGATGTTCACACACGGGGAAACAATTAGATTTTTTTTTGAGCCGATAACCTTCTACAAAGGTAGGTGAATCAGCAGATTAATCAAGAGTTAACAATATATACAATAAATACTGACGTGTAGATAGATGAAGGTGAATTTGTCCAAATTTAAGAAAAATCTCCGACAAAATCAATAGAATATAAGAGTCTTCATCTTCCTCTTTGTTATATTTCTTCTAGATGTGAAGGAGGTTAACATGTTTCTCCTGTTTGTCTCTTAAAATAGATCATCTATGAAGAATCTGAATCATCACAGATTTCAATAAATTTCCATTACTGGTGGTTCTGATCAGCCAATTGAAGCCAGCATTCTAGTCGTACGTTTGTCATAAAGAAATGCCTATATGTGTTCAGTTCACGCTCAATATTATGAAATTATTTGCTTTCCGATATTTATACCATCCCTGTCGATCCAGGCATCCCTTTCCAACCCTCTGTCCCTCATTTCCTCGTTTATACACATCTCCAGCTTCTTTCCTTCTTCCTTCTAGCTTCCACCCAATAATTTTCTTGTGTGTTTACTATTTCTCAACCAAATCAGTCGTTTGTCTTCGATATTCTTCGCATCCATCATTTTTGCAGAAAGGTCTTTTGAATGCCAGATCTCCCAGCTACATGTGACAATGCAGCCCTTTAGGGTCCTTATTCTCGAAACAGGGGAGTACCGCTCTCATGAGAACGAAGGTTCGGCCTTCGTCGCTCATATTCATATTTCCATAACACTGACAAGAACAGAGCAATCGTTCTCATGAGAACCCTGTTCCCCGGTTTCGAGAATAGAGGTCCTGTTAGTAAGGATTTTGCTTCTCGTTCTTTTACATTTCGATCTTCAATTGCTTCGTCTAGAGTTCCCTTATGCTACATTTTCATTACCAAATATTTCCATTCAATGCATTGTTTTATTTTCTGTCCGTTATTGATCTCAGTTTTCGGCGTTTGTCCACCTATATCTAGTCGCGAATTCTGTTTTCGACAAATTTACTCCCAAACCCCATACTTCTGCTATTCCTCTATCAATTTACGTGTAATTAAGAATAGGTAGGGTGAATAAATTATGTTTCTCCTACGATTGTTTATGCCTTCCTTTCTTTAATTGAAATAATCATTCACTTCTAGCAGCAAGAACGCCGTTCAAATTTTATCGAACATGGTACAAAACAACGGTTATTATGGAATTATTATTTCATGAATACTCAATTCACATAATAGGGAATTTTCATAAGAAATAAATATGGCTTATTTTGTTTTTATGGTGCACATTTTTGGGTAAAATATTGAATATGAGCAGTTTTGTATTAAATTTATAGATATTATAGTCATATGGCAATTATTAGTTTTAAATTGAAAAGTTTCGCGCGGAAAAGTTACGTTTAACATGGCCGCTTCCAGTGACGTCAACTTTTCGTAATTTGAGGTTAAGGGTAGTTTACACTGATCGTAAATCCACGGTCCACACTTTCGTGGTTCACTCTTGAATCGTGGAAAGATTGGTCCACGATCAGCTCACGTCACACCACGACTTATATTGAACCACCATAAACGGGTATATTGAGGGAAGATTGTCAGACTGCGCTTTTGTAAATCCTGTATCAACCATGATGAACTATTTGAATTACAAGATGTCACAATATGGCACTAAATACGGAAATACCTCATAAATAACCGCTTTCAAGTTTCAATGCAGTCGCAGGTTCAAGATGAGCGATTCTTTCCGACAGTTTGCAAAGTGTCAAAGGCTCTTGTGAGAACAGACCTTAACGTTGTGTTTACAGACAGTTGACGTCACAAATGCCACCATCTTGAAGCTAATCGTTTTCGCGCCAACGAAAATAATTTGAAATTCAAAATAATTTTTTTATTTCAATGAGGACATAAAACCAAAAAAAAACATATACATTTTATATTTGAAAACATAAGCAATAAGAAAAAAAATACTTTGAAAAATATGATTGTTCCCTATTTCCTATAATAAAATATGTAGTAGTAAAATAAAGTATCCTTCATAAAGTCAATTTTCATTCACTCAATCCCGTCAATAATAACTATTATTCAGTAAAAAAATCATAAAATGTATCTCTGTGATTATAAGCTTGTTGACTGATACACTAAGGAACAAAATGACCAGTTAATTTAACAGCAAGAAATTTAATGAAGTGAGAAATGAGTACTTACTCTCAGTTAAAAACTATTTCCACCCTCATAGTCGGGGTGAAGACGAAGAACCACACACAAGGGAGACGCGCATCTTAGTGACGTCACAAGGGTATCGGCGCTTGGCAATAATAGGCAATCCTCTTTGCTTATAATACTTGGTTTGCGTCAATCGTTTGTCGGCTGTCATTGCCAAGTTTCGTCACCACACCCCAAATATATAGCTGTCTTTCTCCGTCTCTCTACGTTATACCTTTCTGCCCTCCCGTGTAACGAAATTTGCCAAAACGTTATACTTCCGTGAAATTTCACTCTGTTATTATTCTCGTCCCAAATATTAGACCGCCGCCGAAGCTTCCGAAAGTTAATAGGTTGTCTGCCTTATGGAGATCGCATTATCTTGAGGCACCCCAGATGACGTCATAAAATTTATCAGGCAACCTCTACCGCCCCAAGGAGTTTTACTCCAAAAAAATAATTAAATCTTAGTGCGAAAATAGCTATTTCGCAGTCGTAGAACAAGTATAGTGTGGTGTGTGCCAAACCAAACCAAACTTACGCACGCGTGCGAAAAGTGCTATTTTCAACACTTGTTGCACAATATACTTCATATAATTTGTATTGATTTTTGACTGGTAGCCGACAGCCGATTCAGGTGGTTTTGGTACACACTACTAAGCTCTTTTCACGTAGCTCCGATTTAACAAACCGCAACATACCGCTCAAATTCGAGTGGTATCCATGACGTCACTTTGTAACCGGGTTAGGAAACGGTATGTCATATCTCTAACCAGCTCGGCGACATGGTTACGTTTAACGGTTAGAAAAAAAAAAAAAATAGAAAATTTGTTAACAACGAAAAGCGGGAAAATTGTGTGTAAATCTTATTATAAAATTCTGTATTGTGGCTGGGTTCGGTAATTCCATCTGCGAGCAAATGAGCAAAATTTGACAAATGTCACGTGATTTGACACTTGTTGAAAAAAGATAATTGATCACGTGACGTCAAAATTTGCTCTTTTTACTCGCAGATGCAGTTACCGAACCCAGCCTGTATTGTAATATTATTTTAAAGTGAGGGGATGTCAATATAGCGCTATAGCGACAAGGATAACCAACTCTATCCGTACAGAGTTCCAACCCTCTGATAACTTTTATGGCGTCATCTGGATACCTAAACATAATGCAAATCTCCATAAGAACCACCTGAAACGAATAGAGATATTTTCTCTATCTCTAGAATATTCCCCTTTCTATTGATTTCGAAAAAAGAAAAGAATGCAGCAAGTGCCATATCGATAAGGATAACGATTTCTATCCGTTACAGAGTCCCAGCCCTGATGACGTCATTTGTTTGCCATTATGAGTCAACCTGTTAACATTGGAACCTTCTTACTGGACGGCAAAATTGCCGACTAGTACTGCTATCAAACGACAAATGGCGACCCAGTCATTAGACTAACACTATCGCAGTTGATTTGAGTTAATCCTTAGATTAGGGAAGAGAGTGGATGCGTAACAACTCAAGGGCATTTGTTATCACCTGCCACATCGCCGATAATTATCAATTTTCGATTTATTTTTATTTTAAGATATTAATAATAAGAAATTTAATTTTACAAACTAATAAAAACACCTTATGCGGAGCTATTTAAATAGTTTTCTGCATTTTTATTTATTTTTCGGGACAATTTGATATATAAAATAAAACATGACAAGACAGGATTTTTTTAAACAGGTTTTATTAATACAAAAATATCCTGCTTCCTTTTTCCCGCTGCGACTTTCAAATCCATAGGCTGAGCAATTCACCATCGTAAAATTCACTATTGTTCAATTCACTGCTTATTTTCACTGGAAAATACACGAAAAATAACAAACACTGCATTCGCTTTGTCTGCCACATAAACAATGGTTGTGTGGTAACAGAATCGAATCGTGCGCCTATACAATATAGGATGCGCGGTATCCACTCTCTTCCCTAATCTAAGAGTTAACCAATATTGGTTGCGTACACACGTAATACGAAATTATTTTCAACCAATAGGGTAATATACAAGTTATTTTCAACTACTAAAGCTTGTTTTTTTTTTAAAGATAATTCCCCATGTCAAAAATTTAGTAACTATGTTGGCAACACAAGCCTTTTCTACATAAAAAATTTGAAAGCATTGACAATTTTACATTGTATTGCGAACATAATGTCATTTTGACTTTTATCTTTAAAAAAAAACACGCTTTACTACTTGGGCGGTTACACACGGACGTGGATGTCTTAATACATATACGTGCACACATCAACGTGCAACCAAGAACGTGCATGGCGCTTTTGTACACACGCTCGTACAAAACTGCAGTCTTGCTATTCTTGCTACAGTGTTCCGAGTGTGCATACAAAATTGTACATTCAAAAACGCGACGATATTTTGTATACACATTGATGTTTTTGTTTGCACGTTCATGTATGTGCGTACATGTTTTCAGACATCCACGTCCGTGTGTAACCGCCTCTTAATTTCATTTCCCCTTAGCCCCGCCATTGCGTCAAAATAAAAGTTCGTGACGTAATTAGTTTTTTCAAATCTGGCAACACAGCACGGCTTCGAGAACGCACAATCAGCCGGATTCTACTTTACGAGTCGTGTTGAAAATTCGTATCGAATTGTCAAAATAGCGATTCTATTTTTCGATACGTATTACTCGGTACGTCCGCAGCTGTCGTATTCGATATTGAGTATCATAATAGACAATTCGACTGGACTCGTAAAATAGGATCCGGCTGCAGCACTGAAATCGGCTGACGAGAAAGAAATAAAAACGGTAAAATTAAACGTTGAGATTATAACAGCGATTTCCATTTGTAGAATTAGTGCAAAAAAAGTGTATCCTTATCCTTATATTCCACATGCTTTTAGAAAAAGAAGCAGATACACTCAGTGCGCACTGATTGACAAATGGAAATCCTCATAAATCGTTGTTTGTGAAACAACATAAGGTCTGCTCCAATCTCCAACAGGTCAAAAACCGTCCCATGAACGGTTTCAAATTTAAAATCCACTCTGTATACGAATTTCGAATTCTACGCAGACACACAAATTTTAGGCGTTGCGCAGAATCGTGACGGTGCAATAGGCGTGTTCTTTCTACGGTTTGTCTCATCCTCGGTCTCATCTCATTTTGAGATGAAGTGAGATGAGGTTATTTGAGTATCATATGTAAGTAAGTAAGTAAGTGAAGTGATATGAGATTAAAGTGAGATCTTCGGTAGAAAGAACACGACTATTATTGTACGGTTTTTGGCTTTGTTGGAACAAACCTAGTATCAATGTTGTGATAGTTGAGTTCGGAATGGGATTCTAGTGTGGTGTTCGTGTAGTGTAGGGTTATATCACTTGATGAAGGTGTAATAGGCGGTGTAACACCGGATACACCATCACTTTGTACCGAGTAAACGGTCCCACCATCTTTACACCATTCGGGCACTAAAAATTATTTCCAAACATTGATGAACTAAACAAACACTCTGGAACGGGCACACTGCTTTATGCTGGTGTGCCAAATTTTGATATATGCAACCCAGCAATACAAAGGGATTGTTGTCTCGCTCGCACTCATTGCGATTAACGTAAAAGAAAGAAGAGCGTCTTCATCTTCCTAACCTCAATGATCCAAACACTTCAAACAGCTGTTCCCATTAGCCGCCATAGTTCAGAGAGAGATGCCAATCCCTCTTATTTGTTGTCCTTCCTGGCACAAACCCTTGCATAGAAACAATTATACAGCCACCGTTCCAGTGTTTAGTTCATTGTTTCCAAACGCAAATAAAGTGTACATCAAACTTACTCCTACCAATTATTATCGAACACCACAGTGTCAATAGTGTCGACACTTTGTATCATTCCGAACTCACCTACTAAACGCGGCGTTGTCAGATGGTTAGAGGCTCAATTACTATTGGTCGCCGTTATGGCGCTAAATTCAAATTAGAGCTTGTTTTTCTTACCATCACCATTTAGCCTAAAGAATCTTGTGGAGCCGTTTTTTCACCAATTTTCATTCATAGTTACCACTCTCGAGGCAACTATAGCGATCTATTTTTCTAGCAAAAAATTGAATAGGGAACTTGCAAGTGAACTAATATTTTCCAAATTTGTTTAAAATCGATAGATTATACTACACAATATTTATATGATTAGTTTTTATTTAACTGATAACGCCCTTGTTACACGAAAAGTATTACTAAATTTGAAATAAAAAATTTCGCGCCTAAACAATGCTTCCATGATGGCTACCTTTTTTGACGTCACGATTCTGTAAACAAACCTGTCAATAGGGAACATGCAAGTGAAAAAAAAAAAATACAAAAGCAGTCCTTTACAATATTCTTCATCCATTGCGACAATTTCCACAGAAATAACACAAAAATAGCACTGTGCCAGCAGGAGTTCGTTTGCTGCGTATTAGTTGTTTACAAAATCTCAACGTCACAAGTACTTACTGTCATATTGAAATTTCGTGTTTTCGCGCCAAAGTTTCTGATTTGAATTTCAATAATTTTTTTTTCGTACAACGTATAAATTTAAATGGAAAAAAAGAAAACTATGTAATAACTGATCACTAGAAGTATCAAAAAAAAAATTATTTGAGAAATATGAAAATTTCTCTGCCTAGGTGAATAATGATATCTAATAATGAAAATGCCCGTCATGACAATTTTCTATTGGTTTAATTTCAATTTCAGTTTCAGTTATCGATAGGGAACTTTCATATTTCTCAATTTATTTTTTTTAGAAACTTCTAGTGATCAGATATTACATAGTTTTCTTTTTTTCCATTTTAATTTATTCGTTGTACGAAAAAAAATTTATTGAAATAGACCTAACTATTTTTACCTGGTATGCGCGCGCAACACGAGGCAATGCCTTTCTATTGGCTAAGTAATACAGGTGAGAGATGTTCGTTTTGCACGCTGGGCATATCCTTGTCCTTGTTCATTGCCCGTGGTTTGACAAGAATAAAAATACGATTGATATTCAACTTGACATAGCTTGGCAAGTGACATTCAAAAGTTGTTTGAAATTTTCATTGACAAATACGTTGCACAACACGCGGTCTTTCTTTTTCCTTTTTTATCTCGTGCAAATAAGAAGAATGGATTGCTATACGTAAGTCTAACATAATTTGGTACGTTTTGCCTCGTCTTGCGCAATGAGCGTTCTGTGTCTTTTTTCATCTAATGAAGGTTTCGTATTATTGCCTCTTTGTCTGGTAAAATAGATAGGTCTATTCAAATAAAAAGCTTTGGCGCGGAAATGCGAGGCTTCAATATGACAGCGTTCGTGATGTCAAAATTTCGTAAACAACAAGCGCAGGGGCGAGTTCAGAAATAACACACCGGGTGTGAGTGCGATTTTATGGGTGTGACTGAAATGACAATTATTAGGCGACAACTTTCGTATGAATTTCTGAACGCTTGGTGTGACCAATCGAGCATCTCCTCAAAAATTTCACGAAATCTATTAGGATTACTTCTTTTGTTGTTCATTTTTTTAATTTGAAGGAAAAACTTTAATTCTTTTTTGTGTTTTGTTTATATTTGGTGGGATTATTGAGATTATGGGAGCAATGGTCGACATTGTTGACATAAAGATACAATCACACCGCAGACACACCAAAAATTATGGTGTGACCGGTGCGACACCCGGAGTGCGCCCGAAGTACTTTCTGAACAGCACAGAGTGCGCGCACTCGGTGTGCCTATAGCATTTATGAACGGCTAGTGCGTCGCACCGGTGTCACACTCACACTGAGTGTGTCCTTCCTGAACTCGCCCCAGCAAACGGAACTCCTGCTGACGCAGTGCTAATTTTGTGTTATTTAAGTGTGTTAAAGTTTGCTTTTTGTGAAAATTGGCGCAATGGATGAAAAATATTGTAAAGGACTTCTTTTGTAAATTTTTTTCCACTCGAAAGTTTCCTATTGACAGGTTTGTTTACAGAATCGTGACGTCAAGAAAAGTAGCCATCATGGAAGTATTGTTTTGGCGGGAATTTTTTTATTTGAAATTTAGTATTATTTTTTGTGTAACAAGGGCGGTATCAGGAAAATAAAAACTGGTCATATAAATATTATGAAGTATAAATTATCGATTTAAAACAAATTTGGAAAATTTTATTTCACTTGCAAGTTCTGGTATCTGTATGTAGTACATAGGAAATAATTACCATGAGTTTTTGATAGAGGGCGGTACTTTCGAGAAGGCATTCAAAAAAAATAATTTGAACACAATGATTTCAAATATATTTTGAAAAATCAATTTTTTTATTTTCTACTAGCGTAGTAAGAAAATTTCAATATGTACCCTAATGCACGTAGCCCGTGCATTAAAAGTTATCAGTTTTGCAGGCATTGCAGTATTTTATATTCCTTTATTATCTAAACCACCTGCAAGGTAATGCACGGGCTACGTAAATCACCCTGTATTCCTCGGTGGAGAATAGCTATTTGCCTAACAAGTGCGGAAAATGAATTTTTCCGCATGAGTCCGCCGTTTACCGAACAACGCGTAGCAGCCGAGTGCAGAAAAACATTCTGTGTAATAAGTGTTAGGTACAACAGTTTTTCTACAGACACGCAGAAATAAGTATACCTACATAAATATCAGTATTGTTTTTTTTTTGATAGCCATGCGGAAAAAGTCATTATATGTATACTTTGCGCATTACAAACCTAAGCGCTTCACGCTTCGGGTTATAAAAGTGCTCGGTAAATAATGAGTAACATCTCTACCGAGTACCTTAGGTATAATTTACTCTTCTATTAAAAAATCATTGTTGCACGGAAATCAACATTTTATCATTATTTGCAACATTACCAACTCAAAAATCATAATATTTGAAACATTCACCAACCAGAAATCGTAAAAACACAAAACATTAAAATCCTAGGGCCTAACTATAGCTAAAATACAATAATTTTACAACTAAGTATTATTGTTGGTTTTCTTGGTAAACCGCGGGTAGAACATCTCTTGGTATTTCTTCTGCGATCCATTGTTGCAGGTTTTCGGAAGCTTATCAAGACCTACATAAGCCATGAAAAGCTCATCGACGGATTTGAGCATCCACGGTTCCGTAGCTGTCTGCTCGTCAGTTTTGCAATACAAGCTTTCATAATCGTCTGCTTCTACTGGCGCGTAAGACAACTCTCTGGCTTCGTTGTACTCGTAATTTCCATATTTGGCCAATTTACTGTCAGGTATAGAGTCTCGAACGGTCCTTGGAGCGATAAACTTTTCAGCGCGACGCGCCGCGAGGTAAAGATTCAGATTGGCCTCCTGGTAAAGCGATTGCTGTTGGCACCAAGTATCATCTGCGCAGAAAGCAATGGCTTGCATGGCTTTTTTCAGTTGTTCAGTCGACATTTTGGTTCAAACTCAGGTACTACTAATATACCAGTGGTAATAGTGGCTCAGTA
The DNA here is from genome assembly GCA_917834065.1 of Ceutorhynchus assimilis. NCBI lineage: Eukaryota > Metazoa > Arthropoda > Insecta > Coleoptera > Curculionidae > Ceutorhynchus > Ceutorhynchus assimilis. The sequence goes on from OU892282.1 coordinate 39,315,086, forward strand.
ACTATCGTGAATAATTATTTGACAAATGTCGTTTTTTGAACAAATTGATCACTTATCGTGGCACCATCTATTTGTAAATCCGTGAACTATTGAATTTATTAGCATACTCGATATTTGCGACGTGTTACAATAGCCGCCAGTTTTTAGCGATTGACCAGTCGGCCATCTTGACAGATAAGCAGTGCATTTAACGTCAGTTAAGACCAATAATTGGTTGAGAAATGACGCTTAATGTTTATCTGTCAAGGTGACCGATTGGTCAATCGCTTAAAATGGACTTAATATATTTGATGATGTGGCAGTATCATTTGCCTGAGAAATCTGCGTGTTATTTTCTAAATTTAGAGGAGTTGTTGAATGTCAGTTTTCGATGTCAATCACAAAACGTAACAGGTGTGTTCCGTTATCAAGAGAGGAAGGCAAATTCATAGTGTAGGCAACCAGCAATCGTGACAGCTATCATTATTTCCCATTCCCATTAAAAAATGTGTGAAGCCTATTTTCTAGGTAAGGAAATCATATGTCTGAGAGAGAACGCGTCACAAATAAAGTGAAGTTTATATACCTAGATGCGAATCACGAATTGCTGAGACGACTCCTATTGGTCGCGGAGCGGGAAATTTGAAACAGGTTTAATCTTGAGATTTTCGTTGCGAATTTCATAAGGATTTTTTAGCGACTACTTAACCGTTTGTAACCGTGTTATAAACGGTAACTGAAAATCGCTAATCGTTGAAATTCTAGTGAGGCAGCGGTAATAGGGGAAGTTATTATGACGTCAATAGAAGAAATCAATGACGTCACGCATTTATAACACGGTATTAAATTCAGTAACCTATGTAGGACCTGGGTTACTGGTGGATATAGAACATTTGACAGTTCGATTTCATTCAAATGAACGTTTGGGTTAGTTTACCTCACTCTAACGTCAAACCCAAAAATTAGAATATAATTATTGCGGGACGTGGACGTGGGCTTCTTGTTGTTAGTTTAAACGTAAAAAGTTAAAAAAAAACGCTCAGTAAGGTAGAACATGTAGTATACTTCCTTGGAGATCCTGGGGACCAACATGACAGAAAATATTGAAATGTTAACTGAAGTAACTTTAAAAACAATGAAGGGGAGGATTACACCGTCGTCACCGTCTGCGTTTCCTAAGCGACTATACTTTTTAGGGCCGATTTCTCAATAGCGAGTCACCCCCGGGTTGGTTATAACTCCAGGGTTAAAGTGTAAAGTTGCAATAGTGTTTACCCTGGAGTTAGCTTAACCCAGAGGTGATTTGCTATTGAGAAACCGGCCCTTTATGGTAAAAAAATATGTGTAGGTACTTGTTTCATTCTATTAGGTACCTACACAGAGAGTACATTTTTAGCAGTTTTCAATTTCAATAATGTACGTGCATTGATCATTGTATTGATAACTCCTTTAAAGTGGGGATAATTTTGACAGAACACCAGTGGTGACTGGGTGAGGGTAATAACCGTACGGTTATAGCTCGTGATAACACAGTTACAAACGGTTACTCGCTAAAAAAATCCTTCATGTCTACGTACGCGTATTTCAAAAATGCTTTTGTTTTCTGCCCCTTCGGTTGTTTTACTCAAGGTTGGTTGCCTCATAACTTTATGACGTCATCTGGGGTGCCTCAACATAATGCAAATCTCCATAAGGCACCCCACATGCGTCAAGTTACCCATTACCAGAAAACATGTTTTGTTTACGTTTTGGCTTTCGCCATTTCATTTTAGATTCTTTTGTCGATCATTCTCAAGGATATTACACACTGCTGAGGATAGCATATCCTCATAAGGCCTATGTAGGTCATTTCTCAAGCCCCCACCACCCGAGTACCAGTGATGACGTAGGCAGCGTGTCTCTCTCGGCTTGACGTAGGCAGTGGCGGCGCTTGGGTGCACTGGGCTCTTAAGCAAATATCACAATTGGGTTTTATTAAGGGCAAATTGTTCAACTGAAAGAGCCAATTAGAATCTGCGGAAGAGGAAATTTTGATTATTATCAACTCAAGAGCTGCTAATGAGTAATCGAAATTTTGCGATTATTATCGACTTTTGAGTCTTTGACTGCCTTTAGAACAATTCTTTAGGGAATCCAGAGTTGATAAAAGTTTAAATTTTGACTATTACCGGCTCTGGATTGGTTCCAGGAAAGTTTTCCAGAGAATCAAGAGCCGGTAATACTTCAAATTTTGATTATCTGTGGCTCTTGATCCATTGGATATTTTTTCTTGGGCCAATAAGAAGCAGTGTAAAATAGCTATTTATGTACCAAGGGGATTATGTAGATTATAATGCCCGAAGGCGAAACTAGCCCGAGGGCCTATGGCCCGAGGGATATATTTCGCCTGAAGGGCATTATAATCTTATAATCCCCGTGGTGCATACAATGCTTTATTTTCTACTCAACACAATGTTTTTTCATCAATTTATTATTAACAAAATCAGTTAAACTTGTGTGACAGAATATTGTTTTGTATTTTGACATGTACCTGTACCTGTGATCTGGACCTGTACCTGCGACCTGTACATAGAAACGAAATAAATTAATATATCTATAAACATCTTATAAGGCAAGGCAACGGTGGTGGTCCTGTGAGTTAACGCGCTGGACTACATGGGAAACGTTGATGGTAGACCGGGTTCGAATCCTGGCTAGACCGAAATTTATTTTCGGTCAGACATTTAGTGGCTGCCTAGGGTAAAGTGCAAATTAATAGAACAACAACAACAAAAACACCTTAAGGTATTATAAGCGGGCGTTATAGATCATAACGCCCGCAAAAGCGGGCGTTATGGTTCAGGTTGTTATAGGTGTGTTAACGTATTTCGTTTCCTAGGTATTATGGATCTTTAATAGTAAAGTAGAAAATAAAGAAATTTTGAATAATATCAACTTAAGAGCTGCTAATGATCCTTCGAAATTTTGATTATTATTGAATCTTGAGCTTTGAATGCCCTTAGAAAAGTTCTCTTGTGAATCCAGAGTTGATGAAAATTCAAATCTTGAATATCATCAGCTTTTGATTGGCTCCAGGAAAGCTTTCCAGAGAATCAAGAGCATAGGCGCAACTAGGCTCCAAATTTGACGGCTGCTCTAGCACTTTTTTTTTTTGGCGGGGTTTGATGGAAAGTAAATGACGCGCGTAAAATAAACTTTGTTTCACGAGGGTTAGCATTGTCCGTCGTTTTTAATCTGACACTTTCCGTATGAGGAGCGAGGGGGTGAAGCATATGGCAAAAACAGGTGTGACGTCAGGTGACCATTGGCGTTCTAATGTAAGGTACCACCAGCTCACATTCCTTTCAAGTATCAGATTAAAATCGACGGACTTTATTATATTATAAAAAAGGGTTTAGTTTGTCGTAGATTAATTAGGTACTAGCTGACGTCACACATATTGAAAAAGTCGTTACGTCATGTCATATGACGCTTTGTTTAGCCCCCAACGAAAATGAGGCTATGTGTGTGACGTCAGCTAGTGCCTAATTTTTTTGACAAATTCAATGAATTACTTCTTGGCCCGTATTCTCGTGACTGGAGAACAGCGTTCTCAAAAGAACGATTTCTCTGTCTTAGTCGCCCATATTGTTATTTCCATAATACTGACAAAGACAGAGCAATCCTGTTCCCGGGCTTCGAGAATACAAGTCCTGGTTTTAAGAACCGCGAATGTTTACAACGTCATTAATTTATTTCAGTCATTTATTATTTGTTTAAAAAGAAGGCAAATGATGACGTAAGTACAAACTCTCGTGAAACAAACTTTTGGTCCGCAGACGCTCCGTTACCGATCTACAGGGTGTTTGAATTTCAATATGTTTTTAGTTTTTTCTTTACAGCTTCTGCAATTTTTGAGGGATTTACCTCGAATTTGGTATATAGGTTATCTACGCAATAGGAACAAACATTACACATAGCAAACGTTTGCCAGAATCTACAGGGCGATTTCTACCTTATTTATAAACTTTTGTAGTACCTAATTAGTTAGATGAAACTTATTTATTTAAAATGTTCTAGTAGGCTATGGCTTCGTCGTTCATACCCGCTTATGCATACCGCCGCCACTGGACTTAGGGTTTTGGCATCACAGGCTATGATTCCGTTTGCTTTCGCTTTATGCATAGGTACTTAGTTTTAGAACATTAATAAAGATTATAAAACACCTTTTTCTCCAAATGTCAGAAAAACGTCACTTTATTAACCCCTGTCAAGATGTCAGAAATTTGATTTCTATAAGCGATTTCGCCCCAGATTTTCATCTGCTGTTTGGTAGGCGAATGGTTAACCAATTAGTACGTAAGTGACGTAGCTCAACAATCTCATCCGAATTCAGTAGATAGGGCGTTTGGTACATTTTGACTTTGACATGTTTATTTGGACAAGAGATAAAAAGAAACAGAAAGCTACCAAACCTCGACTACCCAGTCAAACCGCGGTATAGTATCTGACAGACCAAAGGGCCTACTAAAGTTATTGTGACGGTTGTGAAAGCATCATTCACCCATACGAAATTGAATGGTACCTGTTTGACAAACCAAACTGGGGTACCAAACTGAGGCGAAATCGCCTTATGCTGCTAGGCAAATCCAGCGGGTTAACACCTGTCGAGGTGGTAGAAATTTAATTTCTATGCTGCTTGGCAACCTCAGCGGCAGCAAAAGTACTTTTAGTGCCGCTGGAGCGGCAGTAGAAGTACTTCTAGTGCCGCTCGTACTTCTACTGCCGCTCAACCATTCACTTGCCCTCGAGCTTACTCCATTCGTTTGGAGAAAAAATAGCGTGTTGCATAAGGAGTAGAAGCACTTTTTTGTGCTTCAGCAGTATTGCAAGCCTCACTACTTTCGGCTCGCAAACCTACCGCTTCAGCACAAAAAAGTAAAGTTTCTATTCCTAATACAACAATATACTATTTTTTTAGATCTCGTTTACATCTTCCCCTTTGCTTATTATGGTAATCAAAATTAAATAATATTTTTCGTCATAAATGTATATTCTAAACTACGACAGCTGGCGCAAAAAGCTGACTACACCGTTGATGACGTCGGCAAGGGTGCAACATCATATGAGCTTGATTCCAAAAATCGAGGCCGATATATGAGCAATCCTGTAGTAGTGTGTAATATCCTTGGGTCATTCATTCTGGCATAACGCATAACGTAGCTCAAATACCCTTTCTGATAATTCCAAGTTAAACGCAGTTTTCCTTTACCTACCTTGATTTCTGCCAACTTTATATTATTTTATTCTTCCTTCCAATTATTCAAAACACTAGCTTACGCGATTAAAGAGCAGTTCAAAGCGGGGTCTCTCGCATAAAGGAGCGTCTTCTAAACTGAAAGCCGCTTTTTCTTAAGTTCTCACCCAATTGGCTTCCCTTTATGGGTTTGAGGCTTTTATATTTTTATAAATATGTTTTCTTTTTGTGAGGCAATGAAGCGTTAGTGACTTATTTTCCAATAAAGAGCTTTTGGTGCCAACACATTTTCAATTTCTTTACCCTCATCAAGCTGTAGGTTTGAACTACAATAATTGTACAATCAATATGTTTACCAAAATTCCATTAATCGGTGGTAGTAAAATGGAGGAGGGAAAATTTTGAGCATAAAGGAGGCGTTAAATTTTATCGTTGAAAACCTTTTAAACGGATTAAGTGCAATTTAAACAGTAATTGCTTTAGAATTTTACTACTCTGAATAGAATTGGTCTCACACACACTAATTAAGTAAGAGATTAGGAGAATGAGCCCATGTTGGCTTTTCTATCTTGCTCTAAAAAATGTTATTTGAGGATGAATAATTTAATTACAGAAAGCGTATTTTGGAATAATAATAATTTAACACTATAAAAAACCAAGCAGGTATTTCTGAATTGTATTACAGAAATGGCACAATTGTCGAAAAATGCCAGAGGTGTTTATTTTCATGTCATACACAGTCACTGCTTGAAAAGTATTTGTGCCCTCTGTCTAAATAGAAATAAATCGAAATACTTCTCCCCAGATTTCCTACTTCAATAAAACTAAACTTTCACGGCACGTGAGCCGAGACTTATATTGGATTAATTTTCGTTCATGGAAAAGAAATTAGAAATATTCGTCCGTAATGGAATTTGCGGCATATATTCCCCAGAAGCTTTTCGATTGCCACGTCATCGACATGCCAATATTATATTTGTTTTCACCGTGATCGGAATTAGTAATAGGTGAAATTCATTTAATAAGCCCAGTGCATTGCTGATCACAATAAAATTCAATTGGCAACAGTCTTCTTTTACAATTTACCGGGCGCCAACAACGATATTGTGTCTTGAATCAAACAGGCGTATCCTTTATCGTTGTGCACTTTGTTCTTGTTCTATTGTTGTCAACGGAACTTAAAGCTTTTTTTATTTGACGAAAAAAGCAGCTACAAATGAATAGCCCGTTCTTTCGATTCTTTGAAGTTATTCCATTTTCTCTTTACTTCAAACTATTGTGGTGAATTACAAAGAGTTTGTAAATTATTATTGCGAAACAGGTAATATGAATTGCGTTTAAAAGTCTATATTTTGTCGATCGTCCATATTTCATTGTACAATTGTTATTCTAAATCCTTTGATTGTATATGAGGGGTATTAGATGTGTTTTATATGGTTTCTTCTAGTTGGGCTTGGACTCATAGCATTCCATTGAATTGAAGGCTTTCAGATATAATTGAAAGTGGTTTTCCATTGGGTGGGCTTGTGGTATGTGATGTCTGTGTACCCGCCTTTGAAGTTTCCTACCTTCTTATGTAATAAGTATGTTATAATGCTTTACTTTTCAAGCCAACTTTATATTTTCAACAATTTTGACAAACTAACTATACAAAATGACCACACTTCAAACTCTACCTTTACCAGTTATATGGTAAAGGTAAAAGGTACAAAAATACCGGATGCTGAAGACATAACAGTCGTCCGTCGTAAATCTTCATTATAAATCCATTTTCTGAACTGGCCTAATTTTGCGTTTAGATCTTCTAAAAGTCATGGAATTTGTAGAATAGATGAATTCTGATCTTGTGTCTCCCTTTCCTCAGTACCATAACTGTTGTCGAAGGTGCACATCAACAGTAGAAGCATTACCTACAGCTAAGACATTTGAATTCACAGTCCCTGCATAACTTTTCAAGGTCAGTAACGAAATCTGAAATACTTTCGTCGAGACTTTCGTCTTCTCGTTGAATTATACTTGAAGAAGGATTTAAATGTTCTTTTACTAACTTCACTAATTCTTGATAGGTTTTATCCTTAGGATCATCAGGACTTACCCAGTTGTAAGTAAGTTATATGGTTTTGGTTCCCATTGTATGAAGCAACCATTTCATTTTCTTTTTCTCTATTTCAGAAGCAGATCCTATAAAATCTTTCATACTAAAGAAGTTCTCTAATCTTTTAATGTATAAATCTCAAGATTCCGTATGTTCCAAGAAAGGTACCATAGAGATACTTTCCCTGGAGGTGTTTTGAACTTTGGTTGTAACCTGCATAATTTTTGAAAAATTTTCCAAAAATCCTTTAAATTGTTCTTCATCCACTTTTATTTGTATATAGGTTTAGCCTCGTCGCCACTAATAAGTATGTAATAATGCTTTACTTTTCAAGTCAACTCTATATTTTCAACAATTATGACAAACTGACTATACAAAATGACAACACTTCAAACTGAAGACATAACATTATGAAAAAGCAAAACAGCAGAAAAGTCAGATCTTCAGACGAAAACATGTAAGCTGTAGGTATAACAGAGCGAGAAAACGAGCAGGTGGAGAATTCCATCTTAACCACGTATAATAAACAGATCCGGAAGGCGAAAACTGAATCATGGAGGAAATACTGCCAAGAGGTTTAACACACCAATGTAGCATGAAAAAGCAAAACAGCAGAAAAGTCAGATCTTGAGACGAAAACATGCAAGCTGTAGGTATAAAAGAGCGAGAAAAACGAGCAGGTGGAAATTCCATCTTAACCACGTATAATAAACAGATCCGGAAGGCGAAAACTGAATCATGGAGGAAATACTGCCAAGAGGTTTAACACACCAATGTAGCATGAAAAAGCAAAACAGCAAAAAAGTCAGATCTTGAGACGAAGCTGTAGGTATAACAGAGCGAGAAAAACGAGCAGGTGGAGAATTTCATCTTAACCACGTATAATGAACAGATCCGGAAGGCGAAAACTGAATCATGGAGGAAATACTGCCAAGAGGTTTAACACACCAATGTAGCATGAAAAAGCAAAACGGCAGAAAAGTCAGATCTTGAGACGAAAACATGCAAGCTGTAGGTATAACAGAGCGAGAAAAACGAGCAGGTGGAGATTCCATCTTAACCACACGTATAATAAACAGATCCGGAAGGCAAAAACGGAATCATGGAGGAAATACTTCCAAGAATTTAAAAACACCAATGTAGCAGTAAGACTTTAAAAAAAATCTGTCCAAGGATTCTATAAATCCATTTCCCTAATGCAAGAATCCCATTAAGCGTTTCTGTTTATAATTTGTAGCCCTCTATTGAAAATATAAATAATCACTGACGGACCATTGCTGTTAACATAATGACAAAATCTAAAAAAATTCGAAGCGAATTTTTATTCTTGGCGCCTCGTCCATTATATAACGATAATTTTTCCAAATTAGTCTGTCGCGAGCACATGCTGAAAACGTTGCAATTTGTCACGTCGCTCCAGGCGCATTCACAGTTCAAACTCGTTTTTTTTTGTTCCCACTGAAACATGTTCGTGTCATGTCGAAAGATAGGATCGTATCAATCCACATTCGAGTTTTGTGATGTACTATACTTTCAGGAATTTTGACAAGGATGCCATAAACAAATCGGTGTACTAGCGGTGGTCTTGAAAATTGTGCTTCAAATATAGTTTTCATAAATCACTCTTACATCTTCAGGAATCGATAGTTCGTATGGATGTCAGAGCGTTGTTCTTAAAAATGATGTCATTTGAATAATTATTACCACAACATAATCATGAACGATAGAAGTTGAATGCTAAATTGATCTACTCTCTATCAACTATAATCAATCTACTACTACTACTACTACTACTAAAATCATATACATATACCTCGAAAACTAGTCAAACATATTTTTACTTTTATTCCTCGACTTGAATTGTCAAAACCATATATAAAATGTGTGTCAAGTAAGTAAATATTAATATTCCGAAAGAGGATATATCTTTTTTGGACGACGCAGCAAACACGAAAAGTCGCATAAAATGTGTTTTCACTGGAAGCGACAGCAAACAGACGATTTGTTTTTGTTTTCCTCAAGGAAAATACTTGCTGCGGCACTAAAAATTCCTTCGTCTCTCTGTGGTTCTGTGTGTAATGACAATTGTTCAACTATAAGATTTAGGTGGTTTTTTGTATTACATGTTTTTGTAGTTAATAAACAATTTTTCTGTAAACAATGAGTAGCCACTTACAGCCTTACTTGTAATAAAAAACCTCAGATGAATTTGTATTTTCCGATTAGTAGACAGTCTGATACTATTGTTACAACCACTATACGTTTCGTCCTGGGACGTCATAACAGGAGCGCGACCTGGAGGCGTAGGTGGGGTTCAGGTACAGAGAAACTCGCTTGGTATAGCTACAATAAGATATGTATTGAATATATAGAATTATATTACTTTCAGGAATAATATCATGACGTCTCTTCTACGGAGTGACGTACTAATTAGATCTCTCTGTATTATGTACACTCTATACACTTGGCGTGACTGAAGCATGGGTTTGGGACAGGTCGAGAAGGGCGTTTTCCAATAAAGGTAGTTTCCACTGGGAGGAGACCTAGCTAGAGGGGCTTTTCCCAATTGAGGTACTTTGCACTAGCCTTAGTCTGCCGGTAAGGGATCTTGATGCGGGATTCGGTATTTATACCAAATTAATGCTGACTCGTCGACACACTTTAATAAAATTGATGTACAGGGTGGTATTTACTTAAGATGTTGACATATGCCTGTAGCGCTATTTTAGGTCTCCCTGTATATCGTGATGTTTTAAGGATTTTTCGACTTACAGTCCATCTCGGGCGCCACCCTTAGGATTATAGTGGTTAAGGGCCCACGTGCACTACCTAGTGCCTTTATACAGTGGAGAAACCGTATGCCAGGGGTCATAAATAGGATATGGATAGAAATAAAACCAACAATTAAGGTAAATAAAGCATCGTTCGTGTTTGCCAAAATATACTTATAATAAGCTAAACCAGTTCTTCTCAATCCTTAACCAGTAATCACCCTGTATATTATAAACCTTAGAACCTATTTCAGAGAGAAAGGAGAACCTGGGAAAGTATGCGTGCTTTCGGTTACGGTAAATTGTGATCGAACAATACGGTATAATATTTAGTGTACAGTGTATAAAACGACACATACATGAGACAGAGAACAGAAAAAGAGCAACCGTCGCTTCCACCTGGTATACATGATTCGCAAATATAAAATACGCATGCGCGTCTGAGATTGTTGAACAGTTGGTTGCTTACAGGTAAAAAACAGAATAAAACGAAGAGAAAGAGAAAGCATCGCCATCCTCGTCATACAAACTGTAATACGGGGGCCTGTTGGCATGGCGAGATGGCGTAGCTGTACCCCTCCCCTTGAATCTGTTGTAGCACGGGTCCACACCGACGCAAGGAGGAGAGCTCATTCTAACATGGATAACAGAGAAGTGTCTAACAAGCCTAATCTACGCCGTCATACCATTTGTAATACGGGGCCTTATAGCATGACGTCACAGACTTCGGCCGCACTCATCCCCTCGCACCAGACGTAGTACAGGTCGTACCGAAGCAAGAGGCAGAGACATAGATAATAGGAAAATCAAATTATACCGTAAGCACACATTCAACCCCAGGAAATTTAAGTAACGTCGTTACATGCCCCCCTCTGAAAAGCATTGCTTGTAGAAGAGACATCAAAAATAAAATAAAATATGACAAGATACCTAATAGAATTACAATAAAATACAATACAATACAATACAATACAATACAATATTATACAATAGAAACAATAAAATACAATAAAATATAATGAAGTAGAAACAATTACAAATACAATATAATACAAAAAGCAAAAGGAATAATAGAGGCGATGCACTTAATAAAATTTAAATAAATGAAACTGTTGTGCGCCAGAGGATCCTGTCACGGGTTGGGTTTTGCCGTCTAACTAGATGCGTATTTTCCGTAAAGACAGTCCAGGTACCATAACGCTTGTGCTTCCTTGGGGTCAGGTTTTGGTTATCCAGGTTGCGCCGGCGGATACTTCTACCTCCTGGCTTCTAGCGCTATGAGTCAGTATCACCAAAAATCCGGAAGGAAGAGAGTTTGATAAATCCTGTTTAAATTTATTTAATACTAAGCTTTGTTTCTCTCCCTCCTTAACTTTATTTTTATAATGTACCTGTGGCCACTTTCTTCTACTGCTCATTTTCTTCCTCTTCTCTTGCTTCTTTTTTTCGTTTTCTTCTTCTTCGTCTTCTTCATCTTCACTATACTCTTCGATAGGTGCACCTTCTGTCCACGGGTCATTGTAGGGCACTTCTTCCAACCTTTCTTGGGATGTACACCTTAACTTTGTCTCCAGTTTCAAAATCCAATTCTCTATGTCTTCCGTCAAAACGCCCCTCATCTTTCCTTTGTCTTTTCTGCATATTATTTTCCACTGCTATGGATCGCATAGCAACAAAACAATGGTATAAGCCCGGCACCTCCACCAAATATGTCACAACCCCTATAGGTTTCGTCCTGGGACGTCACAACAGGAGTGTGACCTCCTGGGGGCGTAGGTAGTGTTCAGGTAGAGAGAAACTCGTTTGGTATAGGTACAATAGGATATGTATTGAACATATAGAATTATATTAGCCTAGGAATAATACCATGACGTCTCTTCTACGGAGGAACGTACTACTTAGGCCACTCTGTATTACATACACTCTGTACACTTGGCGTGACTGAAGACTGAAGCTGGGTTTGAGACAGGTCCAGAAGGGCGTTTCCCAATAAAGGTAGTTTGTACTGAAAGGAGACTTAGCTAGAGGGGCTTTTCCCAATTGAGGTACTTTGCACTAACCCTAGTCTGCCGGTAATGGATCTCGGCGCGGTATTTATACCAAATTAATGCTGACTCGTCGACACAGTTTAATAAAATTGATGTACAGAGTGGTATTTACTTAAGTAGTTGACACTATTATGGAGGTGCTAGTTGGTGAATCTCAGATTCTGTAGCAACAAATTCGATAAAAGTGAATGGTAAGTGTTCAGAATTCTGACACTGATCCCTATCTTTTGTAGACAAGCATGTGTTAAAACAAAGGCGATTTCTTTTGATATTAACAGCAGATTTCTGAAACTTTAATCGGGATTTAGATAGAAATAATCGTCCACAAAAGTATATGGAAATATCTATGAAGATCAACGTAAATCTAACAAAATTTGTGCATACCTCTTTTTCAAATTTCAACACTTGCTGTCATCTGCAAGTCACAACATACTTATCTCCTATTACAGCTCCAATTTTTCTGGAAAAGTGCCTTAAACTCCGGAGTAAATTTGGCACTAACCCAAACTAGCAAGTCAGCTATGCGAAGAATGTAAGAAAAATGATGATGGATCTGGACATTTTACTCTAAATACTCAGCTTTTTCTTGCATGTATTGTTTGCATGCAAACATAAAACATGATCGATGAAATACAACCGAATAAGCATTAATTTATTTAACATAAAGCAATAAGTATAAATTTCCTTTAATTGACCATCACATTTCCTCCTAAATACTGATAACAAAGCCATACACAAAGCCATCTATATCAATCAATCGCCATTATCGTACTCAAATGATAAAATACAGTCCCTGGCAATATCGACATGCCTGTCAAGTAAAATTATGCCTCCGGTCCAATCAGATCATGGTTGCAATTTGTCTATAATTTACATATATAAAGCGCGGAATAGGGACAGACGTAGATATATGTCCTATTGAATTAATTGGACCATAATAACAAATAACATTGAGGTGTATCTATGGTTGATTTGAGGTGGAATTATGTTTGATTGTTGGTGTATATCACTCCAGATATACTACACCGTCGGGCGCGTATATTATTTCAGCAAAAGGGACGCGTCATTAGAGCTCTGATGGATGGCATTGTGTTTTGGGGGTTGGCAAATAATTTTGCTTGCTCATTTTATTTTCGGAACAATTTAATATTAAATGCTACACCTACGTTTATGTTTAATTAAATTTATATTGAATGTTTTGATAAATAATTTCTGGGAATTGCCTTTGTGTGAATTTTATTCGAAAAAAACTAATTGTTTAATTATTTAGGAGCGAATGGACACGTTTCAAATTGAAAATGGCACATCATGTCGTATCAAAGGATCCGAAAAATAGCCATTCATTTGTTGCCGGTATTTTGCTCAGGAGTCTCGGTGAAGTTAAAAGAACTTTAGAGTTTTGTCGACGAACACGAGACAAAAACAAAGTGCTCCACAATAAAGAACCGTATTCGATTCACTTCACAATAACGTTGACGCTTAGCAGAATTCTAAAGGAAGACTTTTGAAATTGAATTCGGTTAGTTTTTTAGAGGGAGGAAGAAGCCTGAAGAAGTTTTGTAGCAATAAAAAGTTTAGACCTGCTTCAAGTTAATAAGCGTTTTTAGTTAAACTTAACTATGCGTCACATTTCTTTTTAATGGTAATTTATTTTTATCGAAACTTCTGTAATTCTTACATAATTTTTCTTACTACGACACACATTAAAGTTTAATTTAGTTTTTGATAAGATTACTCCTCAAGGGGTTGATTAAAGTTTAAAAATATGTTATCTATGTAGAAGAAGATATTGCCGAGCCATCATAATGCAAAAAAGTAATTATTATAATCCCACTTAATAGGAACATCTACCAAATTAAATTATTACACAATTCTTTCCTTTTTCATGGAGTATTATAAGCCTTACGACTAGGACACGCCGGTAAAATATAATTTTCCGCATGATTTTGTCAGAAATATGTCGACCCACGAACGATGCTCTGAGAAGGGATCAAATTTGACTTTATTGGGAAATACCCTTCAATAAATCTGGCTGAGAAATATCCGATTGGAACGACAAGCAAATATTTGGTTAGAATTTTAAACGAAATGAGATGAGACAATTTATACGTTTTTTATAATAATATCAATTATACAGACACTGACTATACTACTGTTCAAATTCCAATTTGGAATTTAAATTAAAATATATATATATATATATATATATATATATATATATATATATATATATATATATATATATATATATATATATATATATATATATATATATATATATATATATATATATATATATATATATATATATATATATATATATATAACGCTCGCATTTTGAATTTATTGCTCGTCTTCCAACTTTTTCGTTCCTGCAACTCGCAAATTATTAATTTACGGACAATGATATTCGGAAAAACTAATTACATCCTAAACGTACTGTACACATACACATATATTTGTCACGATTAAATTAAAGTCCGGTGTAAATCAATGGGTATCGCACAAAAGCGCTCCAAATTTCTCACAAATAAAATAAATTCAGTAGTTGCAGTGCGCAATTAAAACCGAATTATGAGCCGGACATATACGAGGAAACATTTTATATGTATATGGATGGAGTTGATTAAAAATATTTTAATTCGAATGTTCTGGGGAAAATGTATTAAAATATATTTGCTTGTTACATTTGTTTCAGCGACGAAACTAATTTCAGTTGTGTTTTCGGTTCCGGAAAGCTTTTACAATCTAAATAATCGAGATTTTACCGGGGATTTAATTTAAATAATTAATTATTTTTAGGGGTAAATTTATTCTGGTGAAGGTTTCCTTTTTCAGGTGCATAATTACGAAACCGTTGCTAAGGTATTTTCTGCCGGATTTTCGATGTGAAAGAACGATTCATACCAGGGACTTTATTCTCGAAACAGGGGAGCAGCGTTCTCATGAGAACGAAGGTTCTGTCTTCGTCGTCCGTATTCATATTTCCATAACAGTGACAATGACAGAGCAATCGTTCTTATGAGAACGGTGTTCCTCGGTTTCGAGAATAAAGTCCCAGGTTATTGCTTCGTTCGCGGTAAGGATTCTGAACTGGGCGGAACTACTTCGCATGCGCAGTTCAATAAATGTCGTTCGCGGATCACAAAATTCCGAATTTTTTGCATTATGATAGTCTTCAATTAGTTCCGAACTGGTTCGGAATCGGTTCAGAATCCTTACCGCGAACAAAGCTATTGTTCAACATTTTTCTAAATCTAATATTTTTCAAATAATCATATCGGGCTATGACCCATGTACCGGAAGAACAGCGCCTTCTATCTTCTCATTCCCCCCTCTCTCGCCGTGGTTTCAGTTGGATTTTTTCAGGTTTTAGGTCTTCATTATGAGTTCACTATGTAGTTAGGTATTTAATAATTATTTCGACTGGTCAACGAAGTTCAATTTTGCTTGAACAGGGAGCTTCAGCCTATATCCTGATGAGTCCTAAGAAGGACGAAATGCGTCAAGGATTGGCACGGGAAGCCTGAGTCCACTGCTCAGTGGGCCGATTCCCAAACAGGGACCGTAGTGTCTCTGTATTCATGTTGGTCATTACCTGAAAAAATCTTTCTAACAATTAATATTAAATGTTTATATCTTATAAAATACTTGAATTTTGTAAATAAAGTATCACGCTCAATGAAGTTTTATCTAAGCATACAAACTATGTTTTTTTTTCCCTTGTTCCAGGCCTATCCGACAGTTATTGTCTCCATGCAACACTGAAGCCTGAGAAGGCTTATTGTACTTAGCTTGGGTGGTTTATTCCAACCACTCCAGTATTTTTGTGCTTTGTACGAGGTTGTACAGGTCTTTTACTGGAAGGTGTTTCATTATTGTTTCCAGGTCTACGTTTGGTTGCCTGAAAATGCTGTGTCTTCTGCGATCCAGAGTCTCGTAGTTCACCAGGATGTGTCTGGCTGTCTCGGGTTCCTCCCTCATTGGAGAATCTGCGATTAAGGTCTTCGTCGTACAGGTTTATCCTGTTCAGCTGGAACTTTACTGGTGTGTGGCCGGTCAAGAGTCCCGTTATGGTTCTCAGTCGGCTCATGCACATTTGTAGCAGTTCTGCGGCCCATTTGCTGCATGGTTGGCCGATGAATTCCCTACCATGATTCTACCTAGAAGTTGTCTAGTGTCGCCGATGTTTTTTATGAATCCAGTCTTTGATGTGGCTTCTGGTCATACTTTGTGGTATCCCTAAAGCCAGATCTTGCCCGATGAGTTTTGTCTCTGACCCTTTCTTTGCGAGCTCATTAGCTTTTTCATTGCCTTTGATTCCTCTGTGTCCTGGCATCCAAATAAGTTTTACCTTATTCTGGTCCGCCAGGGCCCTGAGTTCTTCCTGGCATTCCCATACTAGTCTTGATGACACTGTCTGGCTCAAAAGGGCCTTAAGTGCCGCTTGACTATCAGACATTATAAGGATCTGCCTGTTGACTGTGGCTCTCTGCTGCGCATTGGAGTGTGGTTCTCTGCTGCGCATTGGAGTAGAGCGTATACCTCTGCTTGAAAAACAGAGGCATATCTTCCCAGTGCATAGTGATCGCTATAGTTGGCAGAGTATACCCCTGCTCCGGTACCAGATGCGGTCTTCTACCCGTCTGTGTACCAGGTCCTGGTCTTGTTTTTTGGTTTCCGGTTTGCCATGTTCCCAGTCAGTTCTGCTTGGGAAACTCACCCCGAATGGTCTGTTCAGGCAGTATCGTCTTGGCATGTAGTCGGTCTTCATGTTGATAATCTTTCCCCCCACGAGTTCTGCGATTGCCATGCGTCTCGTCCTTTTGTTGAAGGCAGTTGTCGGCTGCAGTCTGTACACTGCCATCCTTGACTCCTCCTGTATTACTATGTGTAGAGGTACTATCTTTATTTTATTGTTAATTTACATTTTGTCTCTATTTTGTACGCCCAAGTGATCACTAACGTATTTCAGGGAGTAATTCAGTACTTGTACCAAGTTGACAAGTGACACAAACCTGGTTCAGGTGGTTGCTTATTTATGCCAACTTACTTGTAGTTCTGGTTACAACAGTGTAAGGTAACCGCTCCGATAACTAATTATTCATCTAATTTTTTTTCCTCTCATTTCTCTTGACTTTATATTTCCAACTTTTACACTTTTTTATTATTCATTTGGTTATTGAGTTTCAATAACATTTTTGGATTTACCGTCCTAGACTTTTCAGAGAAATTTTATAACGCACTCAAGATACTACCGAAAGTAGTGTTGATTACCTTTGTTGCATGCAAGCTTTGTTTAGGCGTTATGATGGATTCACACCTGAAACACAGTTGGATATTCTATCTCGCAACTTGTCACCTTTTTACACCACCCAACTTTCCGTTGTTAATTCCCTAGAGGAACTTGAGCAAGAATGTCTTATGTTGGAGACTAAAAAGTATCGGGTTGAGCATTACGTTCCACCTTCTAGGAAGCGTCAACAGTTTGTTGAACCCGACTTAGCATTCAATGAACGTTCCTCTAGCACTGAATCTCCAAGTACCCTGACTTACCCTGTTGATGAAATTTCACCACAACAGTATTCTAGTCGAGAAACCATCAAATGCTGGAATTGTCAAAGAAGTGGTCATTTTAATCGCAATTATACAGAACCTCGAAGGACACATTGCTATCGATGTGGTAACCCTGGTGTGACAGTCAGGAACTGCACTAAGTGTTCGGGACACGAGCCCCGGAGGAATCGTTAGGTCGTGCTATATCCTCCAATGCTTTTAGTATAACGACCAATCCTTCAGTATTTCCAAATAAAATTCTTCTGGATTACATTATTTCGCATGCTCATGGAGAACAACGTCCTTACCTTAAAGTTCAAATTATGGGTTTTTCCTTGCTTGGATTATTAGACTTTGGTGCTAGTAGAACTCTTGTCGGATTACCTGGTTACAAGGTTCTTTTAAGCTTTGGGTTCAAGCTCATTGAACAACATAATCCGTGTACTGTAGCTAATGGCCAAGTGTGTGATAACATTGGTTATATTCAGGTTCCCATAACTTTAATTGACAAAACAAAGATTATTGATGTTTTGGTACTTCCTGAAATTTCCCACGAGCTAATATTGGGTATAGATTTTTGGAAATCAATGGAAATCATCCCTGATATCAGTCAAAGTGTTTGGCATTTTTTCGAAGCCCAAGAACTGGCAGAAGAGACACGCTTTGGTCAAAGACAAGATTTCCGAAATAGATTCTGGCTTGGGATACTGTAAAGTCGCTGAACATGAGATCGTTCTTGAAACTGGCACAAGACCAATCAAACAGAGGTACTACCCTGTTTCCCCATATAAACAACAAATTATAGACGATGAAGTTGAGGAAATGTTGGGACTTGATGTCATTGAGCGATCTAATAGCCCTTGGTCAAGCATGTGTGCTTAGTTACGAAAAAGAATGGAAAGTTCAGATTCTGCATTGATTTTCGTAAACTCAATCTTCAAACGAAAAAAGATGCCTATCCAATTCCCTATATATCTTCAATTTTGGACAATTTACGTAGCACTCGATACATCAGCTCGATTGATATTAAATCAGCTTTCTGGCAAGTCCCTTTAGCCGAAAATTCTCGTGAGTATACAGCTTTCACTGTCCCTGGAGTTTAGGAGGATGCCTTTTGGTTTATCTAACGCCCCTGCAACCTGGCAACGTATAGTTGACACTATTTTAGGCCCTAGCAGACAGGAAATGGAACTTTCTGTTACTGAGAAAGAATGCTTAGCAGTAATTTTTGAGAAACTTCGTCATTATTTAGACCATATCCACTTCACTGTCATAAATGACCATACCTCTCTCTTATGGTTACGAAGGTTAAAGGATCCTCAAGGTCGTTTGAGTCGTTGGCAACTTCGTTTGCAACAATTTGATTTTGACCTAATCCATCGCAAAGGCAAAGATCTATTGTCCCTGATTTTCTTTCCAGATCAGTCCCCATTTCCATCGAGTCCGTTCAAATCTTCAATCAACCTGATTTTAATTCCAACACTACTGATAAATGGTATCTATCTATGATCTAAAGAATCGAGAAAAAGCCTCTGAAATTTCCTTTGTGGCGTGTGCAAGGTGGCATCCTTTATAAATTCCTCAAGACTCCTTTCTCTGAACTTTCTTCTCCATCTGAATAATGGAAAGTGGTAGTTCCAATAGATTAAAGGCCCGAAATTCTAAATCGTTTCCATGACATTCCAACCTCTGGTCATGTTGGTGTCTTTAAGACCTTTCACAAAATCCGTCAAAATTATTTTTGGACCAAGATGAAGGCCGACATAGTTTGCTACATAAAATCTTGTCGTCATTGCGCTCAGAGTAAGGTTGAACAAGTGAAACCTGCAGGATTAATGGGAGAAAGACCGGCGATCACTGAACCATTTCAGTCAATTAGCCTCGATTATATAGGACCCTTACCTCGTTCTACAAAGGGACATTGTTATATTCTTGTCATCTCAGACTTTTTCAGTAAGTCAGTTTTCCTGTATCCATGTCGTGCCGCTAAGGCCAAATCTCTAGTTGAATATGTAGAGAATTTCTTTTTACTTTTTGGTGCCGCCAAATTTTTGACCTGTGTCAATGGTGTTCAGATGAAGTCGAAGGAGTTTCAGGCCTTGTGTCAACGTTATAGGACCCACATTTTCTATGCAGCCAGTTACAATCCCCGTGCAAATCCCACAGAACGTCATAACCGTGTCATTGAGACTATGTTACGTACCTAAGTGCAAGAAGATCACAGATCTTGGGATGAACATCTCCAAGAGATTATTTGCGCTATTCGTACCTCACCGAGCGAAGTTACTGGGTATAGTCCATATTTTGTTTTGTTTGGGAGAGAACATCATTTGTATGGCAACGACCATTCCATTAAACTTCCACATACCTCACCCAATTTGGATACTCATCTGGAAACCCGACAAAGAGGCTTTGTAAAATTGTACAAGCAAATCGAAAGCAAAATTAAATCTGCAGGAACCCAGAATGCTAATAGGTACAATCTTCGTCGGCGTCCTGTAACTTTTGATCCGGGTGATAAAGTTTGGCGGAAGAACAAAATCATTCCTGATGCTGCTAATTACATCACCGCTAAGTTAGCTCCTCAGTATGTTGGTCCGTACTTTATAAAGCGTAAATGTGGATCATGGTCGTATGAACTACAGGACGATCATGGTAATTCAAAAGGTGTCTGGCATGTACAGGAGCTCAAACCATTCCTTGATCCAACTACCAGTCAGTCAGATACTGAGAAATCAACTCATTTCTTTTTCTTTTCCCATTCCTTTTCTTTATGTCATTCTCGTCTGACCAAGGGTTAACTTCCGATGCTAATCAACAACAATCATTATTCAAATCCCTTGCTATGGTACTCTCGGCAAGCCATACTGTCTGTAGCTTTAACCAGTAACATCTCACTGGCAATTTTAGCATCACCGTAACATGTCATTTGAGAATAGGTTATGTTAGGTCACTGAGGAATAAGTTTGTGGTTGTTCTACCATTTCTTGCAAATGCAATTATCTTGCTGTCTTCTTTATCGAATAAACCTATGTCCATCATAGTATTATGAGTACTTTCATCGAGGTCAGCCAGTCGTTCCTGGATGCTCTTCGAAATCTAGGCTCATTCCATGTCCACTAAGTCTGATCAACTATCTTTGAGCCGGGAAAGTGGGTTCTTAGGAGTTCCCTAGCCCTCTCTTCCCCCATCTTTGTGTATTCACCAAGGTTGTTTTTGAGTGATTTGATTGTTGTCTTCGGGCCCTTTGACAGAGTTATTCGTAGCCGAGCACAATCTTGAGTACTTTCTATATCCTCACAGTACTTCCTCCAAGACCTCCTCTGGGATCCCCTCAGCTCTTTATTGAACTTTTTCAACGTGTTTCTGTATGTTTCCCACTGCCCGGTTCTCATGGCTCTATTGAATTCTGTTCTAGTTTTTTTCCCTAACTTTGCAAGGCTCTCGTTCCACCAGGGCACTTTCCTGGTGGATATCCCTGTTGTAAGTGGGCAATTTTCATTTAAGGCTGAGATCATTGCATCATTGAATTGATTCACAACGATCTCCAAGTCTTCACTGTTCCTTATTGTCTTCCTGATGTTCGGCAGACTGAACTCCAAGTCAGCTTTGTATGCGTCCCAGTATGTATTTCGATAATTTACTGAAGTTGTTTTCCCTGAAATTTCAAATTTGATGTATCGTGATCCGAGCAACTTGCCTCATCAGATACATGCCAGTTTATGACATAATTATTCATATGAATTGAGGCTAGTGACACATCGATTACTTGCTTCCTAGTTGAATTAACAAAGGTAGGTTTATTTACTATATCTAAATTGTTTGCTATAATAATACTGTAGTTAAGACTCACCTCTATCGTTGATGTTTGTACTCTCCTAGACTGTGTGATGAGCATTCGCATCGCACCCGATGAGCAGCTGTGTCCCATTCGTCCTACAGTACCTCATCAGGTCCTCCACACTTTTGGTTGGTGGTGATTCAGGGTCATCGTAGGGTAAGTAGGCCGATCCGTTAATAATATCCCTCGGCCCATTGCCCCCGATGAGCCTGATTCTAGCTGCCGTCAAATCCCTAAAACAAAAAACAGTTAGGGGCAGTAAGTACATTGACGTTCTTTTTAATATTCAGTGTCATTACTTTAGTGTGCAACATATGGGATTTTTTTTAGTAATTGCACAATCAAAATAAAAACAAGGCCAAAAGTTGGTGCATGTCTGATAATCATATTAGGTGCACTTAGAATGGTTGCAAGTCAAACAATATACAGGGTAGCTCAAAAAATATCAAAATTGTAGTAATATTTACTTAAATAAAATAAAAAATTTGCACTTTGAGGAGAGTTTTTTTAATATGGCTATTATCATTAGTAATGTTTTAACCTGTTAAAAAAAAAATTGCGACCTTTTAAAGTTGTGTTGAATATCATTGCAACAAACATGAATTTTGTGATTCCATAAAAAATTAAAAATCTAAGTTAATTTCACAAATATGCTTGAATTTGAACAAAGTTATGTAAAATTGATTTGATTTTAATTAATTTTTGGAAGTATTAAGGGCGGAAATAAAAATTTAAAAAAATAAAGAAATTATAGATTTTTTTCGAAAGAAAATAAAAAAAAATCTTAGGAGGCTATGTTTTGGTATTGAGGCATAACTTTTAATTCCAAACAACTTTTCTCTATAACATTTTGCTGAATTTTCTAAAATAAGGGTACTTTACAATACAGCTTTGATATTGTTTGAGCTACCCTGTATACTGTTGGACTTGCAACCATTCTAAGTGCACCTAATATGATTATCAGACATGCACCAACTTTTGGCCTTGTTTGTATTTGGGTTTTGCTATTACTAAAAAAAAACTCCATATGTTGCACACTTAAAAAATCACACTGTATATGCAGATCCGAAGAGTGACGGTGGATCTGCTGTAGATCACGTCTCCATTGGCACTGCTCAGTCCTTTAATTTCACCGTGTCTAATCTACGGTTCCTGAATCAAGGCAATATCTACTTCCGCCATAGCGGCAGAAAGGACCTGCCTTACTGGGCTGGAGATTTAGCTGAATTACCTTTATCGCCATCCTTCCTCTTTCCGATGGCCATGAAGGTCACGCGTACCAGTTCATATATCCTTTAAACTAGGTTCTCTCCAGGGTCTTGGATGATAGAGAAGGCCAGGAGCTGTCCTTTCTTCTCTATTTAGCGAATCAGCGTCTTTGATTTTATCCTCTGACTTTGTCAAAATATGGTTGAATTCAAAAGTTATAATGGCCTTCTCCATAACGATTTTACAAAAATCGTTCCGAAAACTTCGAAAGTCAAATTTAATATACCCACAGAGCATATTCAAATACCCCAATTCGGTATCCATTCAAATAAAGAAAATTTCATACAAAACTTTAAATCCGGCAGTAGAATAGAAATTGAAAGGTTTAGGAGCGTGTTTGTCTGTATATTGCGGCAATATTTATCCAAAACTTTGCTGAAACCCATCCAAACAAGTTATTCAAATGTTACAATGTCGATTTGGCAACAGTGAAATGTTTAATTTCATCAAGTAAGCTTTAAGCGCTTGAAAGGCTCGCGTGTTCTAGTTCAATTACAAGTGGAACCCTTGACGGCTTTAGCTTAAGTAAATGATACTGATAATATTGGAAGTAACACGATATCGATTACGAAAGGTCAGTTACATTTCATTAAAAGCAGTAATTCAATTATTTAACCGAGTAGCAAAGAAAGTAGGATGGTTAGAAATGTTAGAATGCCATTCTTTTATGGAAATAATAATGTGTTTTGTGAAATTTTTATAAATATTACCGGGGTTTGGATAAAAATTACTTGAAGTAACGCAACCCCGACTAACAAGTTTCGAATTTTGTAAATTCTCTTTGCATCCATATTTTCTTCCAAAACATATGGCCTAAATAACTTTCACTTTAAAAATACATCATATACATTCCCTCTAGCAAAGAGACCCTTAACATTTATCCCCGCAAACGAAAACCAACAAACCAAAAAGGGTTATATTCTCGGGCGCCTTAACGTCAAAACTAAATCCTAGAACAAGCGTTTCAAGGCCTTATCTTCGACTTCCAGAAAAACGTAAAAAAGTAATGCCGTATTTTTACGGCCACAGCTTTCAGCATTTATCCTGTATCTTAGTGCCGGGATTTCTAGTTTTATGACAAGTCGTACGTCGTATTCCTTCGTGTTGTGCATGGGTCTTAGAAGGTGATTACTTCGGCATCGAACTGAAGACAGGATGTTGTTAACAGTTTCGAACTTGAATTGGTTATAAAACATTCGCATAATCCCGATACATTGTAAACGAGTATCGAAAATCCCCATCCCCCAGTTATACGTGAGTAGGATTTTATTGCCATCAATCGTTATTTTTTACAATAAATTTATCCCGCAGGATAATCACTTGCCGAGGCTAATCTCGGCAATCAATCACCTCGAAAATGCCCTAATTGACGGCCCGAGGCCCGCATCATGACATTTTTTGCTGTTGCATCATTGAGCACCGGTAGAGCAAAGGGGATCCCACTCCAGGAATTTATAATAGATTTCGGGAGTATGAGTAAATATGTAGATCAATCATGAGGTTTTGGCGTGATAAGTAGTCTAGCTTAAGTTAGAATTTTTGAACAGATTATAGCAAGATTTAAAGAATGATTTTGTGTTTATATCGAAAACTCAATGGCAGCAGCTCTAATTAATTAATTAATTTCATTACGTAATTGTCTATTAAAACATTGCAAATTCCCTTAGTTAATTTCATTTTCTTTGGAGCTGTATTTAAAGGCTCTTTGGACGAAGTTTTATTTCGTTGAGAAAGGATTATTTCTTGGGCAAAATGCAGGCAATTAAGTCGAGGACAAAGTAATTTCGTTTAATGTAATGTAATTTAGAAAATTCGAAGAAAGTAATAAATCATTCATGTAAAAAGTAAATAAGTATTCCGAATAGCCCAAAACCGAATGAAATGAGACAAGGATGATGAAGGCATATGTCCAACAATAGAAGATTGAACCAGAAGCCAATATGAAGATAGGGAGCCATCTTTAGAGCAGAAAGATTACTAATGTACTAAACCCCCTAACCAGAGTTTTAACTCCGATTAGAGGGATAAAAAAGAACTGGGGTGTATGGTCCAAGGTGTATGTCCAAGAACTTTTGAAAAATTAAAAACAAAAGGACAAGTCAGAAATAGTGGCTATGGCAGTTACAGTACCGACCTTTTCTTTGAGATTTCCTGTTTTTGAATTATCGGAAGCTCTGTTTAAATGTAGGGCATTAAAACAGGTAGCACTCTATTTAATAACCCACACCACTCTTCACTATAAGAGTTAGTCGGCTGCCCTAAAAACAGAGTTTCCATCTCCAGGTACTATAGCCACCATAGCCACCATTTCTGGCTTGTCCTTTTGTTTTTAATTTGACAAATTTGGCGCCCAACGTGGGGCTCGAACCCACGACCCTGAGATTAAGAGTTTCACGCATATCACGTACTGAATTTCTTGTGAAATGTGATGTCCAAAACCATTTTTATTACCAAGAATGGGACGTAAAGCGTTTAAAACGAATCGTTTGTCCTGTTGAACAAATTTCGTCAAGTAAAATGTACAGACAGCCTTGCGAATGAACCTCACGTTCACAAGTTAATAATCTTTGCCTATAATTAATCATTTATAATTATCTTTCTCGATTTATCTCTCAAATTTTCGTTATATTCGAGTTACTCGTTAACATGCACAGATTATAAAATGATTTATCAGTGCGCTTGGATAGATTTATCTAGAAGGATTCAACTATCGACACAAACTAATGGTTTTAACTTGCAAATGGGACAGATCACCGTAAAATCTATCGCAAAATCTATATCTTCCTCCCTGTTACGTACCTGATATATAAGTCCCGTCCAAGATGGTTATAAATTGAACTGACTGCGGATATCGACGTGTTTAAGTCTGGGAAAAAGTTCGAATAGGTGTCGGAAGTTTAATAAATGGACGGCACACTTGGGGATAGTGGAAAGAAGATTTTTATATGTCCAGTGTGGAGTTAAAAAATAATTTCCAACAACCAAAGACTCTGCTATCTTGTTACAACTAATTTAATTGACAAACATTTCCCGAACCCAACAGGATTGCTTTAATCAATTTATCGAAAACGCTCTGTCAAACAGTTTACGAAAAGCTTGACGTCGGTTACAGTCGAACTGGGAATGCAGTTATTGGCAATTTTATTATTAACGAGTTTCGAAGAGTTAATGGAGTTCAGGATAGATTTGTGTGCAACTGCATATAGAGTATACGATTGGAAAGTTGCTTTGCTCCGCAATACCTAAATTGAATTAACGATCCTAGCTGTAAAGGTGTTTAAAGTTAGTGATTAAAATTTAAAATTGGTTTTTGGAAAAAAACTATTCAAACATCAGGCACAATCAATCTTCTATTGACACAAACAATTACACCTAACTATCCCTAGAACTTTGAGGTAACTTCTGGCGCCGCATCCTCGATGGAAGTCGTTAATTTCGAAATTGTCAATAGCAGAGAGGATTCCCAGCGGCCAAGTCCCCGATGAATATTGGAACGGTTCAGATCCAGAATTTGCGGCCAATTACGAGTAAATTACGTTCATAGAGTCTCTCAGCTTGGAAATGTTTGGCTAACTAATATTGTCGGTAGGTATTTAGATAGAGAAGGTGGATTGTTGTTTTATGAAATAAAATATGTGTATTGGAGCATATAGAAGCAAATTAAGAGGCGAAGTTTTCAGATCAACATGGAACACGGGAATTAAGCCATTACAACTTGGCATTTTGAATAAGTTGCAATATCAGGAATTATTCAGGTTGTTACCACCTGATGGATTCATTTTTGTTTGGTCTGGTCTAAGTGGAAATGTCTTTGCATTTTTCAGATATTGTGGACGAGTCTAGTTGATTGGTAGTTGATTTTGCATTTTTGATGATCTCCAGCGTCCAATTGTGTCAAATATTTTAAAGAAATCATTAAGAGCTGTTTCATCTGGCTTGGACTGATACATACTATCAGCACAATGGTAAAGGCACTCCTCTCAAATCATCATTAGGAGAAAATATGTAATTTTTTGGATAATGTTGTATATCTCTAAGCCCTTGTTTGCAATCCTTTTCCAGATGTTTTTCTTATCTGTCCTGTTGTATTGAGTAAGCCCACCTATGTCTTGGTGGACGACTTGTGCGACCCGACCTCGTTTTGTAGAGCTTCACGTCAGGTGCAATTTCTTGTTGAGCCTCTAAGGTCGGCGATTGCCCTTCTTGTACCTCCGCCGGTACATTTTGGTCGTCTACTTGGACCTGTTCTTCCTCTTTCTCTGCTTTTTTTCACTCATCTTTTTTTTTTCTGGTCATTGGCAGCAAATTCTATGTCTGATTCTGTGGTCATGTCTGAGTTAGGTAAAGTTGACGCATTCGAGACTTTGATAAGTTGTGATCGTGTTCTTCGATATGCATTGTTGTCCGTTATTATCGTGTATGATCTTGGTTCCGGACAACTGTTTGCCACGGTGCCCATCTCCTTCACATTGGTAATTCAAACTTTTTCGTTTATTTTTAGCGGAGAAGATGAGCGTACTCCATGTCTTCTATTATAGTTTTCTTCATTTTTCTCGTAGTCGTTTTATTTTAAAATCGTTTATATAGTTCCTGTATTGTTCTGGTATTAACTGAGATTTTATTGTAGGTATTGTTGTTCTGAGTCTTCGACCCATTAATAATTCTGCAGGGCTGTAACCACTTCCCAATTTGACAGTTCTATAGTTTAGGAGTCCTAAGTTGGGATCTTCGCTCTTTGCTATTATTTTTTTAGCTGTTTTGACTGAGGACTCTGACTGTCCATTAGATTGAGGGAATGTTGGGCTGCTTGTAGTGTGAGTGAAACCATACGTTTGTGCATATTGTTCAAAACAGTAGCTGCTGAAACATGGCCCATTGTCACTTCTTAAAACTTCTGGTATGCCCCACCTGGCCATGATTGATTTGAGTTTGTCTATGACTTCTGAGCTAGTTGTTGTTTTCAGGCTCACAACTTTGAGATACCTTGAAAAATATACAACTACTACTAAATACTGTCGTCCTGCTAGTTCTAATAGGTCAGTTCCTATGATTTGCCATGGGTACTCGGGTACAGGTGCGGGTTTCAATGGTTCCACTGGTGGTGTCCTATGTTCTATGCATTTTAGACAGTTTGTCACTTTTTGGCTGATGTGGCTACTGATACCAGGCCACCAGACTGTTTCATGTGCACGTGATCGGTTCTTGGATATTCCTAGGTGACCGTCTTGCAGTTTTTCCAATATTTTATCTCTTAGGTCACTTGTCATGTAAACTCTATTTTTCTTTATAAGCAGTCCATTTAATTCTACAAGTTCATTCTGAAATTGTGAGAATATTTTATCTTCGGCCAGCATTTGGTGAGGTTCTGGCCATCCTTGGTTGACATATTTCAATATTCTTTGTGATTGTGGGTCTTTTCCTGGTGACGTTTTTATTTATTGAAGCAGTATGTCTTTTATTGGTAAGCTTTTGTATGCTTGGTTTGCAAACAATTCAACCTCCTCAATGAAAAGAGCATCAGCATCAGGTAACGTTGATATTATTGGGGACCGAGAGAGAAGATCTGGAATGTACATATTCTTCCCTGGAATGTATTCCATTGTGTATGAATCAGAATCTCATACGAAATCGCTGAATTATCGGTGTCAATTAGGATATGGGTTTTGATCTGAGCAATGGTACCAAGGGACGGTGATCAGTGCGCAATGTAAAGTGGTGCCCAACTAAAAACTGGGAAAATTTTTCACATGCCCAGGTTAACGCCAGAGCTTCGCGTTCAATTTGTGCATATCTGGCTTCTGTATCAGATAATGTACGAGAGGCATAAGATATGGGTCTCCAAGTGCCTTCGGGCTGCAATTGCTCCATGTTTGCACCGGCTCCGTAAGAACTGAAATCCACTGTGACTCTGGTTGGTCGACCCGGTGCAAAATGGGCAAGGATGGGCGTAGATGTAAGGGCTACTTTGATTTCATCAAGTGCCTTTTCATGTATTTGGTTCCAGCAGAATGCTATATTTTTGTACAAATCTGGTTTGAACCTGGATACATCCTAATAGCCTGCGTACGCCACTGATATCAATTGGCGCTGACATTTGTAGAATTGCTTGAACTTTCTTTGGATCAGTTTCTACTCTTTTTCTTGATACCTTGTGTCCTAAAAATGTTACACTTTCGGCTCCGAAAATACACTTTTCTTTATTTAGTTTTAAGTTTCCTTCTTGAAATCTCTGTAAAACTTTATGTAGTCGCTCTCATCATGCTCTTTTTGGTTCCTCCCAAACACCAAAGTGTCATCAGCGACATTGATAATGCTTTCTAATCCTTTTCCATCATTTCCCTCTGAAACCGCTCTGTAGCTGAAGTTATTCCATAGGCAACCTTTTGAAGGCAAATCTCCCAAATGGTGTCATGAATGTGGTCAGTAACTTCGATTCGTTGTCCAGAGGTATGTGGTAAAATCTGGAGGTGGCGTCCAATTTGCTAAAAAAAATTACCTCTGGGTCTATTTGAGTCAGTGATCCACAACATTAGGTAATTCAAGATGTTCGGTTTTGAAGCTTTTGTTTAGTTGTGTGTAGTCAACACATATTCTTACACGCCACCCCGGTTTTGGCACAGCCACCATAGGTGCACACCATGCAGTTGGTACTGTTACCTTGAATATAATGTCTTGCTGCTCGAGGACATTTAAGTTTTCTGACACTTTCTCTCTTAAGTGTAGGGGCACCCTGCGTGGTGTAGAAATAGAAAAGGGTTCTGCATCGCTTTTCAGTGTTATGTGGTAGTTTTTGTCTAAATTTCTTATACCTTGAAAAAGTTCTGGATACTGACTTGCAACTGTAAGAGAATTTACCCAGGAAAGCATTCCCAGGGCTTCGCAAGCATTTCTACCTAACAAATTTTCTCTAAGATTTTTGACAACATAAATTTTTGAATAATGTACCATATTTTTCCATTTTAAATGACAATCTACAATGGGCTCTTTCACTAAAATTTAAATACGTAATTTAAGTATAAAATCTCAAAGGAGGGACTATTTTAGGCATATATACCAAAAAAAAAAATGTTCTACAAGGTTCAATAAGTTTTTCACAGCCACTTGAATCTGACCAAATTCAAATTTATTTTAAACGAGCCGATTTGCCGACGTCACATAAATATTCTTCATTTCGCTTATGTTGTTGTAAGGAGGACCGGCTCGGCTGTGTTTGCGCTCTGTAAAGATACGTAAAGGTTGGAATGCGCTGTTGTCGGTTGTGACTAAATGTAGTGCAGCGTAAAATAAATAAATATAACTAAAGTCATAGAAATAAATTCTGGCTTTTTATTTGGAGGTATTTCTTTGTTTTCTGTTTTCTCAAGGAGGACTTTGAATTTTTCAAAAGTAAAAATACAGAAAATTCTGTTTTTAGTTGCTTTATCCAAATATGCCAATTTCAAAAATTAGTGAAAGAGCCCATTCCTACTATGTTTAGTAAATCTCCGGAAGCTGAAAGTAAAGGCTTTTTTACTTTGTTTAATTTTGTATGCTTAAGTTGTGTTAGCATGTCTGATTTGACTACAGTGACATCAGCTCCTGTGTCAATTTTAAATCTGACTTGTATGCCATTAAAATCAACATTTACTTTCCAGGGCTCTGAATATTTATCAGTGATTTCCCCTAAGAAATAAAAATCATCCTCACTTCCTCTCTCTTCCGAAGTTATTTCGCTTACCTGTGTGCGGTTCTGAGGTTTGGTGCTTGGTAATGACAAACATTTTGTGGCCCAATGTCCTATATTGCCACATTTCTGCAGCTGTCATTCTTTGCTGGGTGTAATCCCACATTTCCTCCAATCCTTGTTAGGCTAAGAAGCAGCCGTTTTATCTCGCTCCAAATATTGACTAGCTGAGTTATTTTGGTACGTGTTTCCGTGTTTGTTACCTTGGTATTTGCTGACTTTTTTCCTTTGTCTTTCAGCACGTAGATAATTTACTTCTAATGTGTTTGATGATGCTAAGTCAGAAGTGCCAGGGATGTTGGCTGCTCTAACAACATCTTGTTGTTTTTGTAGGGATTCTGCCAACCGCACTTTCCGAATAACTTTAGCTGTGGAATCATCTTCTTCATTCTTTTCTGTGAAATAATCATCAAATTTATTCAACACTACGTCATAATTCTTTAATTTTTGTGTCTGACAGATGGAAAGATTTTGAAATGCATTCTGATTTTGGCCCTAAAAAAGCCACCAGGTAGTCCATCTGTTGTTCGGAAGTGTAACTATCCAGTGCCGTGCGCTTGTAGCGCTAAAATCTCGTTTTCCAATCGGACCAGTGCTCTGCCTGGTATGAGAATTCTCCAGGAGGTGGCACGACTGGTTGAATTGCAGTTATCTGCGTTACCGGCGGAGGAGCTGCTGCTGCATTTTGCTGGGCAAGGACGTTTTGGGCGTTGGCATTTATTTGTGCCGTTTGCAATTTGATTAATTTATCAGTCAGAGCATTCTGCTGCTGAATGTGTTCTGCACTGGCCATGGTTTAATCCGTGCCCTACAGCTGCTTGAGGAGAACGATTCATTTTCACGACACACACGAAATTGAGTCACAGATTTCCGCTTTGACACTGCCCTGTCCGACACCAGGGTCCCGACCCGATTCTCGACGTTAATTCCTTCCGCCCGGCGATTAATTTTAGGTGTAAAACGCGAGGCAATATTAGCACTCACTAACAATGGCCTAAACACGACCGATTGCTTCGAATTTGTGGGTAAAAACTCACGCTGCCACCATGTTGTACTGAGTAACGGACCGCGAGACACCTTGGTGGTTTGTTAGATGCCCGAGCGCTACTGAGTTCCAAGCGCTGGTTGGTTCCTTGACGAAGTCCATCTCGTGCCGATCAGCTGTTCCGCAGCGTTAAGGTCGGTATGGACATAGCGTCGCGCTTACGCTTATGCCACATGTCCCTAATCTTCTCGAAGTACTTTCATGCTTTCGTTAATCTCGTCACTTGACTCGACGTCTATTGAATATTTCTCTCATCTCTTCAACTCTAACTTTTCCTCTCAAATCAATGATTCAGCACACACACAACGGTGAAAGCTAATAACCCCTTTCTTACTCTAGCTTAATCTTAAACCTCTATTATCCTACTTCTCTTCTTCAACACAAGACATAATTATTAAAACTGCCACCACTTTCACGCTCGTATCAACCACAAGACTTAAATCTAAACCCTTTTGACTGCATAAACAATGAAAAGCCAAAGTCATTAAACTAATCTCACTATTTCAGGGGGCAGGAAATCAAAACGCACGCCATCATCCACCGAGCAGCAGCAGAGACCGAGGCAAACTGCAAACTTCTATTCGAAAAGTTCATAATCTGACACTTGGAATAATTGCGACGTCACAAAATGAGTTGTTTTCGTGTCGCTTCCGTATCGTTCCGGTTGACAGAATTACAAATATGTCAGAGTTTAAATTAATTCTCAGAGAGTCGCTTCTAGGACTGATACATGCTGTGCTTAGATGAAAAGTATTCTGTATAAGGTTGGGGTAATTGGATATGTAAGCTTAATCTGAACATAATGAGTTTTTGGCTTATGGTAAAAGAGATTGGGAGATTGAATATTACTGATGAAGTATTTAATATTGGAATAAATCCAAATTAAATTCATATTCCTAATAAAATATTTGTCCTGTATCAAAATTTCATTATTAAATTTATTACGTATTTTCAAGTTTTATTGCAAAAATAGGCTCTAAGGCAAATATTAAATCGCCTCAATTAAATTTGAATTCACAAACAAGAAGCATATAAAATATATCTGGCGGTATCGATGAAAATTAAAATGTATATCAAATTTTAATTTGGCTATCGTTGTACTTTTTACTCCATGATTTAATATGAATATTTTCCACGTAATAAAAAAAATATAATGTATACATAGAAAATATATATCGATTCATTGATTGTATATAATATTTATCAAAGACGTAATGATATCTATTACTCATGAGGATTTCTATATCTACAGTAATTATAAATCCTAATTCCACTTTGGACGATAATTATTCATGTTGAAACACTTATTTTCTCATACAGCATAGAGCAATACTTATTAGCTTTGATAGCATCACGTCATCATAATATATCAAATATTTTTCACCCCATTGACAATAGAAAATAACAATTCCCCAAGTTTCAACCAAATCACGTACTCCACAACCATAATCAATTAATTACCTTAGGTAATAATATTACACTACGAGCATTGTCACATTACATAAGGCAATATATAACCAATTATTTCGAAATAATTCTACTCTATCTCTGTTAATTCAAACCCGGTTCTGTCAACTGAAACCACGTCAGGCGTGACTAAAACAACTGATCTCGACGACGTGGAAATTATTTGAAGTGTCGGATGATGAAATTTTCAAACAGAGCAAACTCTGATGTTGGTCCTTTGTTTTGGTTTGCGCTGCAGCAGTTTTTACACGAATTTATTTTATTGCAAAGTGAAGAATGTTTTTCATTGAAAAACTGTGTTTTAAATTATTTAATTAAATTCAATTCCCTCTTACGATCTTAATGGAACAACAACTACAAATTTATCCCATTTTCCCTGAAAATTTAGCGTCTTGAAGTGAATAAAGAAAACACCCTCACCTGAATTACAACACCGGGAAGAGAATAAACTGTGGCGCAGAATAAAAAAACAAACTGGCGCTCACGAAATTAGACAATTCTTTAAATTGAAAGAAGCCAAATTGGGTAAACAGCGTTTCGAATAATCCGAAGTTTTCTTTTCGGTCGACGCATTAAATTTTCCTCCCCCGTGCAAATTTCCAGATTTATTTGTATGTTTTTTGTCCGTGCTTTGCCGATTCCGGGACAAGTTTGTTTTTGTGTCAGGGTTGTTTGGACAACTAATCAAACATTGATTTAATTAGCTTTTTGTGTTTGATTTTTTTATGTCTAGACACTGGAAATAGAACTGTGAAATATTCGCTTTCGAATGTTACAACATATGAACAACATTCACATTTTGTCCAAATTTCAATAAAAGTACAATCATACCCCTTTCAGTGGTGCATTTTTCATATAAAACAAAAAAGTTATGAGCACATTTTTTTGTAAATTGGAGAGAGGGTGTGACGTGACCTGAAGCCGATAATTCTCGCACAAAAATCATGAATAAAAGCGCATCATTGTAGTTAGAACGACCTCCGTGACATAAATATCCAGTTGGTGTGGTTTTCATTGCATGTTATGTTGAGGCATGTCATTCTTTGAACGTGGTCTAGTTTTCGGTTTATAGTTGTCTGTTCGGCCTTATGTCCCCAGACAAAAGCCCTATAGGTAAGCATAGGCCTGATGATGGTTGTGTAGATCCCCATAACTACCTTGGGGGAGAACCCCCAGGTCTTACCGATAGTACGTCTACACTGTTTATAGGCGATATCGAGGGTCTCATACCAGAGGGGCGTATGCGCCAAATATATGAAAAATTAGATTTTTTGTCAGTGAGTGAGCTTTGAGCACACGCATCTCATGTCAGAAGGGCGTAAGTCTAGATTGTAAAATAAATGCGTAGTCAGATGTTTTTTAAAGGCGTATACGCCATTTCAATAGGGAACTTGCACATTAAATTAAATATGGAATAAATAATAAAATACAATAACAATCATCCTAATAAATGATACAATTAGGAAAAATACTATATTAAAGTATAAGTAGATATTGTAGAATGCTAAATTCGTGCTTGTTATATTTTATTTGACATTATCTACAAGTACCTACTCCTGACAAATCGATAATTAAAAAGTTGACATTTAGACTTTACCTTTCTTGGGTTGTTGATGTTGTCATGGGTAACTTTAAAACACGCGCGTTTTTGAATGTTGGATTTACACATGCTGAGTACTTTAAATAAGTAAAATAGGTTATCAATCAAAAAAATAATAATAATATCTTATCTCTGGCGTCCAAAATCTTTAATTGAAAATACTATATAATTCAAAATTCATGACGCGATCAAAAACGTGATTCTATGGGTCGTGACGTCACAAGGCAGTAATAATCGGGTCGCGTCGCTTCCATGTCATGTGCTGCTGGTGTAGCCAATGTCAAATCTATCGTAAACGTCATACATAACAAAATAACCATAATCAAAATCTACCTGAGCCACTTTCCAGCTGACCCTTTTGAGTACGCAATCAAGCTTTTGCGCGCGCAAATGCTTCAAGCGCGTGATCGTGTTTCAGCCGTACTGCGCTTCGAGAGCTACTAACTTTTGCGTTTCAAACACAGAACACTGTACTGCATTGTGCTTGAAGCACAAACACAATGTCAGCTGGAAAGCGACTCTTCTCGAAGTTCGAAGTGCTCGTTACTGTCAACGGAATTTTGTTGCCGAGTGACGTCACTCTAATCGGTCGTTTCAAATGGCGATGTTTCGAGCGTAACTTCAAATATTTATGAAAAATTAACGGCTGATTATTAATGCTTGATATTTGGCATGACTATGTCTTTAGTGTAGTAGTAATGGGCAAGTTCCCTATTATTGGATTCAGATCGTATAATCTGCGGAGTGGTGGCAGGAATCATACAGGCGTATGTACAGTCGTGAGCACAAAAAGTGGGACACCCGTTTTTTCCTATTGTAAAAGGGGCTCACCACAGATTCACCAGCTATACCTACGGCAATGACAGGGATTGTCATGTTTGACAAAAAATCGATTGTAGAGAAAAGACTGATTTACGCAAAATAGCGAAAAATGACAAGACCAGTCCGTCGGGTGTTTCACTTTTTGTGCGCATGACTGTACATGCGCCTGTATAATTTGCGCAGTGGTGGCAGGAATTTGAGGTTATGTTGTGTTCATGTGCCTTCTTTTGATTGTCAATAATATTGTTTTGTTTGATTTGAGTTGTCTTTGTTCGCTGTTGTTAATAATGGGGTCCAAGCATAGAAAAGGGTCCAAGAGGAGTAAATTAATTATGAAATTAGCAGAGGAGATGTTCAATTCTTCGGATTATCCAAGACAGAATGGTAAGGTAAGTAGGTACTTTTAAATTGATCAAATTTATCAAATAATAATTCTTTGATTACGATTTCATAACCTTATTTGTAGGTTAATGTTTTCATTGCTATAATAGTTATTTATGCAACAAGTGTGTAAAGTGAACCTTTTCTCATGAATGTGAATTTTGACGCACGAGCCGAAGGATAAAACGACAATCACATGAGTGAAAAAAGGTGCTCGCATACAAAATTTTTTCTACTACCAATCAAATATGTGTAAAAAAAATAAACTTAGGCAAATACTTCAGGCACTAGTGCGTAAAGTATTTTCACTTTACGCACTAGTGCATGAAGTAATTTACCAGAAAAATACTAAATTGACAGTGTCAACATCTGTCAGTGACCTTACTTTACGCACTAGTGTGTGAAGTGAAATTTTACGTCTTCTGAATAGTGCGTGAAGTGAGTACTTTACGCACGGTAGTAGAAAAAAATCATTAAAGAAGCTGTTGATAGAAATTTTTATGGATTTATAGATCCTGATGTATTTGGTGATAATTCATCTAAAGATCTCGTATACAGCCCTACTGTCTGATGTAACACAAACTGGACAGGACATTATTGTTGAAGAATTTAAAACCACAGAAAAACCCTATGTTCCATTAGCATGTTTTAACGAAAGAAGCACGAATGTGCAGCTAGCAAACGATAGGAAAGGTGAAGCACCCAAAATCACTACATTTTAAGTTCAATTCCACTTGTATTTATAAATGACTGCAGTCTGAAATACATGGATTACAAACTTGAAATTAAAATACATCATTCTTTCAGCTGTTCGAATATCCAGTTGCTTTGAAAAAGTAGGTCAATCAAAAGACTATTCTTCTAGTGACGAGCCACTGGTCGAACCTTATGGCGATGATTCATTTGAAGATCCAACATACAGCCCTAGCAATTCTGACTGTGAAAATGAAGAATCCGACTCTAATAATATACCCCCAATTATACTCGAAGTTTTTTGAAAAAAAAAAGCTAATAATAATGAAGCTAATGATGACGTACCAACTGAAAAAAAGAAAACACCCAGAGCCCATAAAAGAAATTCGGCTTCGTGGAAATCGAATATTCGGAAGCGAAATAGGAATACAGGAAGTGAGTATCTGAATACCTCAGGAAAAATTCGTCTGCCAAGATTTCCCAGAAGCATTAATCAAAATTGCTCTTGTACATGAAAAAATCTCTGATGATGCAAAGTCAGAATTTTTTTTAAATTTCTGGGAAATAGGTGATCTCACTAGGCAAAGAAGCTTTATTGCCTCGCATGTAAATCGTATTCCTGCTGCTAGAGGACGAGTTGAAAACTCAAAGCGTAAATTCTCACAAATCTATTACCTACATTTTATGGGCATTAAGCACAAAGTGTGTAAGAATTTCTTTGTCAAAATATTAGATGTATCTGATGAAGCTGTAAGAACCGCTTTAGCGAAATGTGACAGGAACAATTTATAAAAGTTACTATCTGTGAAACGTCGTATCGGGAGCTACTACACCAGAAAAATATTGGCTTCTACATACCTCGGAAAGATCAGTGCTGGTGCCATGATTTTGAGCAATTGTCCTGGCCACACACACATGGAATGTGATTCCATGTATGCAACTATAGAGACTGCTTCCGAATTTGCCAAAATTTTTGTGCCTGATGACTGGTATAATGTTATAAGACTTGCCAAAAGAAAAGGGCGACCCTACAATGTTCAGATACTAAACCACGACAATTTTTTTGATTTTAAAACCCTCAAGTCTGATGTAATGACAAATTCAAACAAAGCCCAAATGGTAGTACCTTGAATTGGCGAGAAGTAAAATGGATACGTTTTACAAAATTTACAATATACAAATATTTTATAAGGAAGAATTCTGGGATGAAAATTTCAACGTTTTAGATACTACGCAAAGAAAACGTGGAAGATCCCCGACTATTATAGATGTGTCTTCCAAATCCTACCGAAAAGCCTTGCCACTAGAAAAAAAAAGTTTAATGATTTAATGTCAATGTGCAGCGGCCAGCCACCACTGATACCGCAGCGATATCATGATTTTTATAAATCGTTGCCTTCGATAGAAACCCAGGACGATAGCTTTGACGATGAGTTATCATTGGCTGCAATTGGGTCAGACCTTCTGAAACGAAAGAGGCCCAGAAATTGCAAATGAAATTTCTTTCAAATGAGTGATTATAATTATTAGAATTAGTTTTCTTAACTTTAATACATTAAATGTTGTTGATTTGTATCTTTCACCTTATAGTTTTGGTTTGCCCCGAATAAATATTTTTAAATAACAGTGCGATTTTTGTATCTGCTGTCTAGGTATCCTTTTTACAAGCCAATGAAAAACTATGCAGCTTTCTTGCAGAAGAATTATGTTACTTCTCTTTTTGTAACGTTATAGAGGCGTATGCGCCAACTATCAAATTTATATTTTGAAGGTCCTATCCACGTTCTCTCATATCAACAAAGAAAAACGAAAAATCTCTTCACATCAAAAAATTCAACACCTTTTGTAATACCCACAATATCAGCAGCAGTATCATCACGTTAAAACCGAATTTACAGACTGTTTTTTTCGTCTCCTGTAAAGTTTCAAGAATGGCTTATACGCCCCTTTGATATGAGACCCTCGATATATGCTTTCTGAATTCTCTCAACAATATGAAAGTTCTATGTAAGTTTACAATTGAGTATCACTCCCAGATATTTGACCTTGGCGGCAAAACTTAGTTAGGTATTTGAGAGTCTTGGTGCTGTCAGAAGTACCAGTTTCCTCTTTCTTGTGAACAGGACCATTTCGGTCTTTTTGTGGTTGATGGACAGGGTGTATTCTGTGCACCACCTTTCTATAATTCGAAGAGCATGTTGCATAGGTTTGCAAAGCGAGTTCTCGAATTTGCCTCTATGCAAGATGACTACGACACCTGCGTAACCTATTGTGTAGTGGTTGTTATTGTTTAGAAGGACAATTAGGCTGTCCAGAACCATATTCCACAGGAGAGGTGATAGCACGCCTCCCTGCGGGCAGCCTCTTGTGACCATTCCTTTAATGTTGACGTCCTGCACACTTATCTGTACAATTCTTTTGGGAAGCATATTAAATATCCACCCGGTAACAGTTTCCGGAGTATTCCTTTCTGTTAGCGAGTGGCTAATATCTTGAAAGGTGGTTTTGTCAAAGGCCCCCTCAATGTCGATGAAAACCTCGAGGGCGGACTCTCTGTTGTCCAGTGATTTTTCCACTCGCCCAGCAACCAGGTGGAGGGCTGTGTCTGTTGGTCTCCCGGGGGTATATGCATGTTGGTTAGAGTGGAGTGTATTGGTTGACAACACTTCATCCCTTATATATCTTTCGCATAGCCTCTCCATTGTTTTTGGAGAAAATGATGAGAGGCTTATGGGGATATATGCCTTGGGGGTGGCGTAGTCCTTTCTTCCTGGTTGGGTAGGAACACCAACTACTCTCCAAGCATTGGGTATGTATCTCAGCTCCAAAACCACCCTGAACATCCCTACCAGGTGCGGCAAGAGTGACTTCAGACCCCACTGAAGTAGGGCTGGATATATGTCGTCAGGTCCTGATGCTTTAAATGCGGAGAAACCTGAAATTGCTCAACCTATTTTTTCCTCGTATATTATCTGATTCGCTAGTTGCCAATCAGCCACAGAGGGTAGTTACCTGCGTCTGATCCTCCACAATTGTGGTTGTGGAAAGTGGGTTGCTAGTAGTAACTCTGTGCTTGAAGGTGCCATCCTCCTTACACAGGATACCAATTTCCCGAAATGGGTCTTTATTGAGAGCTTTCTGAAGTCTCGAAATAATATTTTCGAATGTCACATTTTAACTACCTACATAATTTATATTTGGTCCAAATTTGAATAAAAGTACAATCACAACCTTTTCAGTAGTGCATTTTTCATATAAAACAAAAAAATCATAAACACATTTTTTTGTTAATCTATATTGTAACATTTTAATTTTGCTCTTCCCATTAAATGAGTAATTCAGCGTTTTAACTGGTAACACACAAATATTATTTTAGAGCTGACTTAATTGATTGGATATTAATTACCTTACTCTGCATCTTTTTAGATAATTTCAGGCACAGCCAGACAAGATTTTGCTCCTTATCATTTGTCTAATGATTTAGTTGACCATTGCAGATGAATATTTATTGAACAATGCCTGGTTATCTTATTCTTGTTGTCCTTAAAAGGAATATACATAAATTATCAATTTCATTAGTCGATAGCCAACATTGTTTTGATTTTCAAATAAAAAGGGGTTATGTCCAGTTAATTGTCATTCAATTTTATTTTCGCGCCAGCTCGTTTCGAAGGATTAATTCCTTTAGTTTTCACTCCCTCTCTGTCTCTCTCTTACTGGAGGATTTCATTTCTTTTATTTACCTGTTATCGAGTACCTATATCGATCAATTTGCTGGTACTTTGGTTTTGATCGCGTAGGGTTGGGTTTTTCTATAAATGTCGATATAATTGGTGTCGTGTTAGAGAAGGCATGGACAATATTATTTAATAAGTGAAGTTATTTATAGATTTTAACGAGAATAGTGTTTTCCTGATTTGTCTGGATTGAGTCGGTTCCATTTGTTGAGTCCCTTTGGAGGTTTCGCTGACGACTATCGATATCTTTGTCGTTATCTTTCAATCCTTCCTAAAGTGTGGAATGTGGAATTCGATAGAAAAAAATGTAACATAAAAAGAAGTTAGTGCGTAGTAATTTCTGGTTTAGGGTCCCAAAAATCGTACAACGGTCTTTTCCATTTCGTCCAGCGACAAGAACACTTTGGCTTTGGCCTGAAGGATAGTTTTTTTATCCGGTTGACCATAAAGAAAATTAAGTGATTTTCTCTATTTAATTAGGATCCGGTCATCCAGATAATTTCAATTTTGGTTTTGCCAGTCTAGTTTTGGTTTTTGTTACCTTTTGGCAGCCAAATCATCTTTCTAAGGGATTTATCTATTTCTTCTAGTCGGTAAGTCCACCATTTTGTGAATTTGTATTGTTGTAAATTAATTAGTTCTATTCTCACAATAGAATATCACATCACGTCGCTTGGATTGAATTGTTTGAGCCTAGACTCTTAGAGCCTTGATTTTATTGTTGCTCGTTATTGTGAACTTCCAAATTGGATCAGCCAGCGTAGGTGAAATTAGAGTTCCATGACCTTCCGTTCACCTTCAACCTTTGAGCTGTGACCCTCAAAAATCCACGAGGGTCTTATGGTACGGTTTTATGCTACCGTTTTCGATAACGCAACTCAGTGGATGTTTTGATGGTATGCAGTACCCACCACTGTATCTGAATAGCAAAGACTCGGCGAACTAGTTTTCATTGATGAGATAGATCATCTGGTACGAGTGTGAAATCCCAGACCCATTGTTAATTGTCGGCATAAAGCTAAGTAGTTTAGTGTAATTTTTTTTATTAATTATTTAAAAATATCGTATATGGCTGAGGTAACTTTAGTTACTCACATTTAAGTAAACATTTGACCCCATTTATTTGCGGAGTGATCACTGACGCTGGGTGTGTGTTAATTCGCACTTATTGGATATTTTAGTTTTAAGTATAGCTCTCTGCTTACATAGGTATTCATACATATCAATACCGACAGACAGTTTTCTTAAATCTGACTATGAGGAAGCCTTTAGGTTCTTTATTCCTGCTAGTCGTCATACTAGCCTCTGAATACTTGTCATAATCATTATTTAATCACCATAACTTGTACTAAACCAATACTTAATATTCAATAAATACTGATTTTGTTGTATTGCCAATTACCTGCTTTCTTTGTCTTTCTGCTTATCCAATTATTTTCTTACATTTCAGGCATAATAATTTGGTTTGTACTTTAGTTCAACCTGCAGTCATCGCAGGACTTTTCCGATTTAGTTTCAAAAATTGGTGGCGCACGAATCCACGAACCGGGCACGTGGACACTTTAACAAACTCTGTTGAACTAAGGTCGCAATCCAAATAAGGTTACATTTTGGTAATTGATTTTTCTTACTTAAAATAAACGTGTTACAATATATATAAAACACAGTTGTGTTGGTGTGGCAGCGCTTATGACTCGAGAACGGCTGGACTGATTTTTATGATTTTTGCTTTATTCGATTTGTCTTTGTCCATCCGTGGTCCATCCTAACATAATAAATCGAAAAAATCAAAAAAAAAAAAATTATCTATTTTACTTATTTATGAAAAAAACTCACTAAGCCCGCATACGGCGCCATCTCTTATAACCGATACCAAGTTTACCGTCACATTTTCATTGCAAACCATGTGGATTTTATTGCTTTTTTTTACTTACTTAGTTTTTACTTTGCACAAAAACAATTTGAGGAAAGCACTTTATTTTTAATTGTTCTTCACAGTAAAAATGTCCAAAAATAAATAGAATGACAATGTTTTAATTGTGTATTTTATTTTGTTGTTGGTTCGTTCATTCCGAAAGAGCGCGAACTGGTCTCCCTGTCATTTCTTGACGCTTGACCATTGACGTTCTGTGGCTAACTTCCGTTTCTCCTCTCGGGCATCCCTTGACAGCCGTGTTCCGTGCCGACTGTTCGGAGTGCTCCGTCCGGCTGGTGTCGAGTGGCAGAGAGCCAGGTTATGAGTCCGCCACAACCATTTTGTATACGGCGCCATATATGATACCTAGAACGAAGCTCACCGATGCGCGGTAATTTCATTGCAGATGCAGTAGAACCATGCTGCTCAGGAACTGGAGATATTTAGAACAGAACTATTCCACTATTCTGATCAGATAGAGTGATGCAGAAATAGTAGATCAGATAGAATAGTGCAGATAGAGTAGAACAGATGGAGTAGTGCAGTGCAGATAGAGTGATACAGGGCTGCGCTGTAGATTTTTTTTTTGTTTTCTTTACATTCTTTGAACATTCCTGTGCCTGAGTTTATTTATTTGGTGGTACACTTCACAAGAAAAATGCCCACAAGCTGCCTTGAAAGGGATGATGTTAAATTTTAATTTTAGGTGACTTCTGATCTAGAGAGTAAACATTAATATTCTTCAACCAAAGCCAAATTCACCATCGGAAAAAAAAACAGAATTTAATTCAGCTAATAGATACGTTAACACAACATTTAATAGGTATATAATAATTCAGAGGCGCTACGAAGCTCGCCGGGTCAGCTAGTTGGACATAAAATGTACATGACCTGAAACCTCTGTTGGATATTTATCGTTTGAGCTTCAACTCCACATATATGTGTATTTTTGCACAAAAATCATGGATGAAACAATATTTGAAAAAGCGGTTTCTATGAATAATGTTAGACTTACACAGCGCTCACACGATCCTTGAGACTTCCAAATTATAACAAAGTCAATCCATTCTACTACATCACTTTGGTATTTCCGAATACTTGTAATCAATGGGATTTACGTCGCAGTGAGTCGCATTAACTTTCCATGAAAAATACTCGAACGAATTAAAACCAAAATACCTCAACTTTCTTCACAAATGAAATTGCCACTAAAAAAAAAAAGAACGAAGGTGCAAAATCTCATAATTGAAATAATTTTTTGTTCGAAAGCGAAGTGCTAACAGAAAAAAAAAGCGCAAAACGGCAAAAAAGGTAATTTCCAGGTTTGCCTCGTCCAATCCGGGATGACGCGAAAGGAGATTTCGATTGTCATGCAAATACCGGAGTTTAATTGGGGAATCCGGCAAATGTGTTTGATAGAATCAGTTAGATTGGACGATCGTTTGACAATTATCCAATCAAAAATCTTTATTGGTAAAGTTTTGTGCGATTAAAAGTAATTATCTGCTAAGAGCTGGTGACGGTTTTATTTAGGGTATTTCAGCAAAGCACATATTAAATCCAGACATTCCCTTTATTGCAATTGATAATGGAATGCCCGACCACCCGTCGTCTCCTGGTGCAATATCAATAGCCCTCTTAAGGGGTAGAATCCGTATATCTGGGAAATGCG
This sequence comes from Ceutorhynchus assimilis, assembly GCA_917834065.1. Classification (NCBI taxonomy): domain Eukaryota; kingdom Metazoa; phylum Arthropoda; class Insecta; order Coleoptera; family Curculionidae; genus Ceutorhynchus; species Ceutorhynchus assimilis. The sequence continues at coordinate 39,358,936 of OU892282.1, forward strand.
ATAAAGTAGGTACGACAAAATGTTTTGGGTATAATAAAACTGTGGAGGCAAAAATTAATATAATTGGAGGTATTTTGAGTGGAAACTATACATAATAATATAAGGTCCGTTTCACCAGGGTTCATACTTGACCTTGAAACTTGAAAAAAAAGGGTTGTCGTAGATTAATTCATATGACACATTCAATTTTTTTGACAAATTAAAATGATTTAAGAACCGACGAATGTTTTTGACGTCATTGATTTGTTTCAGTCAATTTTGATTTGTTAAACAAGGAAGGCAAATGCTGGTGGCAAGTACAAACCCTGGCGAAACAAACTTTACGTATTTTCTCATCACCCAGTAACGCTCGATTCTTCGACGGATTTTTCCTTTAAAATTATACCATATGCCTTTTTCCATTATCAATCGCTATGTAAACTGCTGCAATGACGTAAATAAAACGGTCCATTTATATCATTAAATTAGAAAAAGGCAAAACAAATTACTACTAAGCCTTCAGGTAAATCATCAACAAGGAATGCCGTGGAAAATAACCGACCGAAGAAAATTAAAAAAAAGCATCGGCGTTCCAAATTAGACAATTTTCCAAATTGAAAGAAGCCAAATTGTGTAAACAGCGTTTCAAATAATCCTCGCTTTCTCTTCGGGATTGTTTGAACGCCTCCCGGTGAAAACGCAAAAGCTTACGAGATATTTATGTTTATTAAATTATTTTTGCAAACAACTTAATTTAAACTTCAAGCAAGTTTTTTTTTTCAAGTTAATAGCATTTTACTTTAAAGAAAAAATATTCCTTTTTCCAACAAAAATACAATGATGAAAGGCACATATATATATATATATATATATATATATATATATATATATATATATAAAACTTTATTAGAATCACCGCAAAAACACACCTAGATCAAATCTTTTCTTTTTTCCAGATAAAAAAAACTGAATTCCGAATGACGGAAGATCTGCCAAGAAGGACTCAATGATAAAAAGTAAGTTATTGGACGTAGCGCAATCCCTAGAGGGAAAACCCGCGTTTATTTTTTGGTAGTTTTCCTGTCTACAAAAAGGGCCTTTTTTACATTTTCTCTAAGGAGTAATGGATTCTGAGTGAAGGTCATGGCTTTATTGAATTTTTTTTTATTATTTTTAAGACCCCAGAGTCGAGGAGTGGCACGCGGGTTTCCGGTATTCATTCATTGTCATTAAATGACATAAATCTTGTTGAAGGACCGCATCAAATAAACCTTTTTGCAGATGATACTCTTTTGTATATTGTTAACAAGGATTTAAACAAGGCTCAGGTAGACATAAATAACTCTCTGAAAAGTATAGAGTCCTATTTAGCTATCAGTAAATTAAAACTAAATGTATCAAAAACCAAAGCAATGGTATTGACAACGCAAAATAGGCACAAGAATATGGATATCAAATCTTTTAGGATTGAGGTTGATTCTGAAAAGATTGATATTGAAACTGAAATTAAATATTTGGGATACATAATTGATAATAAACTGAACTTAAACAGACATGCTGAGTACACAATCGGCAAAATCTCAAAAAAGTTGTATTTTTTCAATAGAATTTCAAATTCTCTTTCTATGTATGCAAGAGTTACGTGTTATAATTGCATAATAAGGCCTCATTTTGATTATTGTGCCTCTTTAATGTACCTATTTAATCAAAATCAAATATCCCAACTGCAAAAACTGCAAAACAAAGGAATGAGAACTATTCTAAAGTGCAGTCGATATACATCTATTGAAATTATGCTACAAGCACTTCAATGGCAAACAGTTTATAAGAGACTTTATTACTTGAGCATGGTTTTTATTTTCAAAATTGTTAAGGAGCAGAGCCCAAAATATTTTTCTAAATTTTTAATATGTAATAATCAAGTTCACAACCATAATACAAGGACACAGAACAACTTCTATATTGCTAGAGCTAACCTGAAAAGTAGTATGAACTCTTTGTTTTTTAAAGGGTTGGATGCTTACAATAAGCTACCAGACCATATAAAAAGATCAACTAATGTGAACCAATTTAGGAGGGAGCTATTAAATTTTATCTGAACTGTGTACCAGAGTTATCATGCCCTGCTGGCGTAATGTTGGGTAACTTGATTATTTGAATTGAAGTCTGTTGTATATTACTTGTGTGAAGATTAACTGATATAAAATTGCTTAATGTTTTCAAATGGTTTGTAATGTGGGTATACCTATATAGGGACTAGCTTTGGATGGAATATTTGTGTGTTTATTTGTTTAATGTGAAAATTTCATTGATATATGCAATGTATAGATATAATATTTTGTTGTATATTAGGCATGTCCTAAAATAAAGATATATATATATTGTCTAATTAGTTTTCAACATAGTAACACCCAAATTGTTTTTCTCCATCAAAACATTAATCATACAACTTTCGACCACACACTTTTTTTTCCGGACAGAGATAATAAATCGTCCTTATCTAATAGTCCAGACATAGATCCTATTAAATCCTATTGTTCCTTTCCTTTTGGTAGTAATTATTTCCTCGATCTGACACATAAATTTCTGAGGATAATATAATATTGATTTCTGCATTTACTCTATGAGACAAAGCATTCATTATAAGGAACTTTTGATATGAAGCAAGTGTATATAAAATAAAATATATATTTTTTTTTTGTTGATAAATTTGATAAATATTTGAACATTAATCTATTTTCAGTAGTGGCGCAGCGAAGCAGAAAAAAAGCAAGCGCCTCGCATTTAATGTCGCCGATAAAGTTGAGACCCTCTTGCAGAAAAAGCAGACAAAATAGCCAAAAGAAATCTGCGAAAATGGCGTTACGTCCATCTATCTTGCCTTGTCTTGTCCATATTTAGCTGGAAGATAATTTATTTTATGTACATGGCTACACTTTCGGCCCTAATCGTTTACTGAGGACTTTTATATCGATCTAGGGCGAGTGGACTCGTTTTTGGGAAAGAGGAAAGTCGTTTATTCATGTACATTAGACGGTTTCTTTGCTAGGAACTCATCAATAATGGACCTGGGAAGAGGTTTTTGGGCTTAACGTTGCACTGCAAGAAAATGTTAAAAATATACTGGAAAGTCTTTATATAAAAGAAAATGAGGCACGTTTTGTTGGAAGACTTCTTGCCTAAGTCAAATACTTTTAAAAGATGTTGAATGTTATCTGGCAATTTCGTACACTCTAGACTGATTAAAAGTTCTGTAACGATGGAAAACTCAGATTGAAGTCATAGCAATTTTTTTGATGTCTCGAATATTTTTCAGGACATGTTTCTGGTCGTAGGGCGTCGACTAGAGGAAGGTAATTACAGTTAGGGAGCGAATGCAAGACGCTCTAGACCGAACAACAAGATAGGTGGATGAAGAAGGGTTAAATGTCAGTCCTAAAAAATCCACTATCGTGGCATTTACCATCCCATCTCAAACTCCCCCTATTTTTGACATATTATTATACATCTCCTGTACTTTCAATTTAAAAATAAAAAATATTTTGAAATATATACAAAGATTTAACGAGTTTAACATAATATTAAATAATTAGAAATTTGAATGTCAACTAACAATAACAACAAAGAAGTTTGAATTAACGTAAACAAATTTTACATAACAAAATCATGAAATTTTTTTGGTCTTCGTTTTTGTCGTCTTTCTCTTCTTTCAGGTTCTTCATACCCTTGTATCTCTGTCGTAGGTATTTCCGCTTTTCTCTATCTTCTTAATGTTTAAATCCTCTCCCTTGATTTCTCCCTAGAGCAACATCTCCGGTCTGGCCCATAAATGAACTGAAACAAAGTTTCTATTACATTTCATATCTTTTATGTAAACTAGGTCATTGTGATTCAATTTTGGTAAAATTTTTGACTTATGTCTACAGTCATAACTTCTCTTTGCTTCTTCCCAACTTTTTCATGGTCAACCAGTTTCGATTTTAGGTTTTTCTTTGTGGTGGGTAAAATTTCTTTAAGTTTTCGTCCAAATAGTTCTAATGAAGAGTTTCCACATAAAAGTGGTGTATTACGGTTTGCTAATATTCCCAGATAAGGACATTCACACTTTCTAAACAGTTTTTTCAGCAACTGTACAGCTCTCTCTGCTAAACCATTACTTTGTAGAAACCTGGCGCTACTTTTTAAGTGGTTGAAGTTGTAAGTTTTTGCCAACTTCCTGAAATTGTAACTATCAAATTGTGGTCCACCGTCTGAGTATAATATCTCTGGAATTCCATTACGTCCAAAGATTTCTCTCAATTTTTCAATAATGTCTTCACTTTCAGTTTTCTTTAGTGTAATAACTTCTGGATATTTTGAGTACACATCCTGGATGACAAGGTAGTCTTGATTTCTTTACTGGGGCCGAGTTCATTTATTACATCTGCGAGCAAAAAGAGCAAATTTTGACAGATGTCACGTGATTTGACACGTGAAAAAAGATAAGTGATCACATGACGTCCGTCAAAATTTGCTCTTTTCGCTCGCAGATGCAATAAATGAACTCAGCCTGGAATTAATCTGTTGATACATGCTGAAATGGAAAGTCTGGCAATTTTCAGTGTCAATATCAATTCCATAAAAAATACAACTGGTCTAACTCTTTAAAAAGTGCCATTTTGGTACCAAATTTGATACTGTGCCATACGGACTTTAGTTTTAATAGTATGTTTCGGTTTCCATAATATTATTTGAGATTATCATTAAGCGAGTAAGTAGCAGCACATTTTGGCAAGAGTATTACTTACTTATTTTTGCGTTCAACCCGTTACCTAAAATAATAAATCATACCTAGTGATTTGTATACAATTTTACACACTGGTTTTATATCACAACTACCATATTTCTTTTATGAAAAACATTCAATTAATTTGCGTCAGCGTTAATAAAGTCGAATTTGCCAAAAGCAGTTTAATAGAATCGAAGCCCAATCGGCCCAATTTTTATAAGCCCAGAACTTTTTTGTTTTAAGACCGATTTTCAAAAACAAAAAATGATTTTGTAGGTATTTTTATTCGCAACAATTTTGTTCTCCTGTAGATTTTCGAAAAAGTTTATAGTTTTTGAGATTCCAAAGAAATTAAAAAAACACAATTTTTTGAGTTTAAAGCCTGATTAGGCGAGTATGGCCCATGCGATTAAGTGCGATTTTTAAGGAAACATTGTCGAAATTTAATTATTGAATTAGTTCTGATGTCAAAATAAGAAATTAGTGAAGATTTGGTATTTTTCCTCATAGAAACCTCATCAAAAATACTGCTGGGATAATGAGAGAGCTCTTCTTAAAACATTCCTGGGTATTTCGTACCTATCATCAGGTGGCCGATCCTCGGGCCAGGGAGTAGAGCTCCCCGATAGAACGACTGTTTTGTCCTTGTCAACGTAATGGAAAAGTAAACGAGAATGATAAGGACGAAAATGTTGTTCTCTCGGGGAGTTCCACTCCCTGGCCCGAGGATCGGCCTGCAGGAGTTTTGGCGACACATATTCGACTAAAAAGCTGTATTGGGTTGACCACTGACAATGTTTTACCACCCTTTACCGTTTTGTTTGCTTGTGCCATTGGCAAAACCCACATTTATCAGAGGTTAATTATTTACATTATTACATTTCCAATAAATCTGTTATATTTTCACTTATTTAACCAAAATTGTTCAATTTTTAGATATAATTGGAGCTCAAGCAGTATTGGCCCATTATTTAAAGGCCCATAATTTCTTTGTTTTTAGGCCGATTTTCGAAAACAAAAAATGATTTTGTAGGTATTTTTATTGGCAACGATTTTGTTCTCTTGTAGATTTTCAAAAAAGCTTATAGTTTTTGAGATATTTCCAAAGAAATAAAAAAAAACACAATTTTTTGAGTTTAAAGCCCGATTGGGCGAGTACGGCCCATGCGATTAAGTGTGATTTTTAAGGAAACATTGTCGACCACCTAAAGAAGATATCCTGAAAATTTCAGCTTGTCCCAAATTTGTTCCGGGTTGCCCCATGTAAAAACCTTAGTTTTACTAGCCTATAACATGTGCTCATCTGGATTATCCGCTACTACACAATCTGGGTGAGGGAGGCGCTTATATACTGCGACGTACCTGGATTGAATGGGGTTATGTGATTGGAACCATGACGGACACGAGGTGGCTATGTGATTGGAACTCGTACCTGGTGGCGCTCTCTGTCCTTACGTATCAGTATATTGTTGGATATTGTGTGTTTCATTTTGGGGAAAATGCGCATTGACCTCTGGTGTTTTCGTCTCCACTGTTTAAAAGCTACGTAGAGCACCCTTAACTACTATTATCCTAAGAGTGGCGCCCAAGTTTCCCGAGAATTCCGTAATCAACCGCTTTCTTACCGGAAAACTAAAGTAGCCCTACAAATTTGGCGCCCGAGCAGGGACCGTACTTCGCATGACAATGACATTAGCCTGTGACCAAGGATTTTACGTCATCATCCGTCCCCCGTCTCACCAGGAGGCAATTTTGTTTTGTCGACCATTTGAATGACCGTACCGATTTAATGTGATTTCCAGACCGCCGATCGCAACAAAATGGATCTCTGTTTGGACTGTCTGTGTATGTCGTCTTGTCATTCGCCCCGTGGATGGGGAGTCTTAATCAATGCCGTACGTCCATGGAAAAGAGTTTCTGTTATATTTCGTACCGCATTGGACCGAAGTTCTCTATTCTTGGGAAGTATTGGTAAGCGCATGCGCAAACCAGAAATTTGAGCTACTGCTTATTTCCGAGTAAAACCAGGGCGCTGCGCGAATGTGAAAACCAAGCTGCACCATTTTTCCGAGTAATTCGAGGCTGCCGATTCTAATTCTGCAACCAGAAAATTGGTATCATCTACCGGTTGCCAGATTTCGTATAATGTCTACAGATTAACCGTATTTTCCGAATAGTTGCTCGTGACAGTAAGGGTGTGCGCACTAGCCGTCCTTTGATTAGAATCCCACCAACTTCTGATTGGTAAGCGCCTCTCCACTATCGCGAAAGATTATAAAACTAGATGGAACGTGGACCGGAACACTTCAAACGATTCTAGACTCCACCGAAGGACTCCATATCATTCGACCGCTGCCTAAAACACTCCGACTCCTATGCGTACCACCGCCTAGAACACTCCGACATCCGACTCTTAGGTGCGAGCCGTCAGCATGCTAATTGCCTCGCCGAGTGCAGTGTAACCATAAGCCTGCTAGCAAACCTGCTGCTAACTAACCGCTGAAGTTCGTGATTGCTTAAGCTCCTTGCCTGTTTTTCACTACTGCTAGAAAACCGTTAAGGCAGCATGAGGAGGCACCGGCAGCAATGAAAATCCACGGGTTACCAGTACCCCAAATACAACTGCAGCCACCGTAACTACAACAAGTCCGGTAAACCCGCCCGTTAGTGTACCCATCACAACTTACCCCGTTTGGTATGATCTCAACAACGGCCGAGTAAGTTGGGTTTACCTATTAAAGAAGGACGAACTGGTTACTGAGCTAAATAAGTTTGAATTGGACACTACGGGTACCGTGGACGTTTTGAAAAAGCGACTACTCATCTTTTATCATCAGGGACAAGCGTCGCCAGCACCGACCCAATGGCAGGGTTTAGCTTTTTGTCCAGTTCAGGAGTGCATACGACAAATGCAGGTAGTATTGCTGTTTTGACTCCGCGACCAGTACCATGAATATTAGAGCTCCGGGTTCAACTCAAATACTTCACCCGCTCATACTATTACCATTCAACAGCCACTGCCTTCTCCAGTCACAGCCGGATCTCCAATAATACCACTGAAGGTACAGAAATGGAATGTCAGTTTCAATGGTCGAACCGACCCGGTGACCTTCATCGAAAGTATGCTGACTGTAAGCACTCCAACCCTTCCATTTTACTTAAGTACGGTTCAGTGTTGGTTTTCCTCTTAGCTTATCGTACGATGTCTTACTCAAAACTGATACGTCAGCACCTGTGTCAATCTTGAAAGATATTTCTTCCTCAGGAACTTTTGGTGCTGTTTCCCATGCAGTATTCGAGCCACTCTGTATTTCTCCGACTACTTCGCCAACTTCAGAGTCTTCGGAGGAATCGTCAACTTCATTAACATGCTTGAATAGGGTAGTGGACAATTTTTTTGAAATATTTTTTTTAATAATCTCCATAACAAAATAAATAGTAGTTGATGATTCTTTGATTCTAGGAGACAAAAATATACCTAAAAAAAAAAACAAATTTGTACTTATTTTAAACGCTATAATTTACCGCCCGGAAATTACGTCATAGCTGTTATGTTTTATAGCGTCAAGGCATTCCGACATTAATAAGAGTGGGCGAGAGCGCGGTCAGTGCGTCCTTATATTTCACATGCTTCTAGAATAAGATGCAGATAAGCTCAGTGCGCATTGTTTGACAAATGGAAATCTCTCAAAAAGTGGGGTTAATTTGAGGGTGCGCCCGACAGACGCTGATATATCTCTCCTTTTTGAACTAATGAGTAAGTGTGTGTCGAATATAGGACCAAGGTTTGATTCATTCCATACTCAAATACAGCAGCTATGACGTAGAATCAAGGCGCGAAATATTTTCATTCAAATAGTGCGTCCCAAAACTGTACTTTTACAATCGTTTTAAACAAAGTTAGCAATTTTTTCTGAAATTTCTTTCAATAAGAATATTTTTCATTTACTCCATAGATGAACAATAGATCATCGATTTCATTGAAATTATACCTTGTCCACTACCCTATTAGCTAGTTTGTCTCTGCGTTTTACACATTTCACTATAGTGACCTTTTATCTCGGCTTCTTGCTGTGATGAAGGTTTGGGGTGGTTGGGATTGACTGAAAGATCCATGGAGCTTAATAAAAAACTCCTAGACAAAACTTGGAGAAGAGTCAGAACTCAGTTGGAAGACGTAGTCTCAGAAACCACGCCTTTCAAATGGTGTTTCGAAGGACACCTCGTAAAACCACTGATAGATCAACGAGCCAAATTAACTGCATAATTTATACATTAGAAACAAGTGGCTCAAAACAGTTTGCGGTCAAGAAATAAGAGATTCTATGTCCAAAGCTGGCTGTCAACAAGCTAAAGAAAAAAAAAAGAAAAAGAAAACCTAGACTCACTTCATGAAAATGCAACTTTTTAGAATTAAGAAAGTAAATAAAACTAATGCTTGAAAATAAATGAGTAATAAAAATGCAAATCTAAAACAACAATAATCATAGAAACTGAAAACCGTCATTCGAAATTATCATATTGAACGCAAACCAACAATAAAATAATCTTTTCAACAACGACTCAGTCGGAATAATAATGATAATTTCTAGCAAAGCCTCGATGGAACAAGTGCTTTTTCGCTCTGAAGTAGTGCTTCAACTCGCAACACAAGTAACTATGACACACCGTTTTCCTAGCCGACTAAATCCCGTAAGGGGCCCCTTCAAACTGCAGATTAATAAAGTTGGCAGGAGAGAAACGAAACTTGTTGGAAAATCGTGTTAGTTTTGCAGCTAAGCTTATTTTAATAGGAATCGTGTTACGGCGAATTTAAGTTGACAAAATGGCTCTATTGAGACACTAATTCAATTTTAGACAAACTATTTTATCTTTCAAACGTTTTCGCAAATACGTTTAATTCACTTAAAAAGTAAAAGCTTTCAGAATTCTATTCGATATAGTCAAGTACCAAATCGAAATAGTGTGACGTCTCAACTAGACAATTCCCTTAAGTGAAAGAAACCAAACTTGGAAAATGGTGTGGAATGCGGATAGTTTACTTTCGGATTTTTATTTGGGAGTTTTCAAATCGTAAAACTAATCCTATAGAAATATTATTACATTTTGTAGCATTATAAAACTTTCTTGCACAATAATTATCTAAAAAGCACGAAAAGTTTCGATGTGGCTTCTCGAAACATCTTAAGCTTAGTTATACCATTACACTTTCGAAATCTTTAGCATTATCTCTTTAATTAATTAAAACTTAAACTCAAATTATCTTTGTCATTCCTTTTCGAGCCATATTTTATAACTTATATAGCACGTCTGTGACTGTTTAAATCTCATTATCAAAACAAAATGGCACCGAAATATCTCACTAATATGTAACTCAGGTGCCAAGTATTCAGGCTGCATACGAAATACGGCGCTCGTGCATCTTGTCCCAGGGAAAAAGTTTTTGACGGCAAATTTCGTCGACGAAACTTTTCCAACGACAAAATAGACGGTTGAATACTTAATAAGTTTTGCTACTGTTTGATAAACGAATGATAAAAAAACTACCCAGGGCTAAAGTGGAACATGAAAGTTTCAGACAATAGAGTTTCTATTTAGCATATATTGCATCTGATTTTAGTAAAGTTTGTAATTAAGTTCAAAATATGTAACGGCATAGGTAGAGGGAATGATGCCTGCGGCTCTATAAACGACATTATCAATGAATCCATTTAATATGTGTCTCAGGTGCCTGTCATTTAAGCTGCATACGAAATCCCAGAACCGATGCATTTTGTGCGGAAAAGTTTAACTGAAAATCTTGTTTAGGAAAGTTTTCCGGGCGACAAAATAGACGACGGAATACCTAATAAGTTTCAATCTATAGGGTAACAAAGTGTTAAAATTTATGTTGTTTAGTATGCATTAAACGGGGAAGTTAGCGTTTTCTTTTTTGATAGTTATTGCAAGTGTTGAGGCATGTCTAGACTGGAGCACCTGTTTGTTATTGTTGTTGGTGCTGTAAACAAAGTTTTTTTGTAGTGTTTCCATTTTTGGAAAAATAAACTCATGTGAATAGAAAATGTGTTTGTTTTGATAGTATTTCAAAGAGACATTATCTGCTTTTCTTTTATTGGCAGGATGATTTGAAAGAGATGAGATGAAAAAGAGCTTCTTTGTATAGTAAGTCACCCTGTGTTAAACACAAAAAAGTCACCTGTCGTGACTTTGACAAAACATCCAAATTCACATGAAAAAAGCACTTCAATTAAAACACCAACTCTGGTGCTGCACAGGGCTTTGTCCTTGCACAATAAAATAATTTATACTGGTTAGTTGGAAAAACGTTTCAATGATTGTTACGTGCCAATTTATTACGTGGCACAAAACGGGAGGGAGAAGTAAATAATGAAACTTGAAGGAAGTGGGACAGTGAATGGGTAGCTAAAAAGAGAAAGAATAGAAAGAAAGGGTTGGTTGGTGGCTGAAATCTAGAAACGTGATTTCGTGTATAGGGTTGCCGACTAGCCTCCAATACGGAGAGTGGTGTGGGTTAATTAATTAACTAAATATAGAGCGCCACCTACTTTTTCCCTGCAGTACACTAAATCAACCGATATAACGAAAGCAGGAAACTTCTACGGAACCATAGCAGCACAACCTGAAATATAAACAAGAAGAAGGAACAAAAGTGAAACGCTTTTGCTACAATCAGGTACGAGTTTTAATTAGAACCAGAACAGAATAGGTTGACTCTAGAACAGGTTCGGAGTGAGTTTTCCGAACGCCCTGGAACACTAAAAATTATTTACATTGGAACCAGAACAGAACAAGAAAATAAATCGTCTAACCATATGTTCTTACAGTATTTATAATAATTATTAATTATACTCAACTTGAGTCCCTAAATAAAAAAAATAAAGAGTAATAACAATTAACAACAATAATACCTGAAATATTAATTAAGTAACAAATAAGCTCACTCAATGCAGTACCTTCGTAAATGGCCATTTAACCCCAGTGTACAAGTATTTACCTGTATTCAGTGCAGCATGTAATTATGGGATAGTTATTAGAGAAATTTAAATCAATAATTAAAGTTGAAGTAATAATAAATAGCCTGAGGGGCAAATTTGATATTATGGAATAATATAGAAGGTATAGATAAATACTTAAAATTGAAGTACCTAATGGTACATAACCTGAAGGGTAAATTTCATATAACAAAGATAATAATTAATTGGAACTGAAATAACAGCATCTAATCTGAAGGATAATTTTAAGATAGAAGAACTGCGTTGTTGTGGTGATTTACTCCAACAAGGGGTTGGTAAGGTTTGATATTAAGACAATACAACACACTTATCAAACCTGAGTAGTCCCTAAACTCTTGGAAGAACCTGACGGATGGAACTAATATCTTCCAATGTTTCCGATGGCCTGGGTCTGGATCAAGGCCGCAACAAGAAGCAACTGGCCCTGGGCACTGAAGTTCAGTAATTAGGAATCACTAAAGCTTCCAATGGTCTAGAGGAGGCTGAAGATTGAAGGTACTGCTTGAAACACACAGTAAGCACAACGTTTAACTCTTTACTCAAGTTAAGGACTAAGCGTGACGAACAAAAGGTGACGATTAAAACGTAACGTCTAAGACTGAAGATTAAAGTGTAACTCCTAAAGGTGATGAATAAAGGCCTGAAACAAATGGACGTTATGAGACAGGGCGTGGAGCAATAGGTAGGTATGTCCGATATTCGGAATTTAACCGTATAATTAACAGAAACTATGCTTTTACATAGGAAATAGAGAAACAGAGAAGATTAATAAGAAAAACGACTCACCAAAATACTTTGGCCTTTAGGAACACACAATTGGTCACGTTGCTTTTTCTCGACTCACAAAAAAAATCCGCACAAGGCGATTGGGTGCTAAAATAACGGATTAGCCACCCTAGATCTATGAGCGAAAACTAGACAACTCAGAAAATCGGCAAAATGTGCCTGAGAAATTTTCCCGAACACTTAATCGTGAAAAGTCCTCGACCTGAATGACCTCTGCTTGTCCCTGCAATGTCCTTTAAAAAGTCTCTGTCAAAAACTCCAAGGTGGAAGGTACTGGGGAATTTTGATGGTAGTTGGGGCATGTGACTTATTCAAATTAGGTTAGTACCGGTCACTGACCCTATTTGGAGCGCTGTCAATCTAGACAATCTACTCGGATCAGACATCAGCTGTTCTAGTGTAAATATTGTGATTTTGTTTTATTAATAAATTAATTGTCTATTTATTTTAACCCTACTAACAGAAAATCAATTCCATTAATAAACCTCTAACTTAATGATTCTGGGAAAAATTAAAAGTTTGATGAAAAGTTTGGCCACAACTATTGAAAAGACAACAGTGGCTTGACGAAGGTATGCTATTCATTGAGGCGAATACGCTTATTTCCTTTTATTTTGGTGCGGGAAAAATCATCCCGTAACATGATGACGTGTCAAGAAAATAATGTTTTTTGAAGAAGAGATTTTGCTGGTTACTATGGACGCTGATCCATCATCATCATCATCATCATCATTATAAGCAGCCCAGTCGCGTCCACCATGGTGTCGCCCTCTCTTACGCCTCTTCTTATGCGTATTTTGTCCGGGATCATGTCGCTTTCAATCTTTACTTGTAATGTTTCGTTCTCGTAGATGTGTTTCAACAGGTTTATGTATCTTGATTCAATCCATGCGTTTTTCATTGCGGGATTTGACTTATCTCAACGCATCTGTTTAAGAGAGACTGTAATGCTAGCGCATTTTCTCCTCCTAGTCTTAAAATTTCTGTTGTGATTCCGTCCACCCAGAAGCTCTTCCAGATTTAAGCTGTGAGAGTGCTAGTGTTATCTCCGAGATGATGATTTCTGGTAAGTCTTCAGAGCCTGTATTCTTTATGTTCATGTTTTGTTTGACATTTTGGTTGTGGTATGGTGCTTAGTAGAGTTCCTTATAGTACTCTTGGATGATTGTTATGATCTTTGTTCTTTTTAGTTGTGTATTTCCTTATCCTTCATTTCGTGGATTCTTATTTTGCCTTTTCGTTGTGAGAACTCAAGGATCTTCATGCTTCTGTTGTTTTCTATGACCTCTTTTATTTTTTCGGTGTTGTATTGTGGTTGTATCTTCTTAGGTCTTGTCTAATTTTTTTTTGAGATGTTTCGTTTCAGGTGAATCTAGTAAAGGTGCAACACGGGTTCTAGCACAAGCCCCATGTAAATTTCCATAAGAAAACGCTAAGGTCCATTCTGGCAATTTTCGTACCATACTCCTTCTCGGTCATTGTGTACTTTCGTTCGTTCTTGGTGAGTGATCGACTCAGATAGCATATCACATGCTCAGCTTCGTCATGTATCTGAATAAGCAGAGCACCAAGCCCAAAGTCAGACGCATCACATTGAACGATGAAGGGTTTATCAAAATCTGGACATGACAATACCGGAGCCTTAATTTAATGTTCCTTGATCGTACGAAAGGCAGTCTCACAAGAATCATCCCAGATAAATTTGCCATTCTTCCTTGTCAGAGCACAAAGGGTAGCTATAAGGGTCGAAAAATTATGGACGAAGCGCCGATATCAAGAAGCAAGACCAATGATTCGACGCATCTCAGTTACGGATTTTGGGGCAGGAATGTTAAAAATAGCCTCTATCTTATCAGAATCGACCAGATGGCCTGAAGAATTTACCACGTATCTCAGATATTTCAATGCTGACTTACAGAAAACGCATTTGTCCTTATTTAGGGTTAGTCCAGCGTGAGTCAACCGATTCATGACCCTGTACTTGTACATATTATTACGTCATCAAGGTAGACGAAGACTGAGGATTCCATCTCAACACCAATAACGCGAACGATCAGCCGCTGCCACGCAGCTGGCACGTTAGTTAAGCCAAGCGGCATACGCCTAAATTGAAATAAACCGCGTGTCGGTACAGTAAAAGCACTCAGAGGTTTTGATTCCTCAGAAATTGGAATCTGCCAGTACGCTGACTTAATGTCCAACGTGCTGAGAAAACGAGCATCTCGCAATTTCTCAAGCGTAACTGAGACATAGGGTATGGGATAGGACTCGGGAACCGTTATACGATTAAGTGTCCGATAATCCACACAAAATCGCCATCCACCACATTGGTGGACGGCGGAGGAACAAATCTTTGAATGCAAGACTCTGTCTCTTCTATAGCTCGAGCAAGGCGAGTTAATTCCTGGACAGATGCAAAATTAAGAGTGGCCAAACGAGATTGAAGGTAGGGTAACAAATTACGACGCACTAACTGGAGTTTAGTTGACTCAGAAGGAATTTGAGGCAATTTGCGGAACAAATTTTCCATGGCGACAACAAAACTCATGTCTTTCTCCTGAGATCCCTGAGTTCTACAACGAATCTCATCCCAAAGCGAAAACTTGTAGTCATATGGCATAAAGGCATCACGGAGTTGAGCGACCAAGTCATCACAACTACTAAAAACACCACTTCGATACCAAAGAAGGGCATCTTTTGTAAGAAGTTCCGGAGCAGAGCGAAGTAATTGTTCTTTGGAAACTTCTCTAGAAAAACGCATTTCTTCAACTCTTTCTAAAAAGTTCGACAAACTCCCTTGACCGTCATATTTTAAAGCCCATCGACTAATGTCCTTGAAACTAGGAGTGTGTGGTTCATATGAGTGAGAAAAGGAAGGGCCACGGAGCGGGGACCATTGCAGTTCTTTCATTTTTCTAGCAAAACCTGGAACTGGATCAGTTGGTGCAAGTGTCTCATGCTGAGTGGAATTTGCACTAGAAGCAAAATTTTCGGGCTCAGCAAATCGTACACGAGAGTCACTGGCTTCAGCGGAAGGCATTTCTTGATATCTAGTTTGTCTGATGCCATCAGAATGTCTTTGATTGGGGATCACAAATGTGTTATCCCTGTCCTGGCGTAACGATGACTGTGTCGCACTGGAAGGTAACCAAGAATGTCTGTTGGAGATTGGAGCAACATAAAGTCCAGTAGATGTAGGGACGGATGTCCGCGAGGATACCAAATGACTAGGTAAATCCGCAAGAGAAGCGTCTATCAGAGAATGATGGGGATTATCCTTTCGAGGAGTAGGCACAGAGTGCGATGAATGTGTCGGTGGAAGTGTTGCACGAAACGAAGCTTGAGATTGAGAGTTATGACCGACTTGGAATGATCGGGATGCAAAATTATTGTTCTGAGCTTGCAAGGTATTCCTGGATAAATCGAAAGGGTCGTTTTAATAGGACTAACCACGTGATCTAGAGTCCAGAAAGTTAGAATAATCCCAAGATTCTTTCGAAATCCTAGGAGCTGAAACCAATCTACGACCAGAAGGAGGTTTGTGGATGGGAGGATCAGAAACCTCTTGATATGTCTCCAAGGGTGCTTTATCTGTCATCCAAGGAAATTAAATCGTTGGATACCTCTGGTTCGGGAGAAATTCATTCAGAAGTGTCCATGTATTTCTAATGTAACTGTTGCGATAGATTATTGAAGCGTTCCCATAAATTATTCTTCAGAGTCTGATCAGCATTAGTGTCGGGCAGTATTCGAATTATTCTGAATTTAATGTGTTCAAGAAGTGTGCTAATTTTTCTGAAGTCAGAGTCCCTGTTGTCATCATTGAAATTCAAAATATCAAGCTCCACTGAATACAATTTCGCACCACACAAGCATAGTTCGCTAACTGATTCAAAAGGTGAAGAAGAAGGTGGTTGAACAGAACTCTCAGGATCCGACTTCAAAGCATTTCGAAGGACTGCTCGTCTCTGAGCGAAAGTACCTATTATTGGTAAACCTCGAACTGTCAACTCGTACTCAGAGATCTCGTACTTAAGTTCTTCATTACCCAATAAGTTAACGTCCATTGTAACAAACTGTAGCTCAATAAAAATATATATCTAAAACTGATTTGTTATATCCAGAGACCGATCACGATTAAATATTGTTCTACAAAAAAAAAACAAATACGAAATTGCAATACTTATCCAAAATTCTAGCAAATGGAAAAATTTGGTGTGACTTGTCCAAAGGACAAACCTGACCCAAATGAGAAACAAAACTAAAAAAAATAAAAAATAAAATAAAGGACTGTGAACTACCCTTAACCAGTTGGGCGCCAAATTTGTTATGTTCTTTTAACAAAACCCAAATAATACTAGTTTAATAAAAATATATAAAAGGGGAAAGAGATCTTAAATAGACAGGGGTACCTGTTAAGTGTTATGTGAAATATATATTAAAGATTTTATACTAATAGTTCCCTTTTTTCAGTGCTAGGCAAGGACAGAGTAGTAAAAGACCAAAGGCAGCAAAAATATGTTGAACAATCTCCTAACTTGATTGACTGAAAACTAGACACGTAACACGTGATGCGGGTCAGTTCAATAGCTGTATCAGATCAGTTTTTAGACCTGTATAGCTGTATACAGACGTGTCTCTAGACCTGTATAGCTGTTAACAGACCTGTATAGCTGTATACAGACCTTTCTAGAGACAAGTCTGTATACATCTGTATACAAGTCACGAAGTGCTATGTGTGTTCGATGAGCCGCTTGGGACCAGGTATGGTCAATGATCTTGTCTGTATGGAAGACACGGGCACTGGAAAGGGGGCGGGGCTTATTCCTGGAAATTTGACACCAACTCCGAAATGTTACGAAAATTGCCAGAATGGACCTTAGCGTTTTCTTATGGAAATTAACATAGGGCTTGTGCTAGAACCCGTGTTGCACCTTTACTGAATCTGTATGCAGACTTCCTCTCTCCGCTATCATTTACGAGTATCCGGCTGGAGCTTTGAATTTCGAGGAGTGGTTATATAGTTTCGTTTTTTGATGACTGTATGTATGTCATTTTTAATCTTTTCTGCCAAGCAGTCGATTGTGGCTTTGCTGGATTCTGTCGAGAGTTTTTTGTCCAGCTCCCTCTTGTATGTCTTCTCGTTTTGTTTTCTTTGGCTTTTTGTCTCTGTTTCCTCGTTGGCTTCTTCACCACAAAAAAAAAAACACAAAGTTTTTAAATCAAAAGATCCCAAGCTAGAGCGTGTTTTGCGAAGAAAATACTGAGATGTAAGGCAGCATCGTCATCTCGTCGTCTTTTAGATGACACTATGCTACTCCCCTAGGACACCAACCTCCAATTCAAGGATTGATGCGGGTTTCCCTTACGACGAACTAGGTTTTCTAAAAACCTTATTTCGCTCCCGGAGGATTTAATCGTTGGCTCTCTCTTTTCTTTCTTCGTGCTCGTAAGCAGCTCGCACCAATAATACTAAGGGAGCTCGTCCACTGGCCGCCTAAAGCGATCCCGATAGTGAGGGGACCCATGCAAAGTATTGTCAGCCTAATACGCGATCCAAGTGCAGGGTAAGCAAGTCACCACACTTCTGTCGAGAAAAATGAGAGGACTTTTAGATGCTATTATGTATACTCCTTGCGACAGTTTTTAATGTACTGTTACCGAATCTGTCCCCCTTAAACGTTCTGCATGTTCATCTTCTCTTTCCGCACTTGTATCTCTCAAAGCATCTATACCGCGTTTTACAGTCACTGTAACACCTTTAAGAGCGATTGACTGCAAATAAAACAAGGCTCATCCATCGCGATGGGTAATTAAATCACAAAACGAAACTTCTAGACTTCTTAGTTTGTATCTTGATGAAAAATTTAAAGTGGTGTAAATAACTCTTTCTGATATTGCTTTCATTTTTGTAACCTAGTGTTTGACGCTTTTATGTATCAGAAGTACTACCCCTCCTATGTGTGAGTTAGTTGATTCTTTGTTCTGATACATAGCATGACCTGATTTAAGTGTGGTGTATTCTTCGTTTGGTTGCCTGACCTCGGTAGGGGTGCAGGATTGGCCCGGCTGAGGTAACTTTCTGTGCGTTTTCAAATTCCTCATGGTTTTTGGGGCTGTATGGCCCTTTACTCTTCCACGCTGGCCGGACGGGTTGGAAGAGTTTTATATTCAGCCGCTCCCAACATGGAGAACAGACGCTGTTTGCAGACGCTGCGTGGGAACTTTCTTAGCTTCTCCTTCAGCACTCCGAGACCTTACCGGCATGGGTGGCGCTACTGATAGCTGTGCTGCCGCCGGCAATGCTCCTTGGCTGTAGGTTACTCAGCCCTCTCACCAACGACAAGGTAATAGTTCCCCTATAGAGGGACGGGACGTTGATTATTTCGTAAAATTTTCATGTGGAAAAATAAAATCGAAATCCATTCTATAAGCATAAAATACATTGAAGACACAAAAAAAACCCAATTTTTTACACAGGTCTCTCGAGGCCCTAGTGGACGACAAAAATTGTTGTAATAATCGTCGTAGCGCGAGCATTATTCCTCGTTTCCGAGGGTCTGGCGCTCATCATTCAACGAAAAGGGCTCAATTTTATAACCTCCATAGAACGAGAAACATAAGCGTTTTGATGTTTTTTCATTTATTCGGACGCGTTTTGTCCTTAAAGACGAAATCGTTCCCCGAGAAAGAAAAAAAAAGGTCGTTTTGACGAAATCACCCCCCGGGCTTAACGATATGCGTTCGTTCATTTGTCATAAAGCTTCCGAACGGACCGACAATAAAAACGAGACTCTCAGCTATGTAAAAAGTTTTTCAAGGAAGAGGGAGCGAGATTAACCCTACTTTTTTCGAGGGGATAATCTTATTTGGTTGCTACGAATTAATGTTATCGAGTTTATTAAGGGGGCACGAAAATGGACCTTTTAAGGCTATAAAACGATTTTCACCTTCATACAATATCTTTCTAATTAATTAATCCCCTTTAGTCGAGGACTTTATTAACTATTATTGCTCCATAAAGTTCGGATTTCAGGGGTACATATCATTAAGGTAGCTATTACTAAATTGCCTTATCCTCTACTCTAAGGATTTTACGATTTTATTTAGAAAAAAATTTTAATTTCCCTACTGTAATCATTCCAAATCCAAACATCAAAATATATATGGACTTTAAAGCAGAGGGAGTTTATCTGGCCCATCTTTCGTCTGGCCCTTTGTCAGTACCCCCCGGTTGTCGTTATTCTACGCTATCAAATGCCAAAAGTGGTCTGTGTGCAAACCAACCGGTAAATTAGTTGCATTTGGGGCTCGTATCGACACAGGGCTCGTGCATCGTGTCCATGTTAAGTGTGTGCAACGACACGTCACACATTTTACGATAATTACTTGCATATGGTTAAATAAGGGGAGAGGATTTAGTTAATCATATTTGATTACATACATAAAGTCACGTATTGTTTGATTTGAATTATATTTGCGAGTAAATTTGCATGTATTTGTAAACTAAATTTGTCCCGAGTGCAAAGTAAAGAAACTATAGACAAAGTTTCACAATCCGGAATAATACCTCGGTAATTCCAAATATTCATAAGCAAACTTTGTTAATAGCGAAACCGTCAAAGTTAATTGCCCTCCTCGTACACGGGGTCCGTTAATGACCCCACAATAGATCATCACGGACTAATTATAACAAAGGACCGGCATAATCGTGAATTAGCAAGACATGGCGAAGACAAATTGGACAATAAACATGGAAATTATGGGGTGTACATAGTTAGGTTATTAGTTTGACAAATAAGAATGTTAAGCCTAAGCAAAATTATAATTATAAATATTACTACCTAATGAGACACACTACATATTCTGTGAAAGAATGAACAATCGTCGCCTGGCAAATTATGGAGTTTTCATAAGACGCAACAAGATACAAATTGACATTTTGCTACTTATGAAATTCGAAAATTCCCCGTAAAGCATATTTCGATACGTGAAGATTGTTGTAGACAAAATCAACCAAAAAATTTGATAGTAGATATAACTTCAAATTCCGACCACAGACAAAAAACCTTTAAATATGAAAATTTACCAGTTCATCATTTCTGCATCCCATGAGCTATATTCGAATTGGATTGTTTAAAACCGTTTAGTCGCGAGCTGCCTGAAAGGGTCACGTATAAAATGGGAACTTTGTGATTTTTAAGGTAAACTTTCCAAACTTCAGTCGTGCTGAATTTCAATGGAGTTTTGGACAGAAATATCAATATTTGTAGAGGTAATCTTAATAAGGATTCTGGGCGCAAAACCCCGATTTAGGTATATAAAAAAATTTAGTCTTTTGGTTGAAACATACAAATATGTGATAGAATCCTTACAAAACTGAAAAATAATTAGAGTTCTTCTTTATGAATGAAATGTGTGTCATATGAAACTGGATTGTTATATCTACCGCTTATAATAAATGCAATATCTACACAGGAGCATCAATTATTTGTAATTTTTCAGCTCATGAGATAGAGGTATTCACTTATACCAGGCTTTTAACCGCTATAAATATAATCAATAGAAATTATCTTTGCCTTATCCGGCAAAGTGGAACAGGAGAGACCCCCCAAGTCTATAAAATAATTTCCAGGCCTGTCCGATAGGGTATTTAATCAATTAATCCCTCTGTCAAGGCAGTTTATTTATGTTGGAATTGTCTAAGAGGATTTCAATTCAGGGTAACATTTAAATACCGTTGTTTTTCTCAAGGAATTTTGTAGCTTTTAATTTAGAGTCCGTTTGTTTAAAGCATGATGCCACCAGAAGTAAAACCATCCACTCTCGGGACGAATTTTTGAGTAAAACCAAACAGAAAATTATCGAATGTTTTTATCCTGAAAGTAAAGTTATTTCCTGTTTTTTTTTTTTTTTTGGATAAAAGGATTGCTTGTTTTATCTGCTTTGCACTTTAACTAAGTTACGTTGATTAAATTTAGAATGGGCAATGTGTTTTAGTAGTGTTTGGATAGTGTTTTGTAGTTTATCGTTCGATTGAAAATAAATTAGTTTTCTAGAAATAAAAGTTTATTCTAAATTTATTATCAAAACTACCTGAATTTTTTTTTACAATAACATCAAATAGAATCTCTCCCAGTTCCCAATGGGAGATGGGAGAGCATTCATAATATTTCTCCAGCTGTGCTTATGTTATGGCATCATCAACATCAAGGTGGAGCGAATGCCGTAATACTTGTACAAACGACGCTCCGAGTGTTATGTTTGCAAATTGCTTAAAGGTGGAAAATTATGGTAATTCCCCCGTCAAGTGAATTTACGACCGGTTATTGTATTTTGAGAGGCTTTAAGTATGTGGGAAAACAGCCGTTAACCACGAGAAGAGGATCGAATTTAATGTTTTTCAATCGGATTTAGTCAAGTGTGCGATTATATAATAAATCACAAGCCTAAGCGGCAATGTGAAAAAGACGCAGTCAATTTCACTATACATAATGTAGCCTGCGAAGTTAAATTGCTAATGGGAGTCATAAAACACACCGATAGGCTCCGGCAATATCGAGTCCTCGTTAAGATATCGTTGGCAAACGGGTGCAAATTAGCTAAAGAGCATCAATATGCACCCCTCTCGTTTGAACAAGCTAGTGGATATAGAATGTTAATTGGAATATATGCTTAAATCCTTCTTAAATATTTGGCATATAGATGTATTTTCCAACCGATTCATCAACATCAAACCCACAGAAAAAAAAAAACGAAGATTTCACCTCTTAGCATTTCAAACGATCCATCCTTGTAAAAATGTAGAATTAGACGGGATTAGGGAGCGAACTTTGCGCGCAAAAGCATCTCGAACAAGCAGATGTTCCATTTATTTAACAAATTACCAAAATCAATTCTGACAAGCCGCAAAATGAGCGTGGAGACGTTTCGGGCCCTATCCCGATGATATATTAGGCGATTATGTTCACCCCTCTCTTATGGCGCGCCCCCGCAACCGCGTTTTATATTTTTGAAGAGCCGCGGCGTCAAATTTTATTTTCCGTGCGGTTGGTTGATTGTGGTGTAGGGGTTTTTGTTACAAATCTTCTATTTTTTTGGGATAGGGTTATTAATTTTGGAAATTTTTCAAGAAGTAAGGAAATGTGTGATACGCCTTTTTCTAAAAAGTTCAACTGCTACAACAGCTACATTAGTATTATCCATAGCTAGAAGTTTCCACTGTTTCATTGATATTCATTCCCATCTATTATCTATCCAATATCTGTGTTTTCGATTACTTGCCCATATTGTGGGCCTGTCTCTCCTTAACGTGGTATTCTTTTTACAATTTAAATACATATTTGCAAATGTAAGTAACAATGCAAATAACAAGTTGCTTTTGAAAATTTGTCAGTTAGCAGTTTCGTTGTTCTGATGATACACTGATACTGTATGTACAGGGTGAGTCACCATATTTTGACACCCACCTGCAGCTGTAATTACAGGTGATAGGTGAAAGGTGTACCTAAATATAAAAGTTGTAGCATTTTATCTGAACTGTCAGAATTTTTGATTAGATTGAACAATTGAGTAAAGTAAAGTAAAAAAACAGTCGATGTTCACTTTTTTCAAATGGAATGCCCTTTATTTTCTTTAAGTTCTCGTTATTCTGATTCAGATTATATAACATGTTCATGTTTCTTTCAATAGTTTTGGAAATATCTGGAGTAGGTACCAAGAAAAGAATAAGGCAGTATTAGGTTCACAAGATTTGGAATATTAAATTCCTGAATTCTGTTAAAAGCCAGAAGCAAAAAAAAATTTAAATTGAAATTAGTTTATTACAAAACCATTGTTGTGCGTTGTGCGTGCAGACACCCCTTCCAACAGAATCAGGTAAGTATGAACAACTATTGCAAATTGGTAAAATATTTTAATATTAAAAAAAAAAACAATTAAATAATTGAAAATAATGATAAAATAATAGTAAAATAGGTAAATACAGCAAGATTAATAAATTAAAATAATTGAGCAGGATGCTACTTTTTTGAGAGTCGCAATGAACAGGCAAAAATCCTAAAAAAATGTACGAAAAATTGAATCAGATAAAAAATTTAAAAAATTAATCTCTAGATTTTCCCCAAATAGACAAATTTTCCTTTTGAGTTAAGGTGCCTACTATAGGTCCTACAAGGTAAAGCTGTAGATGAAATTAATTTAATCCCGGAATTTTCAAAATTCTTGAGATGTTTTAATTAAAACCTTTTTTGAATGAATTTTTGACCTATCCGGATTTCTATTTTAAAATTTCAGTCTTCCAGCGCTCTTCCTACTTGAGAAGATAATTGAAGGAGTCAAACAGAAAATGGCTATACAGGCCTCTACCTGGATTCAGTAAAGAGTTGATAGGGATGGACATACAAATTTGGTTTGCACCTACTCTGTTAAGAGCAAAATGGTCCAATAATCCCACGCTAACAATTGATTCCGAAAACCAGAGCAGCAGTACCTATTTATTAGCCCAAAACTCTGAATTGACTCACCTCAGAAAAACGTGGGAACACCAATCACAAAATGGAGGCACACAATTAGATAAAAAAAATTAAAACATAATATTTATATTTCAAAAGTAGATAAGATAAGATTTATCAGGTAAAAACTCAACAGTGATATGGTAGTATACACTGATGGTAAAATAAATTGAAAAATATTAAGGGAAAATCTAGAAATCTGGAGGAAAAAATTACAATAATCAAAATCGACTTGCCTGCTCAGCCACTGCCAGAAGAAGAGACCGTTTTAGGAGCAAAACCCTGCAGGAAAACGAGTTTCGTTTTTTTTATACTTAACTGCGTATTAACCAGATCAACCAATCAGAAGACAACACTCAACACACACAACAGACCGTGCTCACCTAATCAATGAAACAGCACGTTGATTAAAAGTGAATAGATAGAAACCCACTAGAATTGTTCAGGTCATTAAGTTAAAAACAATTATTTCAGAATCAGAAGTTAGAGAAAGACAGAAATATATCGGTTTGCTAAAAGTGAGATAAATATAATTTCTTTAAATGAAAATACGAATGACTGTCAATGAGAAATAATAAAAATCATATTTAAAAAAATAAATCTATCAGGTACTAGATGGCGGTACCTTCTTTTAATAACAGATATTTGCATTTTTATGCTCATTATAGATAGATGGCAGTACTGATATTATATTGAATCAATAAAAATTTGTAGATACTTTTAAATTTAAATTACTTAAGTTATGAATTATCATTTTGCTGATTCTGAAATGGCAAAAATACAACTTTATAATGAAAATTAGAAGAAATGGAACATGTTACGTAAATGATAAATTTATCGTAACACAGTTCCATCCCAACACCACGTTGCTTGGCCTGCGTAAGACGACTTGCGTCCTCTATCACCAAGTACCATCGTGCTGGTTATCCTAGCGTTACATCTATCCATAATCTATCGATTCTTCTGATGTGTTTCAAGGTTTCATCATTCATATGCGTCATTACAGGCAGTAAACATTGAACCAAATATCTTCTCTTTGATCTAAAAATATGGTTGAACTCCTTGAATACTGCATACTAGAGTCTTCACCTTGATACACTTTACTCAATTTCTTCCCTATCTTGATAGGAAGAGTTGGTACAAGATCTGTCATAAACTGAATTTCAGCATGTCACGTTTCTTCTGATATCATCATCTCGTCAGCATAATCGGCACCATTAGTAACCAAAAAAATGTCGACAGTGAATCTATGAATATTCCTCATTGATGTTCATCTCAGATTCCAATTTCTCGAACCTTCGCTTCTTGGAAGATGTTGAAAAGTTTTGGAGAGATTATGTCACCTCGCAGAAATCCTCTGAATCTGTTGTGGAAAAATAAATCCGCCTGAAAAGTTTGTGATTCTGGAAATATAGACTCATGGGTCGATAATTTAATGTCTAATGGGTCGCTTCACTTGTAAAGATAATTGTATTGTGATGGATCCAAGCTGTTTCTTGTCCTGAGATAAGTACCCATGTTGTCGAGAATAACGAGAGCTTGCCATTATCTCCAGGAGATTTTTCGGACTTTCCAATTTTTTTCATTCCCTTTTGATTAAAAGCAAATCCGATGAACTTCTCGTCATTAAGATGTGAAAATGAAAAGATTGAGGAAAATTGGAGGATCAAAAATGTTCGGGATTCGAACCCGCGTCCTCAGCAGTTGGTTAGAGCGTAGCACGGGCAATGCTAAGGACGCGGGTTCGAATCCCGCCCAAGACCAAAATTTTTAATCCTCCAATTTTCCTTAACTTTCTCTTCATTTTCAATTTCCACGCTTTTCGGTGGTCGTAATCGACAAAATTTCATCTTGGATGTTGGCCAGCATTTATTCCTTTATTCCGTAATTATGTTTTCATTATATACTTTTCGATGGATACCGCAGCTCTCTAGAGTAAACGTATATATGCAGTAATTACTTTCAAAAGCAGCAATATTTTCGGATAAATATTTCTCAAACCGTTTAAGGAACTTTTAACTAAAACGCTCAGAGCTACGACTTGATTTACATACGTAACGTCGGCAAGGCTAGTAGTTTTTCCTCGAGGGCTGCAAGTTGAAATTTATACGAAAAAGACCGCTTATATAATATCTGTAGAAAAAATATTTTTTGAAGTGAAACTTCTTTAGGCGGCGGACCGGTATTTGGACGACAATGGAGAGAGTAATATGAAAAAGGCGTCACCGGTGAGTTTGTCTTGAGAGAGGTAGGTTGCTTGATAAATTTATGACGTCATCTGAGGTGCCTCAACATAATGCAAATCTCCATAAGGCACCTATTACCAGACAACCTATTAACTTTAGGAACCTTGCGTTACGGGCAAATTTCGTTACTCGACAGAGAAGAAAGATATAACGTAAAGAGACGGAGAAAGATACCTATTGATTGACTCAAACCAACGATTATAAGCGCAAAGAGAATTGCCTATTATTGACCATGCAGCGCCGATACCCTTGTGACGTCACTACAGATGCGCGTCTCTCTTTTGTTATATAAGGCGAGTTCGGTTAATCCTCCGCGAGTTAAAATATGATACTGTTGACAGAAGCTCACGTGATCTTCCATTTGAAGTAATAAAACTGGTCACGTAATTAGAGCCGGTCATTTTCTTGCTCGCAGAGGATTAACCGAACTCGCCTACTATTCTGTTATACTATCATCGTGTTTTGTGATTATTTTCAGTATTTATACATTTGTGTCCCATGCTTTTTGAAGTGAAACTCTTCTATGAAAAGAGTCCTCATAATCGCGATTTGCCAACTTTTTTTCTGCGGAATTGTTCCTATTGGTCCAAATTATTTAAAATTATAATGGCAGGAAAATCTCGCGAATGTTATCAACTCTTGCGGCATCGCAAAAAAATTGAAATAATTGAACTTTTTGACGAATAATCTGGGAAGAAGTGAGGTTATGCTAGTTTATTCGCCAAAAAGTTAAATTATTTTTAACTTTTTTGCGATGCCGCAAGAACTTGAAAACATTCGCGAGATTTTCCCGCAATTATAATTTCAAATAATTTGGACCAATAGGAACAATTCCGCAAAAAAAATATTCGCAATTCGCGATTATGAGGACTTAGCTTTAGGCGGCGGTTTAATATTTGGACGAGAATGTAGAGTGATTTCAAAGACGCGTCACGTTTTGGCAAATTTCGTTACACGAGAGAGAAAAAAAATATATAACGTAGAGGGATGGAGAAAGACAGCCAATGACAATGACAGCCGACGAAGGATTGAAACAAACAAAGGAATATAAAATATTATTGTCAAGCGCCAATACCCTTGTGATGTCACTACAGATGCGCGTCTTTCTTCGTCTTTACCCCCGACTCATACGGTTGGTTTACACTTTGATTAGTAGCAAGTGCAGGTGTGTAGTGCTGTAGTAGTGTGTTTAGTTGTCCTACCCTTGTGACGTCACTACAGATGCGCGTCTCCCTTCGTCTTTACCCCCGACTCATACGGTCGGTTTACACTTTGATTAGTAGCAAGTGCAGGTGTGTAGTGTGTTTAGTTGTCCAATGGCAGCAAATATCCAGTGAAGTTCTCCAAAACTTTGTAGAGGGCGCGAGTGAACTTGGAGTGCTTCAAATTTTGGCGGTAAATGTCAATAGTTTTAAACCCTTTAAATTGAGTAGAAGGAAAGATGACTACAATATGAAGAATGGACAATGAATAAGGTAAAATATCTTTCAAAGCATTCAGTGGCCCTTAGAGAATATTTTTAAAAGTGTCAGCGTCAGCTTGTCTTGAAACCACACATCGGACCAATGAACTATAGCTAAAAACTGGAATGCGCACACATTGCCATATCTGCCAAAAAAATGAAGCCATGAAAGACAGATGCCACAAGGGGGAATGTTGTTATTTTCTGTTGCTCGCTGACATATGACGTTTTCGAAAGTTTTGTCATATTTCCCTTCACAGGTTTCATCAATTGGAATACGTGTTGGAAACAATTTTCGCCATTTAACATAATGAGTGCGACAAAAACAGGTATCCCCTCCGCAGCAGCCGCACTAGGCTTCAAGTTCGTCCTTATGTGTTAGCATTCCAGTTTTTGGTTATAGTTCATTACATCGGACTTAACTTTTGAGGTTAAAATTACAATCAATTATTTACGCGCCAAAATTTAAATAGCTCCAAGTACAGAAGCGCCCTCTTCAACTCAACTGTCAATATTACATGCCATTGTGAACGGATGTGTCAAGTGATAAGTGCAAGCTACAACTGCAAGTAAAGGCCGATTTACCCTTTGATTATGTTCTATTTTCCTTTTTAAGATGGGTTCGGCTTGCTCACTCCGTGCACTCCGAGTGACTCCATTCGCACTCTAGCCGTTCGGGTATTGCTTTTTGGCGTATTATGGGTGACTCCATTAGCGTTCGACTATACGGAGTGGAGTAAATGGAGTTCACTCGCGCAGAAGTGAAATATGGTTTTAAAATTTATTAAACATGATGGAAAAATTTCCTTGACAAAGATAAACAGAGGCAAAAGCATCATATTATTCATGATTGTGGAGGAATTGAAGTTAATTTATAGTACACGAAAGAGCAAAGACAAAAGTGAAAAAAAATTGGAAACTGGAACGTTGTAAAAGTCACGGTTGACTGTTGTTTTGAAACAAAGCAAATCAGATGTTTGACATTTTTGCTTCGACCGTTCCGGTCGTTCGTGTATTGATTTTCCACTCTAATCACTCCTAGATCACGTGACAAAAATCTGTTCTTACTCCACTCCAACTCCGTGCTGAATAACCGAACCCAGCTTTAGTAACACTCAACATGTCAAATTAACATTTGACACTAAAAACTTGCAGTTAATAGATTGCTGCTGACCATAGTCTAAAAGTTGTATGAGGGGGATAGTTTTTAAGAAGTTTCACTTCTAGCACGTGTACGATGGTGCACATGATTTGTTTTAGAGCTATTGATACAAACACGAGCACTGTATTAGTTTCGAGCACTCTAACCGTATGTAAGATTCCAAAAAATGCCAAAAAATTCTAAAAATTTCCAAAAAATGCCAAGGAATTCCAAAGAAATTCATTTTGAAAATTGTTGGCATTTTTTGGAATTTTCTGTATTTATTTTTGGAATTAGTGGTACGAGCACGAGCACTGTATCTGTTTCGAGCACTCATCTTAATCTATCTGTTCCGTATGCAAGATTCCAAAAAATGCCAAAAAAATCCAAATGGAATTTTTTGTATTTTTTTTTTTTGGAATTAGTGGTACGATCACGAACCCTTTATCTGTTTCGAGCACTCTAACTGTTCCGTATGTAAGATTCCAAAAAATCCCAAACGATTGACACGAATCTAGGATTATGAGCAAAGAGGATTGCCTATTATTGTCAAACATCGATACCCTTGTGTCGTCACTACAGATGCGCGTTGCGCGTCTCCATTTTTTGTGGTCCTTCGTCTTTACCCCGCTAAGTTTCAAAGTTGTATGAGGGGGGATAGTTTTTAAGAAGTTTCACTTCTACTACCACGTACGTGTACGGCGCTGCACATGATTTTTTTGAAGTGAAACTTCTTTGGCGGTGTTCTGATATTTGGATGACAATGGAGAGTGATTTGAAAAACGCGTTACGGGCAAATTTCGTTACTTGAGAGAGAAGAAAGATATAACGTGAAGAGACAGAGAAAGACAGCTATTGATTAACACAAACAAAGGACTATAAGCCCAAAGATGATTGCCTATTATTGACAAGCGCCGATATTGACACAAACCAAGGATTATAAGCGTAAAGAGGATTACCTATTATTCACAAGCGCCGATACCATTGTGACGTCACTACAGATGCGCGCTTCCCTTTTGTTATACCATTATCATTGCGTTTTGTGATTATTTTCGTTATTTATACATTTGCGTGCTCAGTGTGCTGTGATTTTTGAAGTGAAAGGTCTGATATTTGGACAAGAATGGAGAGTGATTTGAAAGACGCGTCACTGCAAATTTCGTTACACGAGAGACAAGAAAAATATAACGTAGAGGGACAGAGAAAGACAGCCTGTGACTATGACAGCCGATGAAAGATTAACGCAAACCAAGGAATAAAAATCAGGTATACTTTTAAGCGCTGATACTCTCGTGACGTCACTACAGATACGCGTTTCCCTTCGTCTTTACCCCGACTCATAATAAAAGTTGTATGTGGAAGGAATAGTTTTTAAGAAGTTTCACTTCTACCACGTGTACGCCGGCGCTGCACATGATTTTTTTTACATTAAAAATCCCACAGGGGCGTCTTCAGCACGTTCGGAGGCTCACTGAAAATCACGAGAAATTCTAAAAATGGCGATAAGTAGTGGTGATTATTTCCATAAAGAGTGAACACCTTCAAATTACGAGACGAGACGGTAGTTTTTGAGGTCAGTCCTATCATCTTTCCTATCGCGTATAGTCCAGGCGATTATGATGGTTGCTAGGTAACCTGACGTCATGAAAGTAGAATTCTACTTGTCGTGATCCCACCCCAGGTTCGGGTTCAATCCCTGGGCCGGTCAACGTCGATGTTATTATTTGGAATTGTATTACAGTGACTCTATTACCCACAGTGGCGACAATTGCTGTCTTATTTTTGATTGGTTCTAAAATCCCATATGTTTATATTGAAAACGCGGCCATCTTGTTGCTACCTATTGCTTATTTCAAATATGAATATATGGGATTTGGTTGAACATCCATCATAAAAAATGGAAAACAACGTTTTTGATGGACCTAATAATAGTCATCAAATATGCCGATTTCAATTTTTTATGATAGATGTCCATTTAAATCCTATATATTAATATTTAAAAGTAACAAGAGGTTGGGAACAAAATGGCGGCGGGACTCTATTGTCGCCACTGTATGTAAAGGTTTATTTAGCCACTGTAGGTATTTGCGATGGTATTACAGTGGCTAAATAAACCTTTACATACAGTGGCGATAATAGAGGTCCCGCCTCCATTTTGTTCCCAACCTCTTGTTACCTTTGAATATAAAACAACAGGAAGGAGCATAACCTCGAATCTGCGCGACCAGAAAATGTGGAGGTTGCATATGGCCGACTAGTGTTTCCGGTTTGGCAGTGGCGTACGGAAACACTAGTCGTTATTCACATTTTCTGGTCGCGCAATTCGAGGTTATTGCTCCTTCCTGTTGTTTTATATTCAAAAGGGTACCAGAGTTGGGTAACAAAATGGAGGCTGGACCTCTATATCGCCACTGTATGTAAAGGTTTATTTAGCCACTGTAATACCATCGCAAATACCTACAGTGGCTAAATAAACCTTTACATACAGTGGCGACAATAGAGTCCCGCCGCCATTTTTGTTCCCAACCTCTTGTTACTTTTAAATATGAATTTATAGGTTTCAAATGGACATCTTTCATAAAAAATTGAAATCGACGTATTTGATGACTATTATTAGGTCCATCAAATACGTTATTTTCCATGTTATGATGGATGTTCACCCAAATCCCCGAAATACCATATATTCTTATTTGAAATAAGCAATAGGTGGGAACAAGATGGCCGCGTTTTCAATATAAATATATGGGATTTTAGAACCAATCAAAAATAAGACAGCAATTGTCGCCACTGTAGGTAATAGAGTCACTGTATTTGGTATCAGCAAGAAATGCCATCTTTCGGAGAGCGATGTAAAACTGTTAGTCCCGTGTATCAGTGATGCGATGCACAAAAAAAACCCTACCATCGACAAAGATGGGTTCGACAAACTTTCATTTTACTTTTGCATATATTTCATACAAAATCTGGGTTACACCAATAATTATTGCAAGTTTGAATAATTTGTGTCGGTAATAAACAACCGTATTGCTTTGTCGCCGCTTTTATATCCGTTCTAAACTTATCTGTTGAAAATTACGACAAATCGTAACAATTTCCAGGCCGGCAATCATCGCCACAATTGTATCAAAAAGTTGTCCGGCATCGGCCATAAACTGCAAGGGCATTATCATAAAAGCGACGGATAATATTTCGAAATTATGACGTTAAAAATAAGTAATAAAAAGTTGTCGTAATACGCGGACGGCGGTTTTAACACGTCCGACTCAAATCTGATTATTTCAGAAATAAAACGGGATTAAGTCCCAGTGGGGAATCGGGGCTTAATCCGTGATACTTTTAAGTGCTTAGGTTTTATTTCTGCGAAACAAAGAACCCGGGCTAAATTAATAATCGGAAAACGTGAATTTACTTTGCTTGTAATTTATTACATAGTTTTGTTTGCATTTTGAAAAAGACCTATACCTAAATGTTATTATATTATTTTCAGTGGAAAGAGCTTGGAGCGAAACAAAAAACAATAACTTTTAAAATACCCATAAAAATATCCTTATAAAATGGGAACTTTTTTTACTTCCTAATTACCCAAAGTCATTAAAATACCAATAGAAACAAACCCTTTAAAATCGTAGATATAAATATAAAAAAAATTCCCGCATTGGTTCCCAGTTTCACCTAATGCCCCATTAAACCGGAGGATCGTAATTCGAAAACGATAAAGGCCGAATGCGCTAATAAAACGCTTATATTGCGTTGATTTAAAGTTGAAAAGCAACGTTATAGACCGAAAGGTAGTTATTTCTAAATAGGACCGGGATTTATTGCAAAGTCGAGCCCTTTTCAAAAAAAGGGGCGGCGTCCGAGTGCTCGTATATCGACGAACTTGGGCAACTTTGTTTGGAAAGGTTTTCAGATATTAGTTTTCGGATTGTGTGCCGGCGATGGGGCGGATTTGGATTTGACACGGGGATTTTGGTATTGAATAACTGGAGATGAACACTAAACCAACCCTTGTCTTGATAACTATATTAAGCTTAAATTTAATTATTTTTGTTTCAGATTGGAGATGGATGCTTTCGGCAGTAGCGACTCTGGTGTCGACAGCAATGTCAACAATATCACTTTGATATTTTTATATAGAACGAAATAGGATTCAAGAAAATGTCTACTTCAGTTGAGGTATTGAGGAACGTCCACAAATGTGAAGAAGATTTGGGACTGAGCATTTTAGGAGCAAGGCTACCTAGTACTGAACAATGTTCCACAACACCATCTGCAAGGTCTTCTCTTTCTTCTTCTGTAGAGAGTTTTGATGCATCTTTGACTGAGGCCTCTCCCAATCACCGACATCAAACTCAATTTTTGATGTTACATCCTCCAACATAGTTTCCTTTCAGGTCTCCTGATGCAAGTGTTCCGGAAAGTATCATTTCAGTTCATCTTCTGCTTCATCTCTCATTAAGTCTTAGATGGCTTATTGACATTATTCTATGTCCAACAGCCATTATAATTACTGACGGCTTGTGAACTAATAAGCATCTCAGATAAAGTTTCTTGTCCTACATGAAACTTATGGAAGCTTTCCAAAACATGCGCATCCTAGCTTTATTTTTCGTACCATTTCCTTGGTTTGGTTGCTTCCTTCAAGTTGCAGTATCTGTTATAGGTAGGTACCTATATGCATTCGCTAACTTTTTCCAAGATTATCAACGATGATTCTTCTTTCTTCTTTGGCGCTATCGTTATCAGGTTCCAATGCTCTTTTCAACTGAGTATACCTATTCCATCATCGCTAATAAGTGGCTTCTATTCATTGATATTGAAATGCTGATTCTGAGAAAGTGGTTGATTCAGTGTCGTTATATACTTTGAACCAAAGTTCTTAGTTAATAGGTTGACTGGTAATGGGAAACTTAATGACGTCATCTGAGGTGCCTTATGGAAATTTGCATTATGTTGAGGCACCTCAGATGACGTCATGAAAGTTATCAGGCAACCCAAACGTTAGGCAACCTACCTTTCTCAAACAACCTTGACTTTGAGCATACGTACATGAAACTTATGAAAGCTTTTCAAATCATGCGCATCCTAGCTTTGTTTTTCGTACGATTTCCTTGGTTTGGTTGCTTTCTTCAAGTTGCAGTATCTGTAATAGGTACCTAGATGTATTCGCTAACTTTTTCCAAGATTATCAATGATGACTCTTCTTTCTTCTTTGGCGCTATCATTATCAGGTTCCAATGTTCTTCTAGTGTGTATTATCCTTGCTGGCGACCAGCGCTCATTAGCTGTATTCCTTTCAAGAGTTTCAAGCACTTGAGCTACTCGCTCCGGTGTTTAGTCGCCCCCGATTTGCAGGGAACAGATGCGTGGTGTAGCAAACACTTTTCGAAAGGAATAAGTGCGTGAAGCCCCGGAGCTGTTCCGGAGCTCCTCCTGGGTGTGAAAGGAATACAACTATTGCCAGAGCTGGATACTGGGATCGTATTTTCGAATTCATTCGAGTACATTTCGTACACGAAATTTTATTGACAGCAATGTAAATTAAATGAGGAGTATTCGAAATCGTATCAAATTTCGTATGCGAGAATATTCGAAAATACGACCCCTGGCCTTGGCACGATGTGTTCTTACGATGACAGAACTAAGGAATAGGAATAGGCAATCCATTGACCTGTCAAAAGTAATTCAATATGGCCGTTCGAGGCCAACACCGTCTTGTTCACATTTAGGTTTAAGTTAAGGTAAGAATGAATTAAGGTGTTCATTTGTGGTGTTTTTGTTGCTTCAAGCAGATCTTCACAACACCCTTACTTATTTTGTCACATTCTGGACGTTTGTTCGATATTGGCATTGACATGTTTGGCATATATACTACAAGGGCCAGAACACAAATGCTTGCTCCGTTGAACGTTACCACAATATTTGACCTAACCGGCCATATTGAATCACGTAGTCTGGATTGCCAAACTGAAACCACCTGTGGGACTGACGCCAGCTACCGGATACGTGTAAATCGGCCTTTATTCATGGTTGAAATTGTGGGTGGATGTCAAAAATCAAATTTGAATCCTTATCCAAGTTCAATCCAAGAAGACCCAGAAGATTCTACAGGAATTCGAAAAAGTTTTTTGGCGTTGATTGTCCAAACGCAATTCTTGATATATTTGAGCAAGGATTGTGCTAGGACGTCACTGCTAGAAACGGTTTTCAACGAGGGATCTCAATTGACGTATCTTTTTTCACCTTGATTGCGCGCGCAACTCGTGGGTTGCAGGTGAGCGTTCAATAGGCAATTTCTCGCTAGGATAACCAAACATACTCGATTATGCTCAGATGTTATGTGTCAATTGTGTCGTACTCCTCGGTACTCCCCTAACTCCCCCATCAAATTCTGGGATACTCGCGAATCAAGAACACTTAACTTCCTCTGTGAGAACAGACTGAAAATCACTTTTTTTACATTTATAATCGACGAAAAAATTAGCTCAATAGCACAGCCTGAATCGCAAACATTCCATTGGGGTCTGCGGGTGACGTCATCACTATAAAATGCTGACAGTGGCGTTCACCAGAACCAAAACGGGTTGTAAACAGTTTACAAATACCAACAGAATACGTTGGGTGAACTCTTGGTTCTGGTGAGCGATTCAACTTTTTTTCAAAATCATAGGACATCACTCTCTGGATGTCGTCACCACACAAGTGTTGGATATTATAAACACTCTCTTTGTATCTGGTGAACACACCCTTTGTTACGGGCTGGCGTCATATGTATTTGTATTTAGGGGCGAGATCAGAATTAATCGTTCCTTCTTTCTTTGTAACGTATAATTCGACAAAGAGCAAACTTATACTTTAACTCACCGCAGATCAAGGATAATAAACACTACTAAGGATTTCTTATTGGCGTTTTCGGTGATGGCCGCCATATTGGTGTATCACCATTGCCAACGTCATTAACTAAGTCGTCAGCTATTTGCGCCAGCCGTTGTAGTGGTTTAAATTTTAAATAATAGGCAAATTGGAAGATACGATCGAGATTTAAAAAAATAGTTATTTTTAATGTTTAATGTTATTATTAATGTAGTAAAACCATCGAGCTTTAAAACGTATGCATAAAGCAAAAGCTCTCGGATTCATAACCTGTTGTGCAAACAGCCCATGCCAACAACATGCTGCCTACTTCACAACTGGTGATTTGACGTGATCAGGGGCTTCAGATTTGTTCTACACAAGCCTTATGAGTATAGGCTATCCTGTAGTAGTAGTGTGTATTATCCTTGACCGCAGTGTTGCAGTGAATATGAAGAATATTTAGGGCTTTCTAGCAGAAAAGGAAGAACTTTTTTCTTAAATTAAATTATAATAACTATTTATAATGAGCACAAATATAATTTTTTTTATGAAATTCCATATTTGAGGTTTGACGTACATGGGATGGTGCAGTACGATGATGTTTCATTGGGACTGCTCGCGTGCAGTTCTTTTAAGTGTCAGTGCAAAACGATTGTTGCACTTGCTCTACCAATGAAATACGCTATAGATTATAGTTGAAATCCTTTGCAGTTTCATTGTGCGATGTTGCCGGATGAAACATTTTATCAAAATAAAAGTGCAAACGAAGTTAACATACACTTTCAAGATCCTCTTTTGTCTGATAATGCGTTGTGAAACACTTGACACAATATTACTTTTTTAATGGTAAATTGTTCTATTTGTATTAGTAAAAGCATCGATTTTAAAAAAAAATCAATATCAGAATCGACTTGCACTGATTGATTCTAAACTAGTTATTCCGTTTTGAAAACTACTTTCACCCATTGTACTATCTGCACTAAATTCAGTGAATGCTGTTCTAATTGCACCAATTACTCTTGATATTGAACTTATTACACTTTCTGAACTAACTGCACTATTTGCACTCACTAAGGGCGGGTATTATAAAACTGCTTTGACAGTTAACGTGAAGTTAACTTTTTGAATTACATGTAATTTCAGAAGTTAACTTAAAGTTAACTCTCAAAGTAGTTTTATAATACCCGCCCTAAGGTTAGTTTGTTTTTGTCTCGATTTTTGTTGTTCGGGGCGTTCGTTTGTGAGCGTTTTATATGGTTTATCTGCATATCAAAATGAGATGAGAGGAGCCCTAGAAAATCACGCCTTATTACAAGGATAATACACACTACTACTACAGGATAGCCTATCCTCATAAGGCCTGCGTAGAACAAATCTGAAGCCTCCCACCACGCCAAATCGCCAGTTGTTACGTAGGCAGCATGTCCTTTCTCGCCGTGACGTCGGCTGTTTGCACTCTTATGAACATTCTGAAACAACTATTTTTAAAATATCTTTTTCATCTTCCTCTTTGCCTATTATGTTAATCAAAATTGATAATATTTTTCATCATAAAAGATTCTTAACTACGATCTCTAGTGCAAACAGCTGACGACTTGTTAATGACGTCAGAAATGGTGACACACCAAAATGGCGGCGATAACAAAAACGAGGCCGATAAGCAATCCTTAGTAGTGTGTATTATCCTTGGTCTTATTGTCAACATTTGTTCTGCAATACAATTGGCTACACTGCAACCCACGAGTAGCGCGCGCATGTCATCTGTCATTCTTCATTATTTTGACTTGTATTTATTAAAATTAACCTATCGTTTTCTATTTATGCGAGACAGTTGTTATATCAACGTGTTGGAGGCTGGCTGGTGCTTCACTGCTTGTGTGTGCGTGGTTGTTGAGCGTTGTTTTTCTTTAAAAGTAAATACAAAATACTGAAGGACTACCACGATGTCATCAGTCCCTGACTCAATCGACCCCAGGGCTCGCGAGATGATACCGAAATGCAAAATTCTGGTGATAGGTGCTGGCGGAATCGGCTGTGAAGTTTTGAAAAACTTGGCTTTATCCGGATTCAAGGATATCGAAATAATTGATCTGGACACCATCGACGTAAGCAACTTGAATCGTCAATTTCTCTTCAGAAAAGAGCATGTTGGAAAACCAAAAGCTATTGTGGCTAGACAAAGTATTTTAGCTCATAATCCTGATATCCAGATCAAGGCTTATCATGACAGTATTTTAAGCTCAGATTATGGGCTTAATTTCTTCAGAAAATTCAACCTTGTTTTGAACGCCCTCGACAACAGAACTGCTAGAAATCACGTCAACAGATTGTGCTTGGCCGCTGATATACCTTTGGTTGAATCTGGTACTGCTGGCTATTCTGGACAAGTGGAATTTATTAAAAAAGGTATCACCCAGTGTTACGAGTGCCAGCCGAAAGTAACAGAAAAAACGTTTCCTGGTTGCACTATCAGAAACACTCCCTCCGAACCAGTACATTGTATTGTATGGTCAAAGCATTTATTCAATCAACTATTTGGTGAAGAAGACCCTGATCAAGATGTATCTCCTGACATGGAAGATCCAGAAGCTAAGGTTAAAGGGCAAAGCAGTGTAACCGATACTGGAAATGTCAAAAGATTATCCACTAGGGAATGGATAAAAGAAATTGATTATGATCCTGAAAAATTGTTCAATAAGTTCTTTTTTGATGATATTAAATATTTATTGACCATGGCAAATTTGTGGAAGACACGTACCGCACCTAAACCACTTTTATACAAGGATGCTGAAAAAATGACCAAACAAGAAAAAGAACAAGACAATGTAACAATTAGAGAAATGCAATTGTTGCCTATTGCCGAATATGTACAGATGTTCAGAGACAGCGTAGCCACTCTAAAGCAGCAGCTAGATAACAAGAATCACCTGGTTTGGGATAAAGATGACAACATCGCTATGAATTTTGTAGCTGCCTGTGCTAATATACGAGCTCACATTTTTTCTATCGATCCAAAATCACGGTTCGATATCAAATCGATCGCCGGCAATATTATTCCAGCAATAGCTACTGCCAACGCAATCACTGCTGGCCTAGTTGTTCTTTTTGCTTTCCGATTACTTATTGAACAATACGAAAAATGCAATTTTGTCTATTTGAGACCAAAATCTATTCATTCAAGGAATATTTTGGCTGCAGATACAAGCCTACCAAAGGCCAATCCGAATTGTTATGTATGCAGTCCAGAACCGTTTGTAAATGTTTTCGTTGCAGTGCAAAAAATGACAGTTGGAGAATTTGAATCTGAAGTTCTCAAAAAACATTTGAATATGATTTCCCCAGATGTGGTTTTGGATGGTAAAGGAGTTGTAGTTATTTCGTCTGAAGAAGGAGAAACTGAGGTAAATAATTCCAAATCTCTCTCCGAACTTGGCATTGTAGACGGAAGTATTTTGAAATGTGATGATTTTGTTCAAAACTATAGTCTAACTGTGGCTGTTAATCAATATAATCCACTGGAAAAAGATGATCCTTTATTCAAAGTTGTGGCCAATCCTGAGGAGTTGAAAGCTAAACAAGATGTTAAAAACAGCAAAGAAGACACTACTTCTGTCCCTGATCCGGTTAAAGTTGGCATTTCACAAATTTATCTTAATTCTGAAGATCCTCAAGAAGGTCCTTCTTGCAAAAAAAGAAAGATTGAATACACTGAAGCTGAAGACAGTGACGAAGACGTGACTGAAGTGCCCGTTGCTCTCCCAATGAGCCCCTAATTTGAATATTGTTTCTTTTATAAAGGATTTTGAATGTAGCAGTTTGTTTTGTTTAATTAGAAAATATGTTTATTTGAATTGTATGTCGGATATTTTGTTGAAAAATATAAGAAAATGTGTCTTTGCTTTTTCAATGTTTTTTCAGATTATAGGTATTTTATCCAACACCTGCTAATAAGAGTCATTATTTGTGCCAATTTAGGCAGGTAAACTATCAAATATCACACTAGTGTGTTATAAACCATAACTCACTAGTGGGTTATGATTTATAGCTTACTCTCTCATAACGTCAACGCAAAACGTCAGGAAACAAAGTTTTATAAATCCTGCTTGAAAGAGGCATTCCCAAAAAATACCTGTAAGTTGTTCAGTTCTTGTATGCTGCTCGTGTGTTATGATTTCTCAGTTGTTGAATAAAACATGTATGGTACTAGTGTATGTTGAGAATAAGTCACGCGAGAAAAATTTATACCACGAGGCCGTCATTGTATGGTACTCGTGTGTTATGTTCTCTAAGTCACTCGAAAAATTATACCACTCGGCCTGATAGCCTCGTGGTATAAATTTTTCTCGCGTGACTTATTCTCAACATAACACACTATTACCATAAATAACTATTATCTACGACCTGTACCTACAATAAGTGACTATTATGGTATTATATGTCACTAATTTTTGCTCATTTGCGTTGTGTAATGAGCCCTATTACCGCACTAGTGCGAAAATGATTCATAACGTGTTCATTATCGCACTTGTGCGGTAAGAGGTAATTATTTTTAATATAACTACGCAATCGTCGTGGCAATATTCCCCACTCGTTACTGTACGAGACTGCGATTTTTACATATTTTATTCAATGCAATTTCGTTCTTGTTCAACATTGTTTGAAACCAAATTGAGACAATACGAAATCATAATAATACTATCGATAATTAATTGTGATAAATTATTTTTGAAATGATAACGTGAATGTTACTTTTGACAATATGAAAAATAGGGAAAACTTCTTACAATACACACCTAAGAAATTGCAGCCCCAATTTCTCTCCTCTGCAATTGAAAACCCTGCAGTGAAATAGCCAATGGCTGACAAATACTGCACTCGTGTCCAACCAGTTGGGCCAATGGATTCGCCATTACTATTCAAAACACGGCGGCACAGGCAGCTTCAGTATTCGAGAAAGTTCAAAACACGACACACGCTGTTATATCTAGTTTTAAATAAATCAACATTTTTTTTTCCATGAAAACTCTTTATTATATTATTGGTGTGTAATATTGCAATGTTATCAATACCGGTATTATCAGACCCATGGTTTAAAATCATTATTACACAAGAACATTCTTGCTTCTAATAGGGGCTGATGAAGAAACAAGCGATCCCTACGTCTTGTGACATTATATAATTGAATAATTTTGTGAGACTGTGATTTTCAATTTCCCATTGTCTTCAAAATTGTTTAAATTACATTATTGTTGAAAACCCAGAGTTCAGGTTCAACTTTTGAGTCTCTTTGTCGGTTTTACTGTTCTTCCCTCCTTATACAAGTTCCTTTACCTACTCGTTTTGTGAAAATCATGACAGGTGTAAGGCTAATTATTTCAACTTCACACATAATTAGAATGGGTATTAAGAGGGATTTTGTTATATAACTATCTTGGCCACCTTGCGCAAAAGCATCTTAACCAACCATGTTAGCAATCAGGATTCAGTTAAAGGTTATATTCAAACTACGATCTTGTGAATCAATGAAATGTCTTTAAGCAAAAATTAATAGTTTTAGAATTCTACAACCAGATAATAAAGACAGAGATACTTTTTATTGTCCAGAACAAGAAAAATATAATCCAAATATAAAATAGGCAATATAAAAGTTGAATTATACTAATTTTCAATTCACACACTCTCGTTATGAGAGATATCGCCATTACCGGTGATATTATAATAAAGTATGAGTCATATTAGTCTGAGTTATTGATCAAGAAGGGCAATAGGTACTTAGAGGTATTTTGCCAAGGAGGAAAAAAACATAGTAAAATTTGATTATGCTAACAAAATTAATGTATTTCACTTTCAATCAGTTGACATGAAATAGTTTTCAGGCGTGTAAAAGAGTGGCAATTTCTACAGTTCTACAGTTTAGTGTTTAAATCAAGAGATAGGTCAGCCTTAGGACTGGATTATATTAATAGGCAGAGAAATACAATCAATTTCCCTTCAATGGTTTGTGTTTGATGTGAGTTAATAGACCTCGTGCCCAAAGATATGCAATCAGTGCAAAACTGATTGACCAAATTAATTTCGAACAAATATATTACTAATACCACTGCTGAACCAGTTCTACCTAATTTTCATACAACAAATATTGTTTCATGTACTAGAACAAATCTGTCCAGAGTCAGCAGCTATCGTACATTTTATTGGACACAACAAAGTCATACATAGCCCTATCTCCTTGCGAAAAAAAAGCAAAACAGTCACATAGGAACGCATAGCAGCACCTCTAATCGGAAGATATAAATTCGCCGCTACGTGCTCATAATTACAAAAAGGAAAAAATACACGGACTGCATCGCCATGGCAGCCCGGCGCGAAGGATAAAAGAAAATGATAAAAGGCGGATTAACAAAGCGAAATCGCTTTATATGTAAATGCTAAACACACCAAATCGTTAAAAATATCCTTTTTATTAAGGACATATATATGGCCGGTATGGGGTAGTAAATTATATATTTGTAGGGAGAACAGGTACCTACGCGAGGAATCGATATAGGACCGAAAATTTATTGGGAAGCTGGATTATAATCTAAACCAATTTTAATCTTTAAATACTACTGCTAAATTATTGAAAATAATTTTTGGAAATAATTATTTTTTAGCTTTTAGTACATAGCAGCATACGAATTAATATAATATAAAAATGACTATCGAGTATCATCAGATTTCCAGTTCTGATGACTTTGACAGCAATCCGGGAAATGATCTTTGGCAACATTTCCTGGCCTTGTGATGTAATGTTCTAATTTCCGGACCTAAGTTATCGTTGTCGTCAATATTGGACAGTATTAAATAAACTCTGATTTTTTCAAAATTAATTTAATACCAAAATATTGAATAATAAGAGCTGGAAATGAGCTTTGCTATCATTGGAATAAACAGAGCCTCTATATAATATACAAGAAATAGGTGGGTGAAAAACTGCAATATTGATAACTACTTAGGTAGACAAATTTATTAAATTTGGTTTATGATTTGGTAGGTAGTAGCTATACACAACCGAATTTAATTTTAGTATTTATTTAGGCTACATAATTTGAACCTTTGTCAATATTTAGATTACTCATTTCTGTGAAACCTATTTTAATTATTAATGATTAATTAATAATGATCTCGTTTAATGGAAAAGCTGCTCAATTTGGAAACATTTTATTTAACTAAGCCAATTATTTTTTAATGCATCAATTTGTGATGGTTTGGCTGATATTTTGATTATTCGCACGTTAGAGACTAATCTAAGAGCAGAATGATATACGCAATACAGACCTATTTGGGAAAAATGATTTTATTCCATGTCTCATATTCAATCTAGAATGTACCTTTGGCACACACAACCATGAAAGAACAAAAAATACTACCTAATAAAATAGAAATTCTGAAGGAAAAAGGTATATTAAAAACAAACTTACAATAAGCATCATTCCACAAAATAAAAGAAACTTGGATAATCTTTGATAGTCGAAACAGAAAACGTGTTTCGGTGCTTTTGCACTCTATCGATGCGGTGTAAGAAGCACAACGAAACCAAGACCTACTTTTACTGAGTCTATCAGAATCATGTGCGTTTGAAGTAGAGCGCGGCGCCATCCATTGGCGACTATTCCCTGGAATAATGGATCTCCTGGAATAATGGATAAGCCAACCCATGACGCCATAATCTACTTCAACAACAGTTCCAGCTACTTATGAATTAAATTCTAAATTTATAAATATAGTATTGATTGGTGCAAAGTTGGCCTCAAACGATTCATAGGGACTTTCATTGAGACTATAGCATTTGAAAAAGCCAACGGATGGCGTCAAGTTTATTCAATACCATTTGTTACGCGGATGATGCGGTACTTATTTCTGACTCAGGAGATGATCTAAAAAGAACTTGTGGATGAAGGTCTCTTCTATAGCAGCCGTGTCTCAGTGTCCCCAAGTTTAGACTTACGAGAACTATGCCCTAAGGGGGCCCGTTGTTTTAGTGCATCTTGGGTTCATAGAACATTCTTACATAACCGAGGGGTATCAACATATTGACAATCTAACATGGTCCATCAGGGACGAACATCTGCGGTGTTGGGATTTTGGTTCATCCTACGTTGGTCACAAGCGACAAAAGGCCAGGAAGTAGAGGTGACAGCAGGAGCTAGTTGGAAATTTATTTCCAAAAATCATAGGCTGTGAAGCAACAGTTCCTATCACATATATTTTACCATGGCAACAAGAGAAGCAAGCACCTTTTACACACCTAAAATCAAACTGCATAGAAAAAAAGCATAAAATCTGCATTGTACTTACACAAATGGAAGGCATCTCCAAAGCATTACACACCGAAGTGAATAAAATGCTTGATTACTGAGACGTAAAACAGCTAACTTACCATTACCAATCGAAAAATAAGCGATCCATATCACTATCATATTCATAGCAGATGGATTGAATTGGTGCCGTGGTGTGGCAGCACAATAAAAATTTGACTCCATTGTAATGGACATGGACACAGTATGCAACGAGTCTCATCTATCCATGACGGGTTAGACTCAGTAATGCACATCACTGGAAAAGAACTAGCAGACATGAAGAAACTCCAGGAATCGACGGGAACAAACCTAGAAATACTAGAAGAAAAAATTAAAAACAGAAAATTACACGGAGAGTGTTAGTAGCAATATTCATACGTTATGGATAACTATGGAAAAAGGATATATATTATCTATTCACAATCCGAAGTCCAAAGGCAAAGGTGAAATTTATCACCTTTCAGTACTATTTGATAGGGAAAGGTGATAAATTTACCTTTGGACTACGGGTTGTGAATAGGATATAGATATCACAAAAAATATACTGACACTAACCAGAGTTCTAAAAATACAGGACGCAGTAGAAACATGCAGAAATCACCGAATTCCAAGTTCAGTAATAAGACCAACAATACTAAGGGAAGACCTAGAAAAACTGAGCAAAAAATTGGATAGCAATTATTTTTTTTTTTTTTTTTTTTTTTTTTTTTACGGATATG
Source organism: Ceutorhynchus assimilis (assembly GCA_917834065.1). NCBI lineage: Eukaryota > Metazoa > Arthropoda > Insecta > Coleoptera > Curculionidae > Ceutorhynchus > Ceutorhynchus assimilis. The sequence continues at coordinate 39,403,778 of OU892282.1, forward strand.
CGCACTCGCAAGGAAATATCCTATCACGCTCGAGAAGCGGCAAGTGCGCGGAAATGTCGGTGTATGTTGGTCTTGAAACGGTTCAGGTTGTAACCTGCAGGGAAAACCGACGCAGGGAGTTTATTCCACAGCGATGCTGTTCTCCAGAGATATGAATTCTGATATAATGAGGTTCTTGGTGCCTCTAGTTTGACAGTAAATTCATGGTTACCGTCTGTTTGACGGGTTCGCCTGGTAGGTGCTACTCTCGGTGGAATCATACGTGCCAACTCTTCAGAGCATTTTCCGTGATAGTACCTGTAGAAGAGAGATAAATCGCCCACAGATCTGCGATGTTCGAGACCATCCAAGTTACGAGTAAGTGCGGGGTCATTGATCAGCTTGATAGCTCGTTTTTGCACGGTATTCAAAAGCATTAAGGTATGTTTGGGTGCTGCACTCCATATATGTGAGCAGTACTCCATAGTTGGTCGAATCTGGGCTTTGTAGAGTGTCAGCAATTGGCTTGGTGTGTACAGATGTCTTGTACGAAATAGCACCCCCAGCTTTTGGGAGGCCCTTTTAGCAATATCTGCCACGTGACTGTGCCAAGACATGTTGGTCTCTGCAGTAACCCCCAAGATGTTCAACTGACTCTGTAATGTGACAGCACTTCCAGATAGCATGATGTTTGGCTCACCGGTGCTGGTCTTTTTTGAAAACAGAGCTGCTTGGGTTTTCTGCGCGTTGAACTGTACAAGGTTTTTGTTACCCCAGTCCTCTATTATCTCCAGGTCGTTATTTATCTGCGATATTTGAGTTAGTCTAAGATGATGGAATTCACGTGCGGAAAGACCTGTGGGTGGTATGAGTGAGGAGACTACATTGCTATCGTCTGCAAAGCAATAAAGTGGATTTACTGTTTTATCTATGAGGTCATTTATGTAAATCAGGAAAAGAGTTGGCGAAAGGATTGCTCCCTGTGGCACACCAGCATTTATTTGGTAAGAGTTGGAGTTCTGGCCATCCAGTGCAACATAAATAGATCTGTCCTTTAGGTAACTTTCAAACCAAGTGCAAAGTTTCGGCGATAATCCCATTGCTTTGAGCTTGTTGAGCAGATTTTCATGCCAAACTTTGTCGAATGCTTTAGATATATCTAAGGCAATTGTTCTTGTTTCACCCCGCAACTCAATCGCTTTTTGCCATAAGTGAGTGACGTATGTAAGTAAATCGCCAGTTGACCTATATTTTCGAAATCCGTATTGCTTATCGTTGATAATTTTGTACTTTTCCAAGTACTTGGTTAGGTGATTGTTCACAACTCTTTCCATTACTTTTGATATCACCGGAAGTAGAGCAATTGGTCTATAGTTTAACGGATCTGTCTTTTTTCCTTTCTTTGGAATGGGTTGTACTGCGGCAGACTTCCATGATGATGGATATACTCCTCGCCTGTAAGACAAATTGAATAATTTTGCGAAAGTTGGGGTGAGTTCGTTGGCGCAATTTTTGAGTACTATTGCGGGAATGCCATCCGGACCCATTGCTTTGTTTGTATCCAGCTTTTTTAGGGATTTTCGTATTTCTCTGTGACAAAAGTGTACCTCTGGCATACTATGGGAAACCCTTTCAATGAACGGTGGAGTTTTTCCGTTTGGCACTGTTAGGTTGGAGTTGGAGGAAAACATTTGGGCAAGCATATTGGCTTTTTCCTCTGATGTTGTGGCTAAGTGATTATTTTTATCTGTAAGTGGTGGTATGGATGACTTGGTGAAGTTAGATCCAACAGCTTTTGCAAGAGACCAAAAAGACCTAGAACTACTTGGACAATTCAGCAACCTGTTTTTTATTCTTTGATTGGATGTTTCTTTAGCGGAGTCAATAGTAATTTTGCAACTATTTCTGGCTTCTATAAATTCTGTGTGGTTTTGAGCGGTTTGTTGTCGTTTCCAAAGGTTATATGCTCTGTGTTTTTTCTGTACAGCCGTTTGACACTGGCTGTTGAACCAAGGTTTTGCATTAGCTCTACGTTTAGTTGTATGTGGGATATATGCGTCCATTCCAGATAAGATTACTTGTGTTATTTCATTACAGCAAATAGTGGGATCAGCTGTTTTAAAGCAAACCTTATATATTATTGTTATTATTATACCTTATATTCCATAGAAGACAAATTTCATATTATTGCTATGAATCATACTTTTTTTAGAAAATTATAATGATTTAATAAAATACCATACCATAAAGCACCAGCACTGGCACCAGGAGCGGTTACAGGCCTTTTGAAAAAGGGGGGGGGGGCAGTTTAAGTTAAATTAAGCCAGATTGGGTTAGTTTTGGCAGCGCATTGTGCAAGATACTGTTTTTCAAAGGAATGGCCCATAAGAATATAGGAATGGGGGAACTATTTATTTAGGAGAATAAGGTGATTTTAAATAGGTAGGTACAAGGTGTTTTTTTATATATTGACACCCCACCTACAGCCTTTACCTTTACAGGTAAAAGAAAGGTGTAAATACAAAAGTTGTACAGTTTTGGCTGAATTTTTAGAAACCATGGTCAGAAATAAAATTTGAATGTCAGAAATGTGAAATTTTGCATGCCCTATATTTCATTCTATATTCTTGAAGAGCACAATGCCCCGATTCCCAAAATATATAGTTTGTCTATTTTTGATTGAACAGTCTCTCATATATTCGCCGCCAAATATTGTAAAAATACTATCCTACTACTGATTTTGTGAACCATTCTACCTATACAGGTGAAATCTGCAGGTAAAATTTGAGGTACCTACTTGGTTTCTCTAATAGTATTTTTAAAATTTTAGAACCAAATATAGACAAACTATATAGTTTTGGAATCGGGAAATTGTGCTCTTCAAAAATATAGACCCAAATATATAGGGCATCCTATTTGAAAAAAGCTGAAAGCATGCAACATTTCACATTTCTGACATTCAATTTTTGTTTCTGACCATGAATTATAAAAATTTAACCAATACTGTACAACTTTTGTATTTGCACCTTTCATCTTCCTACTTGTGAAGATGAAGGCTGTAGGTGGGGTGTCAATATGTAAAAAAACACCCTGTACTTGAACAATAACTTATTATATAAAGTCAGAATTTGTAAGATTATCCACTTTTTGTCAATTTGCCTTTCAACAGGAATTAGTAATGTTACTTTACCAAACTAGTAACATAATGTGACAAGTTATTCAGGTATAAACGCAGTCATCTATTCATTAATACGTTGTTCAAATACGATACTAACCTGACTCACTCAAATGTCAGTTATTTTCATTAGTTCAAAAACTACAAGTTTCAGGTGAGTGTCTTATTTGAATAGTTCAACAGTATATTGGTGAGTAGATGGCTGCAGAACCCGCTGCGCTCGTCCCGCACAGAGGTCCACCCATAAGTTCCGCAATAATCCACTTATTTGTACTTGAACAATAACTTATTATATAAAGTTAAAATTTGTAAGATTATGATTATTAACTTTTTGTCAATTTGCCTTTCAACAGGAATTAGTAATGTTACTAATTATTCAAGTACAAATGAGTGAATTGTTGCGGAACTTATGGGTGAACCTCCATCTATTCATCAATATGTTGTTTAATTACGATATTAAACTGACTCACTCAAATGTACGTTATTCTCATTAGTTTAAAAATTACACGTTTCATGTGAATGTCTTACTTGAACAGTTCAACAGTATATCGGTGATCAGATGGCTGCGAAAGTCGCTGCGCTCGTTCCGCAGAGCTCCACCTATAAGTTCCGCAACAATCCACTCATTTGTACTTCAAGAATAACTTATTATATAAAGTCAGAATTTGTAAGATTATCCACTTTTTGTCAATTTGCCTTTCAACAGGAATTAGTAGATAATGTTACTTTACCAAACTAGTAGTATATTGTGATAAGTTATTCAAGTATAAACGAGTGGATTGTTGCGGAACTTATGGGTGGACCTCTGCGGGACGAGCGCAGCGAGTTCCGCAGCCATCTATTCCTCAATATGTTGTATAACATACCAGGCAAATTTCTATAATTAGCCCTTTTAGTGAAGTGTTTGCGAACAGCTATTTTCAAGTGGAAATCGATAGATCTTTTGGTGTGTAATGAAAATCCAAAAGTCCCAAAAAATCGCATGTGAGTTAAAGTCGACATTTTGAAAAACATGGCCGCCAAAGTCTTTGCTTTAAACAGTGATAATTCAGCTACCACGTTTAACCAGTTTTTTCTAGTTAAAACAAGTTTTAAATGTATCAGTTTTTAAGATAAATAATTTAATTCCGTGGCTAGCATCATGTGAAACGAAGTTTTTATTGTAAATCTATACCTATCATTTCCAGATCCAAGAGGCAGTAAATGACATTGATAACCTAAATTCTAAACAAACACCAGCTGGTAATGCAGCCTTTCTATTGGTTGAAACGCTCTACCAGGACCAATGCGTATGCACGGAGGACATTTGATAGGCTGTAATGAAAATGACCAGTTATGTCATTACTGCCGCTTGGATTTGGTTCAACCATAGTAACAATACTTGCATAACTGGAAAATAGAGGCTTTAAATATTTGTTTATTTTCTAAGAAGTCATTAAGTGAAAGTGGAGTGGTTAATGTGGGAGCGAAAAGATTGCAGTCAATTATAATTTCGAGTAAAAAGAAAAAAGACGACATAGGCGAAAAATTGGAAAACTCAAAAGGCATTAAAGTAAATGAATTAGTAGAATATAGATTGTTCGTCGTTTTTATTCTGACACTTTCCGTATGAGGAGCGAGGGGGTGAAGCTTATGGCAAAAACAGGTGTGATGTCAGCCACCAGCTCATATTCCTTTGGAGTATCAGATTAAAATCGACGGACTTTAAACAGGTAAGTCGATTTTTATATTTAGGTTCATGTTACATGTCGTAAAAACTACACTCGTGAGGAATATGTGAGGAAAATAATAGAAAATCCTGTAGATCAAGATCCAAGCGAACCGTTATTAGGGTCTTTGTCCAAATCATTTGATTTCAAGACAAGTTGCTTAGTTTGTGAAGAAAATATATGCATCCAAAACGAGAAAAAGAAGCCAAAACAATATAAACAAGAAATTTGGCAGGTCACCGAAATTCATATGAAGAAAAAAAAATGCAAATCTGTAGAAACAGGAGTGACGAGCTCGGACGACAAATAATCCTTCGTTTGGAAAACATTATAAATTTAGTAGCTGCTGAAGGAAAACATCATTTGAATTGTCACCAAAGCTCAAGTTGCTCTAAGCCACAACAAAAAGATGATGAAACACATAACGCATTTTCAAAATTATTTTTGATTATATGGAAAATAGTAACGACTTTCAATTTACCCTGTCGCATTTAATGGAAAAAGTTAAAAAAATTACTGATAGTTCTGAAGTCTTCGTACCTGGATGGTTGTTGACCAACGATAAGTGAAATATCACCGTTTAAAGAGAAAACATGCTGGCCGCCATGTTTTTCAAAATGGCGACTTTAGCTCACATGCGATTTTTTGGGACTTTTGGATTTTCATTCTACACTAAAAGAGCTATCGATTACTGTTTCAAAATAACTGTTCGGAAACACTTCACTCAAAAATGTAGATTTGCCTGGTGTATAACCTGATTCACTCAGTTGAGAATTTGTCTCATTAGTTCAAAAACTATACGTTTCAGGTGAGTGTCTTATTTGATCAGTTCAACAGTGAGTGATGGCAGGCAATTTATTCACCTCTCTCAAACAACTTTGGGGTAAAACCACCTTGGATTATAATGTACAGTACAAGCATGTGGGATTCTGTGGGATTCCATGTGAGTTTTTGGGATTCCGTGAAATTCCAATGGAATTCCAATAAGATTCCTTAGTTTACTTGATGAGTCGATGTTTTTAGTTTGTATTAATGTAGTGGCAGCTAAACTGAAAAACAAAACTTTTTTGTCCGGAGTATATTGCTTGCCAGCGTTCAAAATAATTCTAAAAATTCACAAGAAATTCCTTGAGGAATTCCATCGGATTCCAGTAGGATACCGTAGGATTCCACTAGGAAATTATGGTGTACACATTTTTCAAGGTGGATCAAAATCAAATGTCGCAAATCGCAGGTCTTGGATACCTGACAGTTTATCAGAGAGTTGAATGAGTAGATGGCTGGGAACTCGCTGCGCTCGTCCCGCAGAGGTCCACCCCTAGGTTCCGCAATAATCCACTTATTTGTACAGGGTGTTTTTTTTTATAAATTGACACCCCACCTACAGTCTTTACCTTCACAGGTAGAAGAAAGGTGTAAAGACAAAAGTTGTACAGTTTTGGCTGAATTATTAGAAACCATGGTCAGAAACAAAATTTGTATGTCAGAAATGTGAAATTTTGCATGCTTGCAGCTTTTTTAAAATGGTCTGCTCTATATTTCATTCTATATACCTACTGTTTGAGGTTAAAGTTCTTGGGACAAAGACAAAAGTGTGATTTTTTTATAGGTTTCCAGCTTTCTAAACATTCTTAAAACTTAAAATATGATTTTGTTTTCCTTTTTTTTTTAAATTTTATTATTTTATTTTGAAAAGGGGGGGGGGGCAGATGCCCCCCCTGCCCCCCACTGTATCAACCACTGACTGACACACCCGGTATCAGGCAACACGGGCCTAGCAAGTACAGAGCATGCAATATTAGGTCTGTTTCTGCAGAAATCACAAACCAGTCAGAGTGAATTTAATCGGTTGAAACCAGTTTTCTGACTGTTTTCAACCAATGAAATTCGCTCTGACTGATTTGTATTTCTGATGCAAAAACAGACCTATTGTTTTTTCATACTTAATCCCGGTTTATTCATCTTCAAATAAACTTACTAGTAACTATATCTGCAAGATAAATTCACCGTTCTATAATTCTTTTGGTCGGCCAATGAGATTACAGATTGCGTTGTTATCCGTCAGATTGCATACCTGACAGTTTATCAGGAGATGGCCCTAAGTATAATAATAAGTTTCATAGCTTACCTGGTGTATAAAATCACAAAACTCTAACAAAAAAAAAAACAACGGCCCACAAGAAACGCAGAAATATACTCGCTTGAAATACTAGAGAAATTGAACAATAATATAATGAAATGCAAGCTAGCAAAAAATCATGATATGGGCTGAGGAGGAAGCGTTGACGAACGTGAAATCTGATGCCTAAGTCGCAAATACGAAGATAAGCTTATAATTCTGGTTATTTTATAATAACTTAGGGGAATCTGGGGAAATAATAGAATAATATAGGTACAAATCTTAGTAAATATTAATAATGAATCACCACGGGCCTGTGAATATAATAGATACACTCTGAGATGCTAATATCGAATTATACAAAATAGCTATTTATACAATAAGTTACGAAATGAGCGTCTTTTAGGCACGCGACGTGAAAATTGTCCAACGAGGCAAAGCCGAGTTGGACAACACGTCGAGTGACTAAAAGACATCGTTTCGTAACGTATTGTATACAAGATTTTTTCTACTGGCATTTTATAATAAAAAAACACAATTTTATTTCATGTGAATAAGTCGATTACACCCAAAATCTTTGTCACCTGCTTTTACTTGACACCTGACACTTTTCATGCGATTTTCTTTTCAAAATTCGACATCAATAATTAAAATCCTAGAAAGTAGGTAATAACACAAAGTTCTGTTTTGAGTAACCCAAACGTTCAATTCAGTAATTCCATTTTCAATATTCATAATAAATACAAAACAAAATTCAAATATGTGTTTAGGGTTGTTTTTTATTTCTGAATAATGAATGACACTTTTAGGCACTAGTGCTTAAAAATTACTTTTACGCACTCATAAGTCACTTTCACGCATTCAAAAGTCACTTTTACGCACTGAGTGCCTAAAAGTAACTTTCACGCACTCAGTGCCTAAAAGAATGTCGTTTCAAAACTGAAATAACAATCGAAAAGTTGCTATTATGAAACGTCAGTAGAAAAATATGATTTTCGTACCTCAAGCAAAAAGGGAAATAGATTCAAACAACAAGAGTGCATAAACCATATTTTTTTAATATAATTATCGTAGTTTGAGGTGTAAATAAACGAAAAACTACGAAGGCGTAGAAGGGACAGACAACTGTCGATCGGACCGAAAATTGTCAATCGGACATCTGACAACTGACAACTGAGCGTCTGTTCTACGAGCAGTCAGTATATTATTATGGTGTCAAGTGCTCAAGTGTAAACACTTTGAAAGTGAAACTGATATTCTAAAATAGGTAAGTACGTCAGTTTGCAAATACCGTTACTCGAGTGGATATTGTGGCAGACCAGCAAATGACGTAGACAATTTCAACTTTTTTCAATCGAACATCCTGTATATTATGCGATAAAATGGAGGATCTTTTCTTCCTGATTCCAAATATACCTATATAGTATTATAAAGTTTTGTATACAACATTTCTTTCTATCTCAAATAGTAATGACAATAAATTTTAGTGATAAAATACATGTATTTTTCTTACAACATACGTTTTCTTCTTTAAATTCTATATTAAGTACTGCAGAAATAATCTACATTTACATTGTGGTACCTATATACTCGAACTGTTTGCAATAAATGTGAAATTTGAGTTCTTAATGTATATAATAAATTAATTGCATCTCCAGCATTATAACCATGGTCTAATAAGTATATTCTCGTTCCGAAAGAATAGAGTCGCAAAGATTTTTTACATCGTTATCGCATAAAGGTATTTCTCTTATGACATCTCTATCTTCTTTCATGATGTTGATCAATTCTTGAGGAATGTACTATAAGCAGTTCGTACGTCCGTAGTTTTCTAGAAGTTCGAACCCCGTCCCGTTGGTCCTCTTGAATTCCGAGAACGTCATATTCTATGAGTATTCCATTCAAATGCAACTACAGTTCTTCCTGAAATTGAAATATAACCTTAACATTACTGTAACCCCATATTGTACAAACAGTTCGTTTCACGAAGGTTTCTACTTGCATCATCATTTGCCTTCCAGCCTTCCTTTTTTAACAAATAAAAATTGACTGAAACAAATCAATGACGTCATTAACATTCGTCGGTTCTTGAAACTAGACGTAATTAATTTTGTTAAAATAAAATTATTTTGTCAAAAGGGGTGCTCTAAAGAGCTTGTTTGAATAATGCCTAACCTTACTTTAATACGAAATTTTAACGCTATTGAATTTGAATTAATTAATAATGTACGACAAAACCTTTTTTCCAAATTATGACAGCATCAATGACGTAAGTACAAACTCCCGTGAAACAAACTATACCATCGTCACCAAAAGTAATTGAGACAGCATAATATTAGCTGTTGTACTATGATTTTTAGTGTCAAACTATGAATTTGGGGTTTAGTTGACGTTGATATCAGCAAATGTAAATGTCGAAGAAATAATAGTCCAGAGGAGATTGATATGAATTATTTTTTTCCCTGATACTTTTGGTGACGATGGGTATAGTTGGTTTCACCAGGGTTTGTACTTATGTCATCATTTGCTTTCCTTTTTTAACAAATAAACATTGACTGAAACAAATTAATGATTTTATGAACATTACATCATAGATTTCTTAATAAAATTTTTGCGAATTGAAATATTTCACATATACCGGGTGACACAACGAAATCGTTATACAAGGCGTCATTCAGTTGTCTTCAAAGTTAAAAATTTGAAAATTGGGTGGAACGGGTAAGTCATTGAGACGCACATTTTTCGTAAAAAAACAATTGAATATCACTTCCGGTTACTCCGGAAATGGACTCAAGTCAAGAAATTTTTATGGAACCCTGTATATTTTTTTGCACACTTGGATAGAGCTTAAAATTCCCTTTCCAATGACATATAACAACTTACATTTGTTTCCAAGATGGCGGCGTAAGAAGGTATTTTTCTTAAATTCAATATGGCGGCATTCTGACGTAACCGATAATGTTTCTGTCAAACAAACACTTTTAACAATCCATAATTTTTAGATTTGAAATGGTTATAGATCGAATTTGAAAAAAAAAAAATGATTTTGCTCAAAAACAAGGGCATTTCAAAAAATATTAGTTTCAAATTTTCTAAAAATTTTGAATAGGAAGAGGTACTTATAAAATTCTAGAATTAGAGTGTGTCCAATGGCCTACCGAAAAATGTCTACCAAAATGCATATTCATTTTTCGGTTAGTTATTCATAGGTTAGGTCAGAATGCCGCCATATTGAATTTAAGAAAGTGCCTTCTCACGCCGCCATCTTAAAAGCAAATTCCACTTATCATATGTCATTGAGAAGGGAATTTTAAGCTCTATCCAACTGTGTAAAAAAATATACAGGGTTCCATAAAAATTTCTTGACTTGGGTCCATTTCCAAAGTAACCGGAAGTGATATTCAATTGTTTTTTTTATGAAAAGTGTGCGTCTCAATGACTTACCCGTTCCACCCGATTTTCAAATTTTTAAATTTAAAGACAACTGAATGACGTCTTGTATAACGATCTCGTTATCACCCGGTATAGGGGTGTTTCATTTCCAAACACGCGCAACTAACCCAAACTAACATGTATGAGTTGTAGGAAACAGTATACTGCATAAGTGATTTATCCAAGTATGTAGCTTCGAACAGCAGTGCTTCATCTCACAAGAACTCAAAAAGGTTTATCCAGTACTGGGCATTTTCGTTCCAAAGAATTGACCACCACGATTCTATTCGCTGATTGGCCGTACTCCTGCAATTTATGTGGCGTGTGATCGAGCGTGTGATCACAAAATAATATTTGCAAACTTCTACTACGTCCTTCTCAGTTCCACAGTCACTTCGTGTAGAAACAGAACAACCCCCTAAGATTCTAACTGTATTCAAATAATAATTTGCAATAACTTTCGGATCGCTGGAAGTGGAACTGGCTCCAAGCCATATTATATGTCGCAAAAAACCATTTATATATATTCCCAATTTTTTTAACTTATCATAGAAATCCACGTGCCACAAATAATTACGCCCTCTGCTGGTATACTGCCGCCCTCTTAATCTTCGTTTCTTTCGCTAATTTACACCTTCAGAATCTACTACATACATAACAAAACGGCCTAAAAATCCTTTTTTTTTGCTCCGTAATATTGGCTTTTTTACCAAGCGAGATTAAGTCGCTAAATTTCTGACGAAACCGTGTCAAGAGCCAAGGGTTATAAGTCGGTTTTTGGAAGAGTGTGATGACTGTGTCTTGAAACACGACTCTTGACTCCTGGTTCCATGAACAAACCGAATGTTTTGAGACCGATAAGAGTCCCAAAAGCGTCATCAAGCTGCCAATATGAATAAGCCTGTGAGCCTCCTAGATTCATTCAGTTCTGTAACGAAGTTCTGGTGTTTAGTGTTGACGTCTTTCTGCTGAATCTCTTTCCGAGACCTTAGGTAATGTTTCAATTTCAAGTATTTTAATTTATTCATGATTGTTGTTTTCTGTCTATTATTTATTTTCTCCCATGTGTAAAGAACAAAACCGTTGGATTAGCTTCACAACTCAAATCTCTTTTCCAACATGTATCTTACCCTGAATAACAAGGCCGTTTTGTCATTCCCTTGTCGAGGACGCCCGTGACTTTTACCCACTAAGAATTATAACCTAGTCTTTATTTTCTGTATAGGGCGTTCCTTGATGGTACTATCAAGGAACGCCCTATATAGGATGCTATTGATTTTACTCCCTATCATTCCAAATCTCCGTTTGTATTTTTCTTTCATTTCATTTCAGTTAACATTGTTAATAACCTACTGTATATTCTGTGAATGAAGGTCTTGTCTATATCAACCGTGTCTCAGCGTTCCCAAGTTTAGACCTACGAGAACCCTTGGGTTCATAAAACATTCTTACATTACCGAGAGCCATTGACGTATTGTCAATCTAACATGGTCCATCAGGGACAAACATCTGCGATGTTAGGATTTTGGTAAATCTTCTTGAATTATAAGGTGTAACTAAGGTTTTATAATAAAGCATATATATTATTGTCCCCCCATACCCTCTCTTCTCAGTTAAACCCTTAGTGGACACAGCCAAGTGTAGTAAAAGTGTTGGCACCGCTGACCACAGCCAACCTAAGCGTGACAATAAAGACAAAACAATTATTGAAAAATTGAGAATTAGTCATTAATCAGAAGTCTCTACACTGTACAAACTAATTTCAATTCTTGCTTGTATCTGTTAGGGTTGGAAAAGTGCAAACAGATGCAAGAAACATTAACTAATGAAAATTGAGGGTTCCAATATCCATGTCTATTTCTTCGTCGCATCGGAAAGTGTACAAACGGTTTATTTTTTAAAAATCCTCTCAAAATTTCATACTCGAAAATCTCGTACCAGATGTGATTTGGTGATAAATAATAAAACCCTCTCAAAATTAAGACCCGATAAAAAATTTCATATGTCGACGTTTTCCTATACTATAATAACAAAAACAATTTGCCAGCAGATTCGTAGCCTCTATTCCTCCCAGCTCCTGTTCAAAATTCTGCTCTCAACTTTTCAACTCATAAAGGAGCACGATACTTAGTTTTTTATTATCAGTTTGGCACACGTGCTGGCGAAGATCTCTCTGACGGGAGAGTTGGGGAAAAGTTTGACCATTGGCCATATTGTCCGATCCAACTTTTAATATTATGAATTTTCGGTGGAATTGGGGGGAAATATTATTTCCCATCTTTTTTTGCCTCGAGTTGGAAAACTAATAAAACTGGCTATATACCGTTACTTTTACGATTTAAATTTAATAGCTCTTTATATAAAATATATATGTATTTATTTAACGAGAAAACGTGTCATGTGGCAACTAAATTTCCAAGTGAGTGATTTCCATTTTAGATCGAAAGCAATTAAAACGTTATTTTTTTTGTATGCGATACCCGAATGCGGATTTACGTTATTTATTTATCGAAAAATGAAAATGTCAAACAAACCGCGGAAATCTGAAATATTAATAACGCGCTATCGTGATTTCTATTTCCTTTAACCGAGGGGTGGACGCGCTCTATCCCACCGACTCTATCGCTCATGGCCACCCGACCTGAATTGACTTTGTTATTTTTAATAATACACTTTTCATTGTGTCGCGCGAACATTGGCAGCTTTTTTCTGTTGTCGCTTTTGTTGTTTGTTTTAATTAAATTTTCAAACAGTGTTTTAATAGTTTTATTGATTTTTCAGGTCTAGTTGAAATTATAGATCGAATATTCCAAAATGTGATTTGGAATCAAACAAGTTTTTATTGGAATGCGATTTTGGGGGAAACATGAAATTAAGGAGCCTTCCTAGACCTGAAAATGAACCCATGAATAAGGCAAATAAGAAATATTAAAAGCAAGGCTAAAGTAATTAAATTGAGAGGGCCAAGTGACAAATTCATTAAAAAAAATATATTAATTATGGCCAACACGAGTTCGGCATCCTTTGATTCATGTATAGCATCACATTTTCACGATATCTGTTGTCCCCGATAATCCAGATAATTGCGACATCTTTGGTTGAACAAACAATTATTTTCTTTAGAAATAACGGGAATTCATGGTGGGATCAGTCAACAGTCCGAGATAGTCTAGAGTCGAAAAGTAAAACTCCAAAACAATTGGAACTATGATGATAATCCTATGAACGGCAACTTGCTGTTCAATCTTTGGCAATTAATAAATCAGCACTTTGGTATATACTTATAGATATTCATTTTCCAATGAGGAGTCTTAATGGAAAGCATTAAAAAAAATATGTCATCGTCCTTTTTTATATTGTATATTTTTACCATATAACCCTTGCATAAAGTGCAAAACTCGACATTTGGATTACTAAATGAAGCCTAATCTGTATTTATAAATATGCGAGCAGCACATAAACATGAACTAAAAATTTAAAAACAAATTAAAACAATATTATGTACATGTTGAAGTTAAAATACATGGCAGCTTGAAAACCAAATTAAATTTTCCATGCCAAATTTCTATAAAATAAGGAAACCTACACTACGGCGGAAATATTTAATAAAACTCCAAAGCCTAAACCATTAATCAGCTTTGCTACGAACAGAGGCAATAGAAAGTTACCTATTAGGCCATCTGTAGAAAATGGCTAGATATGAGAATATAATCAATATAGTGGCGGTTATAAAACCGTAGTGCCATCTAGGAAGAGGAAACTCAATTCAAGTTTCTTTTCTTTGCCATTCCTGAAATGTTTTCTACAAAATATGTTCGTATGTGGAATAGCAAAGGGAAGAAACCCTTATTTCCCTTTTCATCAATCAATATTGGCACAGAAAAAGCTCCAAGCCTTTTGTTATTTTGCAGCAATTTCGTAAAATTTCGCTCGAAGAAAACGGAATGATATTTTTACTATTTGATGGGGTTCTTGGGCGCGTTTCTGTTTATGTTTTGAGCAACAAATCAAGTCACAATTATATCACAAAACCGAATAAGGCGGCCCCGAGGTGAAGGATTTATAGTGACAGGTGAACATAAATTCCAAGAAATTATGGGAGAATTTGGGTCAACATAACATATCATGAGTGACAGGAAGTTGGAGCATTTGTTGAGCACAAGGCCGTTTATTTAACTAAATACTGTTACACTAGGTTAGAAGTTCCAAGCAACATAAGGATAATTTCTAAGAAGAAATCTGCTTAGGAGAAGATTTTCACATTGATATTGAAAAATGAATTGTAAAATAAGCTAATTAAATAACTTACTGATCTCTTTCTGTGGGTCTTCACAATTATTTGTAGCCAATATTCCATGAAACAAACATAAATGCGTTTACTGCTTTGTTTGCCAAATAAATTTAAAAAAGTACTCACCGGGAGGTTTTACCGCCCCTTGCTCTAAATTCTAGAACATCAATTCTAAATACACAAAGAAAAATCATCTAAATCATCATTCAATATAGAAAATAATATAATATAATTAAACCTGGATATTACATGTTTCTTCTAACTTCGACGACTAGCTAGTGTCACCTAAAATAAGTAGAGGCTTCCCCGAACGCCCAACTGGCGCTAAACAGTTAGCATTCAACAACAGAGTAAAAGTGTAACAATAGTTCTGAGACATTCAAACTCAAATTGTGTCAATCAAGCCGCATGCGAGGACCCCAAGCTCAAGCCACAACTCGAAGAACGGCGCCTCTTCCTTACAACAGTCATAGATAAAGCCACAACATTACCTTTAGTAATGAGGGGATGTCCCCCTACAACAATTGTAGGCATAATTCAACCAAATCAACAACATTTAATGTGCACAATATCAAATTAATACTACATTATTACAGTACAACTCTATTATCTCTCATACCTCAATTTATCTTCAATATCCCAAACGCCTAGTCACAGGGACACAGAGAACCTTTCAGCACACTTTCTCAACAAACTCTGTTCCCCTGTCTTTGTTTGCGGTCAGGTAGGTACCTTTCTTTCCCTCCATTTTATAATAGTTATCATACAGAGTGTCTCTTTCCTATTATGGACTAGCTGACCCGGCGAACTTCGTACCGCCTTTGAATTATTAAATACCTATTAAATGTTGTGTTAACGTATCTATTAGCTGAATTAAATTCATTTTTTTTCGATGGTGAATTTGGCTCTGAATCAGAAGTCACCTAAAATTAAAATTTCACATCATCCCTTTTTAGGCAGCTTGTGGGCATTATTCTTGTAAAGTGTTGTACCACCAAATAAATACACTCAGGCACAGGAATGTTCAAAGAATGTAAAAAAAACAAAAAAAATCTCCAGCGCAGCCCTGTTTTACTCTATCTGCACTGCATGCACTGCACTACTCTATCTGCACTATTCTATCTGATCTACTCTTTCTGCACCACTCTATCTGATCGGAATAGTGGAATAGTTCTGTTCGGAATAGCTCCAGTTCCTAAGCAGCATTGTTCTACTGTATCTGCAATGAAATTACCGCGCAACGGCGAGCTTCGTTCTAGGTATCAGAGATGGCGCCGTATACAAAATGGTTTGCAATGAAAATGTGGCGGTAAACTTGGTATCGGTTATAAGAGATGGCGCCGTATGCGGGCTGATTTTTTTTCATAAATAAGTAATTCTGTTTTTTTGATTTATTATGTTATCAGGGACAAAGACAAATCCAATAAAGCAAAACTCATGAAAATCAGTCCAGCCGTTCTCGAGTTATAAGTGTTAGAACCAACCCAACTGTGTTTTATATATATATAGATTGGATGAAATAAATACCTATTCATGGAATTAGGCACAACAAAGGATAATAATATATTGAATAATTACAAGCTAATTGGATATAATTTTACATTCGGCCCATCCTGACAGAAGTTGCGTCCTCGCAACTCAACTTTCAGATGAATCTGAAAGCGGTAGGTCGCCATCTCTATCAGAATCACAAGTGTCATCCGAAACACCTCCAGGAGGTATCCAGGGCTTAAGGCGATCAACTGCAATAGCATTATCGTACTTTCTGGTAGCACTACGTCCCGAATTCGAAATATCCTTCACTCTGTATCCATCGTTTGGAAGGATTTTTGTTATAACCATCGGACCAATATATTTTGGAGATAGTTTTTCACTTTGATCTTCAGTTTTTCTGTTCGTTAAGATGAGAACAAGATCGCCTATTTAATAGCTTGCAGCAGGTTTCCTTTTCTTGTCAAATCTTGCCTTGATCAATTTGAATTTTTTGAGTAGCTTCGTTCCTGAGGGCTTCAATATCTCTAACCAATGGAGAAAAATCTAGCTAGGCATAATAAGCATGCTAACATTTTTACTCCTTGGTGTATAGCCCAAAGAAACTGATTGGGTGATTTTCCGGTAATCTGATGGATGGCGTTGTTTATTGAAGATTCTATTTTATCAACGTATTCGTCCTATGAATCTTCCGAATCTGTAGTAGCTGTAAGTGCCGACAACACTGTCCGATTTAGTCGTTCGACAAGTAGCCACAGCGTTTAGGACTAAATTAGTATTGTATTTGTCGCAGAAACTTTTAAAGGACGATGATGTGAAAGCAGTACCCCTGTCAGTAATGATGCGGTGAGGACATCCAAAAGTATTGAATGCTTTCAAAATCACGTATTTTGTGAATGCCTCAATGGTGACAATAAGATGCACATTACCTCTCTTGGTCTTCTGGAAAGGTCCTAGGTGATCAATGTGAATCGTGTGAAAGGGGACAGGTTCTTTTGCTATGGGATGCGGATACCCTTCACGACGTCCAGATGGGATTTTTGTATATAGACATGGAACACAACTAGCAATATGTTTTTCAACATACTCTTTCATGCGCGGAAACCAATATTTTTCGCAAAGCTTCTTTAGAGTCTTTTCAGCTGCAAAATGTCCTGCCTCGTCATGTGACCAACGCATAACTTGCCTTCTGAATCCATGAGGCACAACCCACTGTATCCCAATAGGAGTAATGCGATAGACGTGTCCATAGCCGATAAAACCCATTCTGCTTCTTCGATCCTTAAGACGAAGTTTTCTTCAGGCGGTTCTCCAGGGTGGTATTCGACGGTGAAAGTGACTTCTTGTAGTTGGATCCACCAACGAGCGACCCTAGGTATCAGAACTCTCTTGGAACTTGCCATTTTCAAGACATTGCAGTCGGTCACTACCTTGAAATCAAGACCCAGCAGATATACTCTAAACTTCAGTAAGGTTTCCACGACTGCTAAAGTCTCTAATTCATACGAATAATATTTTCGTTCTGCCTTATTCGTATGTGTGCTGTAATAAGCCACTGGGCTAAGACGAGATTCGTATTGTTGCAATAATATTCCGGCGATACCATCTTGGCTGGCATCTGTGTGAACCTCAGTTGGCAAATTTTGGTCATAAATTGCAAGAATGGGACGTTCGATTAGCTTTTACTTCAGATCCTCAAATGCTCTATTTCCAAAATCTCCCCAGTTACAAGTGATATTTTTTCTCGTGAGCGATGTTAAAGGTCTCAATCTCGGTTAATCCCAAAAACTGACGAACTTGCTTGACTGTCTTTGGTGTTGGAAACTGTCGGGTAGTTTCAATTTTGGCAGAACCAGATCGTACGCCTTCTTTGTTTATTTCAAAGCCTAAATAATTAATTGAGGAGGAGAGAAAGACGCATTTTTTCATATTCAAAATAAGGTTCTCATAACTCAAAAACATCAAATATATGGAGAAGACTATCGAGGATGTCTTCCGAATTTTTGCTCGGCAATATAACATCATCTAGGTAGACCGCAGCAATATCGCGATATGGAGCTAATATCTTATTCATCATGCGTTGGAAAACTGCTGGAGCATTGCAAAGTCCAAATGGCATTCTGTTATACTCATATTGTCCCTCTGGTGTTACAAATGATGTTAAGTGTTTACTTCCTTCAACTATCGGTATCGGTATTGGTTGGTGATATCCCGAACTGAGATCCAAACTGGAAAATATGGGACATCCCTTCAATTTGTCAATTTGGTCACCAATTCTGGGCAAAGGAAATCGATCTTTTATAATTTTGAGATTAAGTTTTCGGTAGTCAATACATATCCGATCCTTTCCATCTTTCTTCTTCTCCAAAAGCACTGGGGAAGCGTATGAAGAACGTGACTCGCGTATTATTCCAGCTCCTAAAAGTTCGGATACAATGGATCTTACTTTTTCAGTTTTTCAGTTACAATTCCTGAAGAAGGGACGCTAATTTTTTCCTTAGAGATGGGACAGTAGTTCCAATGTTTATATCCTCCTCGTCAATCAATGGTAGATTGTCCAGATCCGCACGAAAAACTTGTTCAGACGAATTACTACTGTCTAGTTCACAAGCAATAGTTCTTACTAGTGGATATTTATCACTCAATCTGAGATCTCTTCCAGATAAATTGATTATTGGGATAACGGCTGTTTTTTTTCCGGCTGAATGAAATGAATGAGTATTCTAGGGATTGCATATTCCGCTCCTGGTTTTCATCTGAAACTAGATCCCCTTGAAATGGCGTTTTACTAGTGACAGTCAGATTCCCAACATGGTAAGAAGAAATTAAAGTTGGTTCTGGTAGCCATAGCGCTATTTTAATGGTAGTCTTAAGTTGTTGAGATTCGATGAATTTCAAACTATTACTGTCCTTCAGTAGCATTAATCCAGGCTGTTCTGTAAATGATTGACCAATCAATATGGGAACTTTTTGGAGACAGTCTGGAACAA
The DNA here is from genome assembly GCA_917834065.1 of Ceutorhynchus assimilis. Classification (NCBI taxonomy): domain Eukaryota; kingdom Metazoa; phylum Arthropoda; class Insecta; order Coleoptera; family Curculionidae; genus Ceutorhynchus; species Ceutorhynchus assimilis. The sequence continues at coordinate 39,422,964 of OU892282.1, forward strand.
CCAAACATTCCACAATGGACATCATCAACTTTAAGTTTTACAGTAATTATTCCTAGAACTTGAATTTTGTTTGTGCCGTAACCCTTAAGGCTGATGTCACATTTAGAAATCGGTGCGTTGAGTTGTTTTGCTTCTGAATGGCGTATAATGCTGCAACTGGAACCAAAGTCAATAAATGCGCGATAGTTTTTGTCATTAGCGCTAATCTCCTTAAATTACTTTTCGTTTTTGGTGGTTTCTAGTCATAACGCGTGTTCCTTGGAAGCAGTTGGGTTTTTATGTTGTTGGCGCTCTGCAATCACGAACACGGTGTCCAAATTTCTGGCAATTGTAACATTGTGGTACCTTGCATTGTTTGGCAAAGTGTCCAGTTTTCTCGCATTTGCGGCAAACGATTGAAGATGCCCTTGAAAATCGTTTTTGCCTCCTATCTTTTTCCACGTCCACGCAAAAAAGAAAGTTTGGTCACTTTGGCTGCACTGGATTGTGTGATACTGGATTGTGTAATATCGCATGTCTTCAGGCAACCCAATAATGCTTCATGAGCCTGATGATCTTTAGCTCTAGCAGCTGCTTGTACCATTTGATCTGAAATTCCTCCAATTATACACTGCATCAAATTCGTAGATTTTGCATTTATTCAGCAGAGCAACTTTTTCGCAATAATAGACCAAATAAGATTCATCGCTCCTTTTTTAACGTTGCATCATCTCACTAAGATTCTGGTGATGGTGCGCTTTTACTGTGAAGGCTTCTAAAAATCGTCCTTCCATCCAGTGTCGGACTGGCCCACCGGGCAACCGGGCAAAATCCCGGTGGGCCAGATGACGTCTGCGACAGGTGGGCCATTCGAATATTTATAAAGATAAATTAAAATAGCCTACTCCCCACGCCATTGATAATCAAATCATAAGTTATTTGGCGTAATTCGCCGTCCTCATGAAAAATCAACTATACCTATCTATCAATCTAAGATCTATCATATCAATATCAGCTCCCTTCTGCTCTGAAAAAGTTCAAGCCGAAGTCGCGCAGAAATCGCTCGTCGCATATAAGTGAATTTGAAATCAACTGCGGAAACAAAAAGGATGGCACGAACCAATGAAATGAGAATACTAAGAATGATTACAGGGAACACACTTTGGGATCAAAGAAGGAGTAACGAAATCAGGGAAGAGTGCAAGACAGAGGACGTGGTTAGATGGACACGCGTTAGGAGACGCTTATGGAGCGAGCACAATATCCAGGATGGAAAACCACAGACTGGAAAAAATCGCTAAAAATGGAAAGCCAGCATCCAGCAGACCACCAGGACGGCCTTCCAAGAGGTGGAAGGACAGCTAGTCGTCGGCATCCCAGGAGGGACAAATAAATGGGTAAAACAAGCCTTATGGCTTTCGCAAAGAAGCTCATAAGGCAGCATGTCTCACTTCAAACGGGAGGACCATAGAGAAAAGGGAATTTGCCTTCTTCGTCAGTAATGAGGTCAGGTCTTAGTTGGTTCTAACTTTATCATTTAAAAACCTCGACCTCCGTCTCCCTCGCTATTACTATTTTTTATTATTATACACCCTAGTTGTCCGAGAACGGAAAGGTAAAAAAGAGGAAGTTGTACAGGGTGTCCCACCCCCACCGGGACAGTCTACTTATGTCAATGGGGCCGTCTTGCCTTTTTTTTTTATTGGGTTCCCAAAATGCCTGAATACAATATGGAAGTATGTAACAATAATTTGATCCACCATTTGTTATTCAATTAAACTTCAAAAAAGTGACGTCACATGACTCTGACCAACAGTATCATAGTCAGTAAATCTCTCATCAGAACTAGAAATCAAATAATTAAGAGGGGTTTAATGACATTGAAATATGTCAGTTCAGCGTTGATTTTTTAGGAAAAATTTAAAGTGTATGTTTGGTTTTCATAACAAGAAAACATATAAATAAGCAGGTATCTGCAGTAAACCAAAGTACCTATTTTTTTATGCTCTTAATGGCCATTTGCACCGCTATCACTTAAGGGATATTTAATTTAAGTGGAGCTTTTGAATGTGACTTTTGTTTCTACGAGAGTCACATTCAAAGCTCCCCTTGGATTAAATGTCCCTTAAGTTGTACCGGTGCAAATGGCCGTAATATAACTAGGTACCAGAGTCAACAAATGATTATCAAAATGTTTCTATTGAATGGGGTTTAAGTTGGGTGGGCCACTCCACCATTTGCCCGGTGGACCAAATGACCCCCAGTCCGACACTGCTTCCATCCATCCCACAAGCACTGGATTGATGGTAAACTTTTGTACCAAATACTTGCTAGCCCTTCTAGTTAAGAGATTGCGTTGTATACAGTTGATTCGTCACTCCAATTGTACAGGCATTGCAACTCGTCAACTTTCTGACAGCACTTTCTGATATTTTGATCTTTGTCTTTTGGATCAAAACTAAGAATCCTGTTGTCCCTCGACATTACAGAACGGTCCGACGTATCACGGTTTTCTATAACCTTCAGTAAATCTTTGACAACCCCTGGCAAACCAAAAATTTCACTGGAGCTCGTAGATACTGCAGTTATTGACCGATCAGGTTCACTGTTAAAAACAGATGGAATAGAAACTTCTTCGTCGTCAGATGAAGAGGAGAGAGAACGACGAATGCGCCTCTTTTTCGCAACATTTCGTTCTCCAAACTCGGACATCCTTTACGTAAACTTTATAAATAAAATAAATAAGTAAATAAATAAATATGGCCCTGAATGCATGGCACATATAAATATATTACATGTAAACATGCACCGAATAGAAATGGGGAAATTTAGCCTGAGGCTGTTCTTACACCAAATTGTGTCAATCAAGCCGCATGCGAAGACCCCAAGCGCAAACCACAACTTGAAGAACGGCGCCAATTCCTTACAACCATCATAGATAAGGCCACAACATTACCTTCAGTAATGAGGGGAGGTCCCCCTACAAAAATTGTAGGCAGGTTGCATAATTCAACCAAATCAACAACATATAATGTGCACAATATCAAATCAATACTACCTACATTATTACAGTACAACTCTATTATCTCTCATACCTCAATTTATCTTCAATATCCCAAACGCCTAGTCGCACAGACACAGAGAACCTTTCAGCACACTTTCTCAACAAGCTCTGTTCCCCTGTCTTTTTTTGCCAGGTCAGGTAGGTCTTACTCTCCATTTTATAATAGGCAAGTTATCATACAGAGTGTCTCTCTTTCTTATTATGGATTGAGTGAAATAAATATTCATGAGATTAGGCACAACAAAGGATAATAATATATTGAATAATTACAAGCTAATTGGATATTATTTTACAGAATAGACAAGTCTCCCAAAATATTTCAAACATGCCCAATAGAAAATTCTCGTCGAAGAACTGATTACCCATGACAAATGCATTACAAAATATTTGAGAGGGATTTTTTGATATCTCACAGACTATAGAGTCTGTTACAGATTTTACTTGAAAAACTATTGCTCTTGGCCAATTTCCATAAAAAGCCATTGCCTACATATCATTACTCAACAGCATAAAAAAAATATTTTATAATGCATTGGACCATTAAGCTCATCTGCCAACAGATTTTTTTTGAATACCAAATTCGATAACTCATTGGGCCATTGTAGGTGGAGGCACAGCATAGGAGTACAACTAATCGATATAATGTTGCAGAGAAAAAATAATGATTAAATTTGTGCGCCATCTACAAATATCCAGATATAAATATAGAGCCGTTGTAGATACATATATTGTAGGTATTTATGGAAATGGAAATAGTTAAGAGAGCATTACTTAGATGATTTCTTCAAGTTCAACAAGATAGCGCTCATAGAAAGGGGTATGGATTTCTCAGTAATGAAGAAAAAAGTATCAAAAGTGGGACATTGCTCATGAATTAGAACAAACTTATTAGTATTCATACAGCCTTAACCCAGTTAGGTAATTTATGGGGCTTATGAATATTTAAATGTTCTTAAAACCCTGTTTCAAAAGATTTTTTTTTTCATCAAGATATAATCAACTTGCCTGTACACATTTCTTGTCTGAGTTTATAGGTATTTTTGGTTTAAATAATTATTGCACAGATTACTATAGAGGCTATGAGATTCTCGGCCAATATAAATGGTGTCAGGTTAATTAATTAATTGATAAAAAAGAAACAACAAAGAAAAAATGGAAACAAATGTATACTTCTGTAGCTATACTGGTAGAACCAACTCAATTATCAAGAACACTACTATAAGTTATTAATAAATGTTTGTATTTCAAAAGTCTTCATGCGTAAAATTACAGTAGGGAGACTCCCCACAATCTTATTAAATAATTTTGATATACTTAAATGTGTTTGGCAAAAGTAGGTTTTTAGTAAACGAGCGGATGTTCCTACATTATATTTCAAATTACTAATATTTAGGCCAACAATTTGATATCACCTGGATATCACGGGCTCTTGGTCTAATGCAAACAAATCCAAGGGAACTCAATACAAACAGAGACGTTTTGAAATATATTACAATGTATCATGATCCAGTTTTCTTGTTAGAGTGTCTTAGACAAAACAACTAGTTCATAAACCATCAGAATTTTTTATATAGAAACACAAATTAGAAAAATCCTTCTTTTCTGCATCTAAAAATTAATGTATAGTGACAAAACAACAATGACGTTGACACGGTTGAATAAATGGCAAATATATTAGGTGTATGCATATATAGCAAATTTATGTAGAAAATGAATAGATACAACATCTTACACCAACTAGGCGATGGTACCTACGGATCTGTTGTACTCGGACAAAGAAAGGACACAGGAGAAAAGGTGGCAATCAAGAAAATGAAGAGAAAATACTACAGTTGGGATGAGGCTATGAATTTAAGAGAAGTGAAAGTAAGTGTTTGATGTTCTCAATTAGTTATAAGTTATCTGGTGTTTGGTTTTAGTCTTTGAAGAAACTCCATCACTCCAACGTGGTTAAACTAAAAGAAGTTATCCGAGAAAACGATGTATTGTATTTCGTGTTTGAATATATGCAAGAGAATTTGTACCAACTAATTAAAGATAGAAGAGTTCCTTATCCAGAAGCTACTGTCAGAAATATGCTTTATCAGGTAAATTGATTGTTTCCATGAACAACAAAATACAATCAATACCTCTTAAGGTTTTTTTTGAGCTTGTTAATAATAAATGCGGACACGATAATTACATGTTGATTATCAGGCAAGGACCTTCAATTTTATTTAACTTTTTTTGATTTTGTAGATTTTACAAGGATTAGCTTTCATACACCGTCACGGATTTTTTCACAGGGATATGAAGCCCGAAAATATTCTATGTTCTGGACCTGACTTAGTTAAAATAGCGGATTTTGGGCTAGTAAGAGAAATAAGATCTAGGCCACCATATACTGATTATGTATCAACTAGATGGTATAGGTAATTAAATTGAAATAGAAACCTCTAAGCTTGGCGACTTATCTAAGTGATATTTTATAGAGCCCCAGAAGTTTTGCTTCATTCAACAACCTACAGCAGTCCAATTGACTTATGGGCTGTAGGCTGTATAGCTGCTGAAATCTACACCTACAGACCCCTATTTCCTGGTACAACAGAAACTGACCAGCTTTATAAAATATGCGCTATTATGGGAACACCTGATAAGGTAGGTACAGAGTAAAATGAATCACTATGTTCAAAATCCCTCAATATATTATAATATTGACTCTGATTCTCCAAGTTAAATTCTACCAGATCAGTGTAATTGACTTGATCATCTCATCACGAACCAAGATTCATTGATCGGATTCACACAGAAGTTTAAGTTCAATATTTTCTTGTTTATTTAGAAAAAATGGCAAGATGGTTACCAGCTAGCAGGTGCCGTAGGATTCAAATTTCCCTATTTTTCCAAAACAGCACTAAATGAAGTAGTTCCACAAGCTAGTAATGCAGCCATCAGTCTAATGGATCAACTAATGGAATGGAATCCTGCACATAGGCCAACAGCTCTGGGAGCTTTGAAACATCAGTACTTTCAGGTGACTAATCAAGAATAACCTTCATAGTAGTAGGATTCTGTGGTAGTAGGTGACATTGACAATAGTGAGGTTATATTAAGAGCTTTCGTAAATACTTAACTAGTTTACGGAAGCTCCTAACTTGAAGAAGAGCCCTGAAGAAGGCCTAATATAATGCCGAAACGTCGGCGAATTTTTAATCAAGGAGTCTGATTTCTAGTCCTAAACCTCACTATTGTCATCCACTCTTCTAAACAATACTCTTATACTGAAGTTATTATCATTTTCAAGATTGGCCAGCATTATAGTAGTACTACCCGTCACATACCAATGCCAAACGCTCTTCAAGATCACAATTTACTGAAAAATTCATCGAAAATGCATTTAATGCCTCAACCTTCCCAAATGCAAATGGTGCAATCATCATCAGGAATGCAACGCAATAGTATGGAAGGAACTGGACTACAAATTCAAGCCAACGGACATAATATTCTAAATGATCGTGCACAAATGCCTCCAAGTGTGCAAATTAACATTCAGTCTTTGATTAAACCGATGAAAACGCCTGAAAAACCGCCACCTCAACCAATAGTGTACTCGTTCGGCCAATCAGATTTTGGTAAAAAGATGATGGAACATCCGGAATATACAAACAAATATTTACCGTCAGTTTTATCAGGGGTGGCACAAAACAGGAAAAAAATTAGTTGGGATTTTGGCGATGCCGGGAATTTTGAATATCCTGAAGATGATTTTGCTGATATTTTAGGGTGAGTAGTAAATCCTTGATTATCATAAATTGAATTCAAATTTACAGAAGAAAAATTAAGTTGCCAAACCAAGAAAAACAATTAAACAAGGATTACCCGCAGCAAAAACTGAACCTCAGTCAATTTAACTTGGAAGACCTTCTGGAACCATTGGCCAAGGCCAGTGCTGGCACTGCTAGGTCTCAATACTTGAGTGTTTCCAGATATGTAGCTGGACATCCAGTTTCAGGGACTAGACGGGAAGTCAATTTTGCGAATAGTGGGATTTATAGAAAGAAGTCAGGAATTTTAGAAGGTAAAAATATATGTTTGAAATCCTTGTTATAAATAGTTGTTTTTTTTTTTAGGATTATATCAATATCAAGGAAACGAATAAAGTAATAGTTAATATTAATTATTAGGAATGCAAAACAATAAATTACTTTTATAATAAAAAGTCTTGTTATTCTGTACTGTTGGGCGAACTCGCAATTGAAACAATGTGTCATAGGTATTACAAAAATATTTTATTTTCTAAACTTAAAATTACTCTTTCACAGTCAAGCATATTAATAAACATAAACTCTCTTATTTTCCACTGAAATAAAACATAGAATTAACATCATATTGAGATGAGGGTGTAAACTTACTAGCTGCCACTTTTGGCTGATGCTGATGCACTTGCTGAAGCATAAGCTCCCGAATTAGCTCCCGAATTAGCGCCCGAACTGCCTCCGCATCCTCCAGAGCAGCCTCCTGGAGCGCCACCATAACCTCCAGAGCCCCCATAACCTCCGTCTCCATGACCACCTGTAAAATATTGAAAAAATACGCAAATGAAAACACCCTAGATGATAAAATCCTTTACCACCGCCTCCGCCATATTGTCCTGAAGATGAGCTACTGTAACCACCACTGGAGCCTCCGCCAAGTCCTCCACCGCCACCAAGTCCTCCACCGCCACCAAGTCCTCCACCGCCACCAAGTCCTCCACCGCCACCAAGTCCTCCACCGCCACCAAGTCCTCCACCGCCGCCAAGGCCGCCCCCAAATCCTCCGCCACCACCATGGCCGGCTCCGCCGCCGCCTCCACTACTATGGCCAGCTCCGCCGCCTCCAATAATATTTACAGATCCTAAATGTATAAACATTGTTTAGGAAATAATAATGCTATTTTGAAAAAGTTAGAGGAATTTCTCTTGTGTATAATAATATGTCAAAGATAGGAGAGTTTGAGATGTGATGTCACTTATGGGTCAGAGAATGAAGGTCATATGAAACGCTCATACAGTTTTATTTGGAAGGTTACTTTAAAAACAGAATTAATGAACTGAAGTAATACTAACTTAAACTATCCAATGTAACATCTTGCTTTCTAACTTCCTCTATTTGAAGTTTTTTTTAGAAAGTTATTGATTAGGTATATCAGAGAAATATGATGAGAAGTTTTGGAGAAAGTAAAAAAAAAATAAGAAAACATATCCAATTACCTGTTGCAAATTCATCTGCTCCACCGCCGTAACCCCCTATAAGTGAAAATACAACATTTTAGCTTGTAGTTCTACAAATTACTTATCAAATAGGCACCATGTAATATTCGCAGAAGAACATTGTAATACATCTATACTTATCTCAGTACCTGATACTATACATTATATATGGAGCTTTATAAGAAGCTATATACATACCTCCAGCGCCACCTCCAAAGCCTCCTAAAATAAGAGAAAAATTATCATATTTTTGCCAAACTCTTGAATAATTTAACAGCTTACCTCCGCCTCCTTTACCAGCGCCGCCTTCGTGGCCACCTAAATCAATACAAGAAAGTTTAATATATTATTTTCCTTTATAATTATTTTCGTAGCTAAACGTACCTGAACCTCCGTAACCACCACTTGAGCCACCTGCGTATCCCCCACTTGAGCCTGCACCACCTCCAAAACCTCCTCCTCCTAATTTAATAGAAACATACCTATAATATTATTGTAGGATATCTAATATTTATCTACCTGAACATACTACCCAAAAAATTATCATAATACTTTTTCCAAACTCTTGAATAATTTAACAGCTTACCTCCGCCTCCTTTACCAACGCCGCCTCCGTGGCCGCCTAAATCAATACAAGAAAATTTAATATATTTATAATTATTTTTGTACCTAAACGTACCTGAACCTCCGTAACCACCACTTGAGCCACCTGCGTGTCCTCCACTTGAGCCTGCACCACCTCCGGCGCCACCTCCATAACCTCCTCCTCCTAATTTAATAAAAACATACCCATAATGTTATTGTAGGATACCTATCTATTATTTATCTACCCAAAACATACTACCCAGAACCTTCCAGTTTATTAGAAAAAAATATAAATATTGATCGTGCTTCTAAGTTATAAATACCAATGCCTCAGTAAACTTTTGATAAACCACCCCCACCTCCTAACTTATCACAGAAACTAAGAGCTATAATTGCTGAACCTGATTTCTGAAATATTTCTACGATTCACCTTCGAGCCCTTTACCTAGCGCCACCTCCAAAGCCCCCTAATTTATTGCAACGAGAATTATTTTAATAGCTGTACCCCAACCGCCTTTGAATCCTTTCAAGACTTACCTCCGATTCCTTTACCTGCGCCACCTCCAAAACCTCCTGATTATTGAACAAAAAAAAAATATTATCAGATTTTGGCATTCAGTATTTATTTAGCTATACATACCAGGTCCTAAGTGACTGGGACCACCTCCATAGCCTCCTAAATTATTAAAAGAAATATTATTAAATTTGTTCGTTTATCATGTCATTGTACATACCAGAACCTGCGCTACCTCCACTGTAGCCTCCGCTTGAGCCGCCACCCCCTCCTGCGCCGCCTCCGAAGCCACCTCCGTAACCTCCTCCTGCTAGAATATTGCAAACAGCATTTATAACTTTGGAATTCTTATCTTCTGCTTAGTTTCACATACCTGAGCCACCATAGCCTCCACTTGAGCCACCTCCATGGCTGGCACCACCTAAATTATTAAAAATAATATTATCTATGAGTGTTTTCAAAGTATTATTAAACCCGTAAAGTGCCATCATGAAAGCGTTTTTTTTTTGAGTCCCCGGTGCCACAAATATAGTATATTTGCAGTTTTTATTTTGTAAATATTGGCCTTGGTGAGTCACATATGTTATCCCCCAAGGCCATTATAGCGAATGTTAGTGGTGGGTAAGTTGAATCCACCATGGCACTTTACGTGTTCCCTGACCAGGATTTTAGATTGAATTCCCGTAGCTGGAATTCCATATCAATTCATTTCCAGATTGAACTGTCAACTGGGATTCAAAATTTAAATTCTTTTACTTATCTATAAATGTTTCAGTTATTTATGATGATAATCTGATTCTACATACCTGAACCTCCGTAACCTCCTCCAGTTCCAGCGCCACCTCCTAAGCCTCCTTAGTAAAAATACAAGAAACAAATGTTGAGTGAATTTTAGCAAATTGTAGCAACTCACCTCCGCCTCCTTTGCCCTTGCCAAGTAGTATTTCTTTCAGGTGGCCCAATCCGCCGCCAATGCCGCCCCCTGATCCAAAACCACCACCAAAACCACCTCCTCCTAAAGAATCAGATGAGTCAAAATCTCAACATGGAAATATTTCAACATTTCGTGTAGGCGGAATTTAAAAAAATGATAGTATACAGGATAAGAATGAACTCACTATATTCGAGTAAACTAATTATTTACCTCCGCCGCCTCCGCCGCCGCCACCTCCAAAACCACCGCCAAATCCTCCGCCATAACCTCCACCGGCTCCACCTCCAGTCTCGCCGGCTCCATAAGATCTTCTACTTCTTGATGGCCCATTGACGATTAAACGCTATAGAAATAAATTATTTCCCTATTCAACAAAACAAGAAAATTATTACAAATTCACTCACTGTTCCTTCTTCAACTGGTGCGCCTGTTTCAGGCCTGAAATAAACTCCATCGCCAGCTTTATCTTCACTAACAGGATTCACTAGCAACACGCCAGGTTTCGATGTTTTGTCAACATTTTCTTGTTCTTTCGGTAACTTTTCGTGAATATCTTCGATTAAATAAACTACCCCTTTAGGTTGGGCGTCTTCAAACTGACCGCGGTCCACTAAAAAAAGTACCAACGCGAGATGGTACCACTTCATGTTTACGATCTAATCTAATAGCGATTGTTTAGAAGCGTTTGTTATTTATATGCAACAGGTTCTCCTGTTCGGGTTTCGGAGAACCGTGATGAGCGGTCACGATTCAGCTGACCAGGGGCTCCGATACACAAGATTTTTTTGCTTTTTTTTTATTGTTATTTCTCGTTAACTTAATTAGATTTTTTTAATAAGTCTATTCTGGGATTTCCGATACTGTAGGAAACCATTATGTTATGTAATTATCGCTTTAGGTTCATTAGATGTTATTGTCTGCGTAGGATTATTTTTGTAACCTTTAAGATGTTTATTTTTTCATTATTCGTAATTGAGTATGAAATTTACGCTAGAGCTGGTAATTAGTTGAAAATATAAATATAGTACCTATTAGGTACTATAATTGGGTTAGTTTGGTTCAATTTGATTGAGTAGTTTCGGGGAGTAGTCAGGAATAATCAAAATCTGAATCTTATAGCTAACTGAAAATTCAACTTTTGATTATTCTTGGCCCTTGATTGGGTTAATATGGTTCAATTTGATTGAGTAGTTTCGGGGAGATAATAGTATCCAATCAAAAGCCAGGAATAATCAAAATCTGAATGTTATTGGTGACTCAAAATGTAAGTTTTGTTAGAAGGTTTAACTTACGAATGTTCACATTATGAACGTCGGTTCCATATTTTATTCTTTGATGAAGGTATGGAGGACTTTCAAATTTTATAATTTTATAGAAAAAAAACAGCAGAATGCAAGGTACGCCGACCAGCCATATTAAGCCACCCCAACTCGGGCAGTTTATAAGATATTCTTTGTCTACGCCTTATGCGAAATATCAGTCTGAGACAGAAGTTTTGCGCTTTTTGAACTCTCTTTATAGCAAGACTGTCCAGAAAAGGCCCGTATAAATGATCAGCAAAATTGAAATGAGACAAGACTAAGGCATCACAAAGCATGGCCTTGGTTTTCTGCGATAAATAATATCTGTGCGAATAGATTAGTTTCAGCATCGAATATGCCTTTTTTAAGCACAGAGTAATATGTGCTTTGAATTTTAATTTACAATCCAAAATCAAGCCCCGATTTTTCACCGAGTCCCAATGATATTATATCGTTACCAAGTTTAAGTTTGATAGTGTCCTGTAATTGGTTTCTGCAAGTTTCATTGCAGAAAAGAACAGCCGTAGATTTGCTAGGATTAATTTTTAATAAATGATCTTCGGAAGCTTTCAATAACAGATCCAAGTCACTGTTAATCCGATCCGCCACAATTATTGCCGCCAAGCCAGGTTTAAATGATGCATAGATTTGTGTATCGTCGGCATAAAGGTGATACTGGCAATTCTCCAAGGACTTCACAATGTTAGAAGTATATATACTATAGAGAAGTGGGCCAAGAATACTACCTTACAAACCTAGGTAACCATGTACCTAGTACAGAGATAAATGTAGTATAAACTAAAGCTGTGACTAATCAAAAATATACAACTACACCTTTTCCATAAGTATTTCAAAATGCATCACTTCTATTTCAGATCCATCAACTCTAGTTCAGAACGTATCAATTGTATTCCAGTTGTGTAAGTTTAATTTCAGAAAGTGTTATTTGTATTTCAACTTTGTCAGTTGTAGTTCAGAAAAACATCATTCATTTGTGTTTCAGATTGGTCAGTTGTATTTCAGAAAAAGTCATTTGTATTTCAGTTTGGTCACTTATTTCCAGAAATCGTCATTTAGGTTTCAGATTATTTATTTGTAGATCAGAAATTCTAAATTGTATTTCAGAATTCGTCATACGTATTTCAGATATTATCAATATAGTGTAATATATAGTCTGCAACACTTTTCTTTCACACAGAGAAGTATTCTATTTACTGGGCCAAGACTATTGAATCTTTTACCCCTCAACCTCAAGAATGAATCTTTTAATAAAAAAAACAGGAACGAAATAAAAAAATGGATCGTATAGTTAACTATGAAACAATATCTAAAAACATAGTATGGTTGTATTAGGATTTTGTTGTTTACAATTAAGTATATACTAATAACACATTCATTTATTCCATATCTGTAAGTAGTTTAAGATGGTGCACCTGTTTAATGATAAATAGATTTTGTAAAATCGTTTTAATGCTGGTTAGAGACGCACACAAATTTCAAATTCATCGTGTATCTAGCTGACATTATTGAATACTTTGAAATGTATTATTAGTATTATATCAAATAAATAAATAAAAAGCCAGGAATAATCAAAATCTGTTTCGTATTTCAATTTCAATTTCAATTAACAGTTTACAATTGACAAAATATAAAGTTATGATAATAGATCAGACATAAAAAATTTCCAAACTAACCAAAACAACCCCTCTTAATACTAGCCCATTACATATAGTAAGCAAAACCACAATCAAAACCTAAAAAGCACAGAATCTTAAAAAGTGACACCATTAAATTGCTTTTTAAATTCCCTCGAAGATATATCAAATATTTCAAGTCATTAACAACTGTAGAGTATCTATCCATAGGCGTATTAAGACCATAATTTGTACGGTAAAAAGGAATATAAAAGAGACTTTGATAAAAGGATCTGACATTGTGTCTCCTATTTCTAGTAACTATCTCAATACTTATTTCACCTAACAAATCAGACCAATCAATTGTACTGTTAACAACACCATACAGAAAAGTAAGCCCTGCAAAATCTCTTCGATCTGATAGAGTCCGCAGGTTAAGATGATTTTCTAGCCTAACATAATTGTGAAAATTCCTGAATTCAAAACTATTAAACGGGACATTGTCTGAAACTACACTATCTGGAGCGCCAAAAATACAAAACACCTTTATCAAAGAATTTATTTTTTGATCGATTTATCTTTTGTACAACATAACTCAAGCCAGTTTGAGTATGAATCAAAAATGACCAGTTAGCTTTTTCCAGAAAACGTAAAAATATCAAGGCCGCGCACGCCCTTTAGATTTCTCGATTCCTGCATTACCCTCATGTAAAAGATCTAACATTTCAAACCGAAGAGACACAGGCACAACAATTTTTTCAGAAAATAATAACAACCCATCTGCGAAAGTTAAATTATCCCTGATTTTAAAATAATGTTGGACAAAATCTGGCACTTGCTGTTTATTTTCTGGCCCACCCATTTAAGCAGTAATCTATTAACATTTTTAGTAGTAGGTCATCATTTTTGGTTTCCAGTCTAATTGCTGTGTTCGCTCATCTGACATTGACATATTTTTTATTATTGAATGAATTCCAAAGTTAAATTCCCTATCACTTTTCAAACGATTCCGATAAAAACGCTCTTGATAATGTATCACCGATATATCTATAGGTACCTACTTGCCAGGTTTGTAAGTAACATGTAAATCATAATTTAGGAGCCTTACGAGGTGTTATTGAAACTAAACCTTTTTTCATTATAGACTCCAAAGGCTTGTGATCAGAGTTAATTTTAACATTTCTTAGGCCGTAAATGAAAAAGTGAAACTTTTGAACTGCAAATACAATGGCCAGCATCCTTTTCCCAATTTGAGCATATTTCTGTTCTGTTGGTGTTAAGCTTCTTGAAGCAAATGCAATTGGATGCCCTTTTTATAATAAGGACGCGCCCAGACCGCCTTTTGAAGCATCGGTTTCAATTTCCACTTCTTTTGAGGAATCAACAAATTTTAGTACAAGGGCAGTTGTTAAGAAATGCTTTTGCTGAGAAAGTGATTGCTTTTGCTCGGTAGACCAGTGGAATGTGGCATCTTGCTTTGTCAACTCCCGGAGAGGACTAAAGACTTCGTCATTCCCAAAATTCTTAAAACTCCATTTTTGTCAGTCGGCAAATCTATTATAGCTTTTACATAGTTTTTGTTAGGTTCGACACCATTTTTGGAATAAATTTGACCTATGAACTTGACAGATTCTGATTTAAATTGAATTTTTGAACTATTGAATTTGATGTTATATTTTAAAGCACGTTCAAGAACTAACTGAAGGTTTCTGTCATGGTCAAGCTCATTACTGCCAGTTATAATTAAATTATCAAAGTAAAGGCCCACTCCTTCAAGGTCACCGAATATTTCAAAGTTCTTTCTTTGGAAGACTTCAGGCGCAGAACAAATGCCAAAGGGCAACCTAAGAAATCTATAACGCCCAAATGTTGTATAATCCGCGCTCTGGTCATCAATTTTCACCTGGAAATAACCATCTTTCCTGTCAAGAACTGTAAAGTATTTTTTGTCACACAATTTGACAGCAATTTCTTCAGCTGTAGGTATCAAAAAATGTTCGCGTTGTATCGCATTATTTAAATATTTAGGGTCTAAGCTAGGGTCTAAGCAAAGCCGCAAGTCATAATTTTTTTCCTCGACAATTACTAGCGGGTTCAGCCACTCAGTAGGACGTTCAATTTTTTCAATTACACCTTGTGCTTTGAGTTGTTCTAACTTGCATTTTAATCTGTCGTGGAGTGTTTTAGGAACCCTTCTGGGAGGCTGAACATGCGGAATTGCGTCATTTTTCAAGGCTATATAGTGGCTTGTGGGAAATTCCCCCAGGCCATCAAAACAAGATTTATAAGCTTTAATGGCACTCTCTAAAGATTTAAAAGATACATCTGCTCCCTTACTAATCGAGGCTAAACGTTTTAATAAACAACCTGGTAACCCAAGTAAAGGCAGTTATTGGTCCTCAGCATCAACAACAATGAAATCAACTAGCGACTCAATGCCATTGACTGCACAACAAACTGACCTCTCCAAGGAGTTTGATCTTAAAGCTTTCGCTACCCATATGAAATAATTAAAGTAGCTTTTGTGGACTTCAAGTCATTAACAAACTTAACTTTTCCTAAATATGCAGTGGTAAAACACTCACCCTCTGCTCCAGTATCAAGTTTAAATTCTACTTGCCCTTGACCTATGTAAACTTTTTGCTTCCAAACTTTCTCTTGTGAATTAGATTTTTGCACTTTCTTCTTCAATGAACTAATCATTTTAACGGAATTGACATAAAATTGCCCATCACTACTTTCATTAGATTTTTTTTTCTCTAGATCATACACTTTTTTCTTCAAGCCTTTCCTAGATTTTCTATTTTCTTTTACTTTCATAAGCGACTTATCTCCATTTGTACACACAGCTGCAAAATGATTCCTGTTCTAGCATTTCGCACAAGTTTTTCCACAGGCTGGACATTTACCATTTTTCAAGTGTTTGTATCCGCAAAACTTGCACAAGATTGAATACTGTGGTACTCCAGTCGATCTAGACGACGATGACACAAAACTAGAATGCACTCTATCTCTATTTATCGCGCTAACTGAAGCTTCGCTTTGTAGCACTTTAACTTGGGTTTCGCTAATCTCAGAGGCACGACACATTTCTATAGCTTTAATCAAGTCAAGCTTACTCTCTCTCAAAAGCCTTTCCTGAGTATTTTTGTCATGTCATCTTGGTCCTTGTAGCTTGTCATTTTCACAGCTTTTCACAGCTCTGTCAGAAAACTGGGCTTCTTTTTGCACAATGCCATTAAATTCAAATTGCTCAAAGATAATGTTGGCTTGTGGCGAGCAATAGTTTTTAAATTTTTGTAATATTAATTTTAACGATTTTTTCTCTGCCTGCAAACGAAAAACTATTATGTAACTCAAGGCCATCATCTCCAATGAGATTTAGAAACACAGCTATTTGAATTTCCTCATCTTTGTTCTTTAACCCAGTCACAGTTAAGAGAACTTCGAATTTCTGTTCAAACCGCTTCCAATTTTCAGCTACATTACCGTCTAAACTAAGCTGTTCTGGTGGGCGAAACAAGCTCTCCATTTTTCGGTAATATTAAGTGCAGATTGTCTGCTATGGAGTGCAACAAGCGCAATACAAGTTTCAGGGTGCAACAAGCGCACTATTTTTCACAAAATCAAGGAATTTTTACCAACTAAAACACGCCACGAGATTGCCCGAGATGTCTACTACCTGACACCATGTCATATCCTGGTGATTTCAGGATAGAGTACAACTAAATAATAGACGAGCCATTATTTGACAACGTGGATCTAATCTGTGACGTTTCACAAACCTACAAACTGGTTGACATGGCCCGGATCACGAGACTCGATCTCAATTGAAATGGATCGAAAAACTCGATAGTCGACTTAAAATGCATCACGTCACTCGAATTATCGACTCGATTCTATTGAATTTTCTCGACTAGTTCCAAGCTATCGAGTAATCATTTTTTTCCGTTATACTATTGCAATTTTTCACAGTTTGTCTGTTTGAGGTGATTGGTTAATTGTTTATTAATAAAGAAATATGCTGCCGATTGTGCGTGAGAGAAAGATTTTGATGAAAAGCAGGCCTGAAAATGTCTATTTGCTTCGGAGAATACAGAGGTTGAGAGATTTAAAGAAATATCTCGTCTAGGTGAAAATCGCATCCTTTTTTTAGCTTATTTGGTAACATAGCTGCTTAACATTGTCATTAGGTTTTCCAATTTTTCTCTTAAATTGGCTTTGACTGCAAGTCCTGTATCATACCTCTGCCAGTCAGAAACAATCTCTGAATTTCTTTCCAGCCAATCTAAAATTGCGCGTTTCTTGTTGTGCCCATGAACCGGAATCTACGATGTACGGTTTTTAGACGTGTTGAAATGAACCTTTCACATTCGTAACAAACAGGGATGCTGAATATCAACACTTTTGAAAATATACTTGGAACAAGCGCTTAAGGAATTGGAAAAATAATGCAGATATAATGGGCATATCGCTCAATGAATCAATCAAGTATCAATTGCACAGGATTGACGACCTAGAGTACATGACACGTAACTTGATAGAGAAATACGAAAAATGGAGGTAAATTTAATCTAGACGAAGCAATTATAGATCGGAGTATACAAGGCCAAAAACCCAAGGCAATATCCCTACTAAATAGAATACTTTGGGACCAAAATAACAAAAGAAATAAAACTAGAATATACACCATCATAAAGGACAGACAACTAGGTGGATGAACATGGCAACAGACAGAGAGGAATGGAGAAGACTGGGGGAGGCCTACGTCCAAAGATGGACTGAAGAAGGCTGAATAGATAGAATAGAAAGGACAGAACCGCAAAAATGCTGGAACCAGCTGAAATGGACTGGGAAGTGCGACAGGCAAGGCCAAAATGGAAAGGACAACAAACCAGGGAATTAGAGAAATTATGAACGTAAGCGAAAGCTACACAATAGTAGGTAGATAAGTTGAAGACAAACAACTGATTTGGTAGTTTGGTTCTGACATGTACGTACAAAGAATGGCAGATACGAGATTATACAAGCAAATCATTGAGTGGAAGCCAGGGGGAAGAAGAAGACGCAGCGGCCCAAGAAGAAGCTGAAAAGTGGAGTAGACGAGGAAATGAGAGATAGGGGCTTGGAGGAAGATGCCTGGATTCACAGAAACGGTTGGAGATCGAATCGGAAGACGTACAACATTATAGACCGATAATATAGAGTCTGTTTCCACAGAAATCACAAACCAGTCAGAGCGTTTTTGATTTGTCCAAATTGCAAAAAACCAGTTTCCTGACTATTTTCAATCAATGAAATTCGCTCTGACTGGTTTATGAGTTCTGTGGGAACCAATGAACTATAGCTAAAAACTGGAATGCGCACACATTGCCATATCTGCCAAAAAAATGTAGCCATGAAAGACAGATGCCACAAAGGGGAATGTTGTTTTTTTCTGTTGCTCGCTGTCATATGACGTTTTCGAAAGTTTTGTCATATTTCCCTTCACAGGTTTCATCAATTGGAATACGTGTTGGAAGCAATTTTCGCCATTTAACATAATGAGTGCGACAAAAACAGGTATCCCCTCCGCAGCAGCCGCACTAGGCTTCACGTTCGTCCTTATGTGTTAGCATTCCAGTTTTTGGTTATAGTTCATTGGTGGGAACAGACCTTATAATACATCCTAACGTACCCAAGAAAATGCATGTTTATATTTTCTTCTGTTTTTGGTCTTTTTGTCCTTGGCACTTGCTCACTAAGTTTCAGAGCGTGTCCAAAAAAAAAAATCGAATCGAGTTTCTCGATTCTCCTCTCGATCGAACACCATGAATGAGTTTGTCGACTCGATAGACGATTGCTCGATTGAACGGGATCGAGTTTCGTGATCCCATAGCAGACCAGCTGCGGGATCACGAAACTCGATATTCGTTTAAAGTTTGTCATCTTTGATCGAAAATCGAAAGGACTTGTTCATGACTTTCGACTGATCGATATATTTCGATCGAAATGCCTCGACAGGTTCGGAGGTCTCGAATTAGGTTAAATTCCATCTGTTTTTTCAATATATCTTGAAATTCCCATAAAAATAAAAATGTTACGTTATCCACGCTATTTTGCAAATACAAAGAAATAGACGTCGCCAGAATCTTGAGCTTCTTCGACGATGACAAATTTGTAGGTACAAACAGTAGGAACCCTTTTCTCTTCCAGAGGCAAGTTTTGTAGAGTTATTTTGTCTAAATAAACGACAACTACAGAAATACAGTTAATACGACCACATGTACAGAGAGAATACTTGCCAGGACAGTTACTCTAGAAAACATGGTGCTATTATGTACTTTAAGATTTTATGCGACTGGCTCAGAGATCACTGGCTCTTATCAGAGATGCATTGGTGGAGAGTATAATTCTGGTGTAGTCCAAGTTTATTGTGGAAATTTTAAACAATTAAAATTGAAATTTGAATAACAAAACACAAAACATATATTTATATAACCAAAAAACTAAAATGCGACATCGCTTTCAATTTTCGAAGTGTGTAGCGTTAGTAACGATCGAATAAACTTGATTTTCAACTGGATCGAGTTTCGTGAACAATCCACTCGAGTCGCTCATCGTTTGACACGATATAATCGAATCGAACTTCGTGATCCCGGTGCTGTATCCTGATGTTGCCACCATGTACTACATAACACATTCACGGCTATTTGCACAACTACAACTTAAGGGATATTTAATCCTAGTGGAGCTCTGAATGTGGCTCTTGTAGAAAAAAAAGTCACATTCAAAGCTCCACTTAGATTAAATATCTCTTAAGTGATAGTCGTGCAAATAGCCATCAATAACTAACCATATAGACTATGGTTTATTTTTTTCCAAGATAGATTTTGACATTGTCAACTTTGAAACATAAACAATGCCGCTAATGCCGCTTATTGGTCGCTATTGTAAAACTAATGTCAACCTGCAGAAACACCTCATTTTGCGACCAATCAGGGTCAAGCGCTATTGTTTATGCTTCAAAGTTTTCAATGTCAAAATTTATCTTGGAAAAAAATAAAGTGTAGAACTATAGTATATTGTTGTATTAGGAGTAGAAGCTTTACTTTTTTGTGCTGAAGCAGTAGGTTTGCGAGCCGAACGTAGTGAGGCTTACAATACTGCTGAAGCACAAAAAAGTGCTTCTACTCCGTATGTAACACGCTATTTTTCTCCGAACGAATGGGATAAGCTTGGGGGCAAGTGGATGGTTGAGCGGCAGTAGAAGTACGAGCGGCACTAAAAGTACTTCTACTGCCGCTCAGCGGCACTATAAGTACTTTTGCTGCCGCTGGGGTTGCCAAGCAGCATAGAAATTAAATTTCTACCACCTCGACAGGTGTTAACCCGCTGGATTTGTCTAGCAGCATAGAAATCAAATTTCTGACATCTTGACAGGGGTTAACAAAGTGACGTTTTTCTGACGTTTGGAGAAGAAAGCAATAATACTAAAGACTAATTTTTTTTTTAAAGATAAAAGTCAATATTACATTATGTTGGCAATGCAATGTAAAATTGTCAATGCTTTCAAATTTTTTATGTAGAAAAGGCTTGTGTTGCCAACATAAAGTATGTTTTTTTTTTAAAGATAATTCCCCAAGTCAAAAATTTAGTAACTATGTTGGCAACACAAGCCTTTTCTACATAAAAAATTTGAAAAATTGACAATTTTACATCGTATTGCCAACATAATGTCATTTTGACTTTTATCTTTAAAAAAAAAAACAGATTTTAGTTAAAGTGTGTTTTTTTTTTAAAGATAATTCCCCAAGTCAAATATTTAGTAACTATGTTGGCAACACAAGCCTTTTCTACATAAAAAATTTGAAAGCATTGACAATTTTACATTGTATTGCCTATTGCCAACAGAATGTCATTTTGACTTTTATCTTTAAAAAAAAAACAGATTTTACTAAATTTTTGACTTGGGGAATTATCTTATCTTATCTGAAAAAAACAGACTTTAATTATCTCACAACCTATGCTGAACCTTCTCCACTGTGTTTTTGATTGTTGTTTTGATTGAGTTGTTTCGGGGAAATAAAATTTATCCAATCAAAAGCCAGGAATAATCAAAATCTGAATCTTATTGGTAAATCAAAATTCAAATTTTGATTATGCCGAGAAATGTCGAAAAGTGAACTTTAAAATGCTCTGAATGTAGAATTAAAATTCTCATAAAAGACTAAAAAGAAGCTTTTCTGGAAGGTATGTTATTTCTCTACTGTTCCTTTACCACGGTTCGTTGAACTAAATAAAATTGCTAGACAAAAAGGCAATACTGTTTATTCAAATGTTTTATTCAGTAGGTCTCTAAAACTGAAACAGTAATAAGTGCTATCAAAAAAAACCCAAAATTAGTGAATCAGGAATCGTAAGTAAAATAAAAAAAAAACCCAAAATTAATTATTAAAGTAAACTAAAATAATAATGGGTTATTAATTAAATCCACACCTTAATTGGTTCCCTCCAAACCTCAACGATAAGATCTGCCTATCATTTTTCGGACAAAAACCGACCCTGCATACAAAAATATATTTGAATGGGGAATCATTAAACAAACAGGAAAACAATGGCGCAAATTATTTATTAACACATTTAACAATAATTACACGTTGTTTGCGGTTTTTGGTTTATGGTTTATGCTAATGCGAATAAATAAAAATAGTATTCAATTATGTTTTAACTTTGCATGTGGGAAGATCGAATCCAATGACAATAATTTAGTTGCAAATAATTATTATTATACTAATTCAACAAAACAAATATTAAATTCACAAGTAGGTAGATAATTATTTTGTCTTCTTGCTTTCGCCTGTTAAAACGGGTGGATTATATGCACTAGTCGTTTCCCTAGTCAATTTAATTAACACTTCCCTGGATCTCATTATAAATATCAACTCGGCAAATAGTTCCTCTTCCAGTTCATAGTTACGCATGTCTCTGGCAATATAAACTTCTCTGCATTTCTACACAAAAAAATATATAAGAAGTATTTTTTCACATAAATTTGTTGATACAAGTTACCCTCCATAAGCCTTCTGGATCTGGCCAATCATTAATCCAAATTGCATCAACAGTCACTCGGCAGCCACGCATGAAATCAACCATTATCATAAAGTACAAAAGGTACAGCCCAATAATACTATAAAATAATATTTTTTTTTTGAATATTTTCCCCTAAGTATTAATATTAACCAGCGCTATATCTACGGTGCGGTCTCCAGACTTAGATTTCGCTTTAAAAGGTAGCTGGAATCAAATACCCCGGAAAATGTTTTATAACTTTATCCAGTTTTTGGCCACAAGAGGAAATATTAGGTTAAGGATGACCTCTCCTCTTGTGGAAGAGCACAATAAGCCTACTGTGGCCTAAGTACTGTAACATACCATCCTCCCAAACTTACAGATACATAGATGTCCACCATGGTTTGAGCTTGAACTTTTTTCAAAAATGGATTCGACGTAGATACAACGCGGTTCTTATATCTCTTTTGTAGAGCTATACATATTCTCTCATTCTTACCCACTCTGAGTTATATAGCTTATGGTTTTCGAGAATACTTTTTCATTAAAAGTATACATCACCAGCTGATCACATGAATTGTGCTGTATATTTTTAAGATAATAAAAATAATCATCGTCAGTTATATCGCATTCCTCCTGCATGTGCCACCTAAATATAACATTTGATTTTAAAAAAAATATATATATATCACAAAATTTGAAAACACAAACCACACTTCTCTATTTTTACCAGTCTTCAACGAAATTAAAAGGTTCCTGAATAGGGAAGGATTGGGTAATATCTCTTCGTCTTCGTCATGTTCAAACGATTTCGCAACAAAATACTCCTCCTGTGAAGATCTTGCTGAGATATAATCATCAGAACGTTCACTTGTTGAGGTGGTATCGATAGCTTCAAATAAAAAACTAAATTTTCAATTAACCCTATCAAAAACTTACTAGTTGGTTCCTTGATAATGCCCAAAACTTTGGATTTTGCATCTTTTGTAATCAGCATGAATTTTGGGAAAACCATTGGCAACCGTAAAAATGTCGTTTTATTCTCAAAGTTCAAAATATCAATGAGACTTTGCCTTTGCTTGTTGGGTAGACGAGGAATTTCGGTATTTTGTACAAATGAGCTTTGAGTTTTTTCACCTCCATGTCCGACATGAGTGTACTGAATTTCCACGCGAATCGTAATGGAATTTTCTAATAGTAAAC
Source organism: Ceutorhynchus assimilis (assembly GCA_917834065.1). Taxonomy (NCBI): domain Eukaryota; kingdom Metazoa; phylum Arthropoda; class Insecta; order Coleoptera; family Curculionidae; genus Ceutorhynchus; species Ceutorhynchus assimilis. Next base: position 39,446,460 of record OU892282.1, read on the forward strand.
ATATTTTAAATCTTATTTCTACTGGTTTAATTAAAATACTTGATTTAAGATCCTTCATTAGCTCGTCGTGAGTACCAGGCGACACTTTCCATTGAGTCAAACTGTGTGGCGACCATTTAACCACCACAACATCTTCTGCCATGAAGTTACCAAAAATCGCTTCTGATTCTTTGATATTATTGAATGTTGTTGTTAGATTTATGTAGTTGTTTTGAGAGAGCCTGAAAAATATAGATATGGTTCGAAGTCAATTTTATTTGGATTCCCAAGCAATAATTTGACGATAAAGGCACCATGATTGATTGACCTTGTAGTAGGCAAACATTTTGCACATTTAGTCAGTGGCTTTTTCCACGAGAATTTTTATGGTAAGGAGATGATCGGAAGTAAGTGACGACAACTAACGTGTTTGATTTTCATGATCAGCTTAAATACTTAGGATAATGACGACATAACAGGATAGTTTCTGATGTCAGTCCTATCACCTTTTTTCCATTCCACTTTGCTGACATTTAAACATAGAATGAAAATAGTCTCTTCAGTGATGGGATGGCGGCTTTTTCTTTTCTCAGCATTTCAGCTGACAATTTACTCCTCATGGCATGGTGATTTGTTCTGTATTTGAGTTCGGTAATTGCTTTTTGGATCTCGAACTTTTCGATATCTCGTATACCTTCAGGCCCGATATTTTCTATTTTTCGCTGAGTATCGATTTGTGTCTCCACGTCGGAATCTTGTCAAGTCACGATGAGTCCAATATTTATTTTGTCCAATCATCATTTTTCATATTAGTTCTTCATTGTCTTCTATGACTCTATCTATGACTGATTTGTTGTTTTCCTTCGTGTCTTCTTTGAAAGATGTTCGTATCACTTCTTTGAGTTCTCTATATTCATTTGTATTTCATTTATCATCGCTGTATGTTTTGCTCCTCTCTTTATTCCTGCTTCCAAAAATATATTCCTTCAATCTAACATTGATGTTGTTTATCTCATTTAATTCTGAATCTTCCTTTCAGCCTTTTACCAGCTTCGAAATAAAATTATTCTCCACGCATTTCCAATTATTGATGGGAATAAAGATTCACCCTTTTGTCGAGCGACTTTCTTCGTTCAAATCTGATACCGAGTTTGATTTTGGCACTATGATCACTGTCTGTATCGAATCTGGAACATCTTCAAATTTGTATCTACTTTCACATAGACAGTGGCATGCAGACGTTTCAATTGAAATTGATGAAAAATTTTCTTGCCTCGACTAGGATTTGAACCCCAGGACTCTCGCGTATCCAGTGCGCAACGCTCTACCAACTGAGCTACCGAGACCTGTTTCATTTCTACCTTGTCGACCAAGTGTTTCATCAATTTTAAGTTGTCAGGTGTGACGACCAACGGCAACCTTCGGCGATTACCGTTGGTATAGGAGTGAGCTAAAAGACTGAAAGACTTGATCGACAAGGTAGAAATGAAACAGGTCTCGGTAGCTCAGTTGGTAGAGCACTGCACTGGATATGCGAGAGTCCTGGGTTCAAATCCTAGTCCAGGCAAGAAAATTTTTCATCAATTTTAATTGAAACGTTTGCATGCCATTAAAATTGAACACACTGTGAATTATGTAACAGACGATAAAACTTCTAAAAATTGTAAAATTATTATCTTGATATTGATGGTTGGGCGTCCCATCCCGATGCCTCTTGATGTCGCTATATGTCGACGACGCATCAGTGGTTGAAGGGATAATGGATTCCAAAAAATCATTAATTACGAATTGCTCCGAATGCCATTTGGGCTGAAGAACGCCCCCGCCACTTTCCATCAATGATGAATGATTCTTTTTCCAAGTTTGTTGGTAGGTTCAAAAAATGGTTTGATGACACTATCGACCTTCTCTTCTAGGTCTTTATGCCCGAATTTGAACTTATACTCATTCCATCTATCATTCAACCATCTCTTTGGAAATATTGTCCTGTAGATCTATGTGATTTTTTATCATTTTCATCACATGCTTCACATCTCTATGCGTGTAAAATAAATGCCCTTTAGGATTAGGGCTTCGCGAGACCAAAAGACTAGTATCGGTCTTGGTGAAAAGCGAGGTGAAAAGACCTTGACCTGATAAATCTTCTCAAGACCAAGACTTGACGTTCATGGCCAAAACCAAGACTCTCTCAAGACAGTCTCCTCTTGGTATGGGTCTTGTCTATTCAGATCCATTCTCACGCTTGTATGGTTGTTATTCCCATGGGCCGACGTCAAGGAAACTGGATCAGCAATCTTCTTGTTACCGGATTTTCTTTCTCTCTTTATGTTTCTTTCTCCAAGTTTGTCGGTAGGTTCAAAAATTGTTTAATGACACTATCTTCTAATTGATCACTCCTTAGCTGTTTAGAACTGATTCTTGATTCCTTTCGAATAGAAGGCTTTTAACAATAACTGCTTTGCTGATCTATGCTTGCATTGAACTGGCATGATGGTTTGTATAAGACGTCTGCATTGGTATCTAGTTCACCAGAACCATGTTTGATGTAGAAATTATACTTTTTCATTGAAGGTTGAGAGTTACCATGAGGAAAACAAGACCTCAGCCATCCTCTTTTTCCGCAATGGTGCTCCTTCTCAAGTTCGCTCGTTGCTTCTGGTACCAATCTCTGTATTTCTTTCAGAGGTTCCTTCATTGTGTCTTTGGTTCTTCGAAGTTCGTTTTCAAGCAAACTTAGCTCATAATAAAATATCTTCTTCTGGTTTTCCATTCCAATGTATATCAATATTGAATCTTAGAAAAAATATAACAAGTATACACATCTCGTTCCCATAGGCCGACGTCAAGGAAACTAGAAGATTAGACATTAGTTCCTGACTATCATGCTCCAATCTGCTTTGTCTGAGGTCGTACTACTTGTAATGTTCCTCATTATTAGGGATAATATTGACTTACTGAATCAGCAAGCAAAGATTCAGCCAGGGCCCCCGCCAGACCTGAAGCCGCCCGCGTACGATTTCATATTTTGGCGCCCCTTAGTTAGGCTTGGCGAATAAAAAAGCACAAAGATTTTTGGAGTGGCATTGAGTAAATTGCGTAGGTTGTCATGTTTTTCAATAACTACATAAATGATAATAGTCCAGAGTAATTTTGCAAGAACCAAAAGGAACATTTAACAGAAAAATTGACCCATTGGCTGTACGGAGCTAAGAGGCGACCTGGGTCCTTATTATAAAACGAGTGTTCCGTCTTTCTCAATGATATGCAAATGATAATATAAGTAACAAAGATGGGACACTCGTTCTCCTGGAACTTTGCTCCCCTGTTTTAAGAATAAGGACCCTGCAGCCTAATTCTCGCTTGATACGCACGAGAGCGCAGGGCAAGGTTTTACCAATTTTCATTCTTTGTCTGTCTCACATGAGATTTTACATGGAACTGAGTAGGACACGGCACTTGTTCCCAGTTCCTAGATAAGCGCCTGGCCTTTGAATAAAGAGGAAAATAATTGAAACACTTTAGGAAAAAAATTTAATTAATAAATTATATTACAATTTTCTTTGTATATATTTTTCCCTCGTGCGATTTGCCGCCCCTTAGCTATGCCGCCCGCGTGCGCCGCACGCAGGGATGTTACAGAGGGTACAATTGTACCAAAAGGAGTACATTGAAGACTTTAAGAGTACAGTGGTACAATCAGATGAAAAAATGCACAATCCTATATTCGTTCAGGAATTATTAACTATTCCTTTATTAACAAACTCATTCAAAAAAATATAAAACTTATATTTTTAGACGTACCAGCTTCATAATAGTAAAGTAAATAGAGCCGCTTTCGGGTGCCATATTTTGAGCACTCCAGAGTTACTCCGAAGTAGTTCGTCCACCCTTTGGCCCATTCGTCTGTGCAGATTTCGCACTCCGGAGCGGTTCTCTTATTTTCCTCGTCCCCGTCCCCTGAAACACCCACCTTAACCGCTTCCGGATGCCGAGTTCGAAGGTCCTAGAACACTTCACACCCGTTATACTCTATGCGTTTTTCACGTGAACTTTTGAAACCGTATTGCCCGGAGCGTGACGCGACCATCAAATGGTAGGTGCTTCACAAGGAGAATACACACTTTAAGGAGTGCTTATCAACCTCGTTTTTGGTAATCGCGGTCATATTAGTCTGCCACCATTGTAGACGTCATAACTAAGTCGTCAGCTGTTTAAACAGCCTACGTCAAGGCGAAAAATAACATGCTGCCTACGTCACAACTGGTATTTTGGCGTGGGGGGAAAGAGGGAATTTGTTCCACACAGGCCTTATGAGGATAGGCCATCCTGTAGTAGTAGTGTTCTTCAGGGGTAAAAGGCGAGGAAATGAGTGCAGCTCGAGAACACCAATTCCTGTTCACCTGAATGAGCCAAACTGTAGCCGGAGTATTTCGAGAGCACTTAGAGGGTGGCACCCGAACCGTTTATTGATTTAAGACTCGAAGAAAATTGATAACTTTCAAAAATTGATAATTACCACTAAATTTATAATTATTAATTTAGTACAGAAACCAAGCCCATCGGTCATTTCCGTTTACTTACATTAAAATAATAAAAGTAAAAGCAGGAAAGTAAAGTTCGTTTCACGAAGGTTTACACTTTTGACATCGAAGACGTCAGAGCAGCGTCCATTAATTTGTTTCAGTCAATTTCTATTTGTTAAAAAAGGAAAGCAAATTATGTCAAAAGTATAAACTCTCGTGAAACAAAGTGTATATAAGATTTGAAACCTAAAAAATGTCCAATTTGGTCGAAAATAGTACAATTATGATATTAGAAAAAGTACAATTGAAATTTTTCTTGTAACAACGCTGGCCGCACGCCTTTGCGCTTATGGTAGCGGGGGCCCTGGATTCAGCAAGGAGAGAAAGTAACAAGAAGAAGAAGACTGACATTTGCAACTGAAATAAGACATTCAATTAAAACCACTGTTAAACAATCTGTATATAGTAAAACCTATAGATACCCTTTTATACATGAAAAAGAAGTCGAATCACAGATGAAAAAAATGTTGGACCAAAAAATCATTCGCCCAAGCAACTCTCCCTGGTCCATCGCCAATTTGGGTGGTTCCAAAGAAATCAGAAATGGAGAGTAGTAGTAGATTTTCGTGGCGTTAATGCAAAAACCATAACAGACAGATACCGCCTACCTAAACCGACCTATTAGATAATTTAGGAAAATGTCAATATTTTACTACATTGGACTTGGCCAGCCGATTTCACCAGATACAGATAAATAAGAACGACATAGAGAAAACCGCATTCAATACGGAAAATGGCCATTATGCATTACTGCGTATGCCATTTGGGCTGAAGAACGCCCCCGCCACTTTCCATCAATGATGAATGTTTCTTTTTCCAAGCTTGTTCTCTTCTAAGTCTATATGCTCCAATTTGAACCTATTATCATTCTATCTATCATTCAACCATGTTTTTGGAAATAATGTCCTGTAGATTATTGTCATACTTCGTAATCGTCTTCATCAGATGCTTCTCATCTCTATGCCTGTAAAATAATTGCCATTTACGATTAGGGCTTCGCGACACCAAAAGGCCTTGGTCTTGGTGAAAAGTCCAAGACCTAAAAAATCTTCTCAATACCAAGACTTGACGTTCATGGCCAAGACCAAGACTCTCTCAAGACAGTCTCTTCTTGTTCTTGGTCTTGTTTATCCAGATTCATTCTTATGCTTGCATGGTTGTTATTCCCATGGGCCGACGTCAAGGAAACTAGAATATTGACAATCTGTTCCTGAGTTTCATGCTGTAATCTGCCTTGTCTGCGGTCGTAGTACTTGCAGTATTTCTCATCATTAGATATAATATTGACCCACTGGATCAACAATCTTACTTACCGGCATTTTTTTTCTCTTTATGTTTCTTTCTCCAAGTTTGTCGGTAGGTTCTAAAATGGTTTAATGACACTATCACTCCTAAGCTGTTTAGAACTCATTCTTGATTCCTTTCGAATAGGAGGCTTCTAACAATAACTACTTTACTGATCTGTGCTTGCATTGAACTGGCATGATCGTCTGTATAAGACGTCACCAAAACCATGTTTAATTGTGAATGTGTTCCCCTTATATCTTCTAACTCACTCCCATACCAACGGTAAGCACCGAAGGTTGCCGTTGGTCTTCACAACTAACAACTTGAAATCGATGAAAGACTTGATTGACAAGGTAGAAATGAAACAGGTCTCGGTAGCTCAGTTGGTAGAGCGTTGCACTGGATATGCAAGGGTCCTGTTCAAATCCTAGTCGAGGCAAGAAAATTATTTATCAATTTTAATTGAAACGTCTGCATGCCATTAAAATTGAACACACCGTAAATTATATAACAGACGATAAAACTTCTAAAAATGACATGGAAAGTTTATTATGACTTTTTGTCATATCGTTTGGTGATATCCAGATCGTCAAATTGTTGCTTGGCTTAGAATTATGTTATCACCTTTGAACTGTTTTCTCCGAAGTATGCGATTGGAAAAGCGGTTCAGCACTGCCCATATAAACTTCAATTTTGAATTTGGTAGGATGAGTGGCCACGCCCACAGTACTACCAAGTGAGAATAACATAAAAGGAAATATCAATGTGAAAACAAGTAGAACATAAAGAAAACCTCCCAAAAGATATTTTCGGGATCGCGTATGCTGTTTGCTGTCTGGCACTTCCAAAGTTTGTGTACAACACTAAAAATCATTAACAGAAATATTATCGGTTGGGTTTTTCTGGTTTGATGGTCCAAAGTACCATATTTTCGTAAATGTTTTGTGAAATATCTTCCATTGTGAACCAATCGCCAACACCCAAACAGCTGTCAGTGCAAATCCAATCTAATAATGTTCGCATAACGAAAAAGTAAGGGATGCAATTGTATATTTTGTAGCTAAATCTATATATACGGACAAAATTTGTTTGAAAAATATTAGCTTAAAATGTTTAACTTACCTGCGCAAGGTTCCTGTACCATGCCACAAATAATGACCGCTAATCAAAGCTGGATATCCATTTTTGATTTGATATGTCGAGAGTAGAAAGTAGAAGCACTTGAATATGTAGAATGCTTGAACTACAGGCGTTTTTATAAAAATTCTAAAATTAATTTAGTTTGTAATGTGGCCTTAGATTAGTTGAGGTGAGTTCTCCGTAGCGATGCTGTTGAAATAGTTTAAAATATTTCGGAGGTGGACAATTATGGTGGTTCCAATCAAAAGCAGTTTCACACTACCTTGTTTCTTGTTTATCTGAACAAGATATCTATAGGTACCAGATTTTATCCTATTTATATGAAAATAATCTTGGCCAAACCCCATGACATATTAACACAGATAGACATTAGAGTAAACAACATTTAGTGTCGCAAACATCCAACTCCGGTCTATCCCCTCTAATTAGATTACGATTTTTTTATCGTGTTATGACTTTGCTTCAAATAATAACAACTACTGACAACGGCGGTTGTGTGAAACAGGCGCTGCAATCGATTGGCATGTCAACCCAAGTAGCACATACATGACCCTGCGACTACGTATTAACCAAATACAACGTCGTTAGAAGTGCAAATAAGTGACCGTCAATGATTTTTCGTTAAAATTATGTCGTGCCGTCGTTCTTAATATGTGTTCGAGAAATCGGACCTTTATCTAGCTCAATTTTGACGTAATAAATGAAAACCAGTTTTAACGTTGAACTGATAACGTCAATCCATCGTCCTCTTGTATACTTGTGACCTCTGGAACGTTTTTTAAACGTTGCCTAACACGACCAATCATGAGGTAAGATAAAAATCGTAAAATGGACGTCATAATATTGTACCAAATTCAATGTTGCATTGAAGAGGTCAATCCGTCATTATCTTCATATCTTGTGCCCTCTGAAACGTTTCAAAAACGTCGTCTGACACGACCAATCATAAGGTCAGATATTTGGTTTCACGTATTTTATTGTTGACAAGGCGAGGCGCCATTATTATTTTATGTCCCGCAATATTCTTAGGTACCTACCTATTCATTTTGTTTTTAAAGTGATGAGTTGGGAAATAAAATAACACCAATAATAAACCAAAAGTGCGAATTTGGTGCAATATATTAAACCTGGAACGTTCTTTATTTGATTTGGTAGGTATTTGTTTTTAGGTTAGTCATGGCTTACGACGTTTAGTAAACGTTGAAATCTGGTTGCGTATGCTGACGTATAAGTTAAAAATTAGTGAAGCCTCGCGACCTGCGACGTCGTTACAACCATGAAATGATTCTCCATTTTGATGAAAATAAGGGTTGTAAAGTCGTCTATTTGACGTCGCGCCTTAACGTCAAGACATCAATGAGGATGTTGTTAGGACGTAAAAGCGCTGCTTGGGAACGCATCCATCGAACGTATATAATAGGAGTAAGAGGCAGATAGATAGATAAACGAGTGGCACCCGTGCCCATTTGTTCATTATTTTGGTCAATTGAATGACGGGTTCAAAGGAGACGGCGGGTCTTGTTTACACCTCTGATGCATCCCCACCATGACCCCCCTTGAGCAGTTCACTTCTCCTGGCCAATGGGGGGAGTCTTATCATCACAACCATTGATCACAACAAGTTAATCTGTGTCAAGATGTCATGAAATCACTATTTCTACTACAGACTATAGATAACTCATACTTCAAAACTTGAAACATATAATGCGGCTCAATTATAACCAATTAACTTACCTTTCTGTAATTATAGGATATAAAATGAAAAAATAAATATGAACGGCAATAACTTGGAAAAAGTGATAGAAAATTTTGTTGAGACGGCTTTTTTTCAGGTATATCGCCCTGTCAATCACCATTGCGAGAAAATAAAGAAGCACAACTACTAAAAATGATATCGGAACATCGTTGTTCTGGATAAAGTTTATAAAGCCTTCGTCTGATTCTGCTTTCTAGAATTAATAATTATTATAGGAACACATCAATATTTTACAGAACTCTTACATAAAAACTTCCATAGAAAAAAATGATTATCAGCAAATTGATTAAATCGCACAAAAACATAGGAGTGTAAACGTCCACAGGTATTTGTGTGAAAGATGGAACAATTAATTGTTGCGCGAATAATCTCAATCGCTCTGCATATTTTGCAAACCTGCAAAATAATGTCAAGAAAATGAGACTTTGTGCTCTTTACAAATATACCAACGGACTTCTTTATACTATACTCACCCAGGCACAATTGAATTAGGGAAATAGTCTCCAAATGAAGCTTCAACGGTTTCAAGTACGAAAGGATTTTTGGTTGTAGTATCTCTGAAAATAATAATAATAAGTAAATGATTACAATTATTGTAAAAGCCAATGATTTTTCACTTGACAGGTAATGGTACGAGCTTCTGATCTCCCAAAGTATATTCGCCGTTATCAACAAGAGTAGCTATGCGATAGTCATAAGGTTTCCATAAACCCAACGTTTGAAGAACTTTTCTGAAATTTATGATTCAAAACACATTTCAAATAATCAGATACCAACCTGTGAAGAAACAGAAGCACCAAAATGAATATATTTATATGGAGACTTGCGTATCGATTGAGCCCAATAATAAGAGGTGGAAAAAATAGATTTGACATATGAGTGTTTGTTTCCCATGGTATAATATCCATAACAAAGAAATTTTTAATGAAGAGCATAATCTGGAAAAATAAAGCTATTTTATAAATATTTCTTCATGTATCCAATTCTTACCAAAACGTACGAAATAGTAGACACCCAAAATGTCTTCGTGGGTTTGGGTACTGTCAGAGTCCCCCAACAAAATACCAATATGACCATCGGCAACGATATGAAATTTGCTCTTTTATACTGATTGAAAATTATGATACAGTACGATAGCAATTCGGTGTGGCTCAATATTAAAAGCCACGTAGCACTAATAAAATTGAAATAAATGCTGTCTTGATAGTCATGTTGCTCCTCCACCTTATCATCTCTCCTATATAGACATATAAAATAAAACTATAGTTCATGTTGGCCTAGTTGAACCAGTATTTTTACCTAGCCAAAATCAGATCTCTATAGTCCTGGACCGGACTCCAGACTTTATTTGTTCCAAGACGGACTCCTCGCGCATACTTGCTGTGCTCCTTTAAGATTTTTTTCTCTGCGTTTATTTCATTTAGTATTTCGCGAAAATCTTTAGATCGTTCGTTGAAGAATAAAGTAGTGCTGACGATGAGGCTTTCAAAAATACCCCAAATGAAAAGGAATATATTCAAGAATTTTCTTGTCTTGCGTGAATCTAAAAGTAAGTATGTCAATATTGTTAGGATACATTAGAATGGGCCAAGATACCTTTTCTGATGTTACTAGTGCTTGGACCAGGACTTGTCTTAACAGCTCTAGGCTAAAAATAATGTTATAATATAATTCCAGGGAAATGTAACTAGTTTGCATACATTTTTGCCCTGTTGCATTAGTTTTCTTTTACGCCGTCTCAAATCTCGCTTCTCTAAGACAGTGGCAACGTCCGTATCATGAAACAATTTTAAGTACTACAGAAAATTTCAATTGAAAAATCTATAGGTATTTATCTGATTATTGAAACTTACTTCTGTTAAAGGCATAGGATCATAAGGATCAGATTTTGAAACGTTTTGTTTAGTTTCAGGTCTAAGAGGAATATCATTGTTTAATATAGCATCATCGAACATATAATAGTCGCTCGATTTCAATACTAGAAAAAATATCAAAAACTTTAAATACTCTTGGTTTATTTTGTAACTATTTACTGTATGATTGATTCGTTTTTTTCCTAGCATAAGCATTGCCGTGTACACGTTGATGAGTGGCTCTAACTTTTGCCAATTTTTTTTCAATATTTTCCCTTATTGTTTTATCTTGTAAATCTATTGCTTGACGTTTTTTACGTTTTTGTTCCACTATCAATTCAGCTCCTAATAAATTTCGTTTGTGTAAAGAAACCTTTGATTATAAGTAATAGAAACCTCTGTTGCTCAAGATGGTTTGAGCCTTTATATCGTTGACCATATGAAAAAAATGATAAGTTTTAAAAATCCTTTGTTGAAAAATAAGGAAAAAGAAGCATATGCAATCGTAAGCCAATCCTAATGATGCATATAATGCACGACAAGCCGTGTTTTCACTGATATTTGGTACACCAGCTGTCAAGCCGAATTTATCAACGCATCCAATACTAAAAATCCTAAAAAAAAATAATAAATATACAGTTGTTTCAGAAAAATGTGCCATACTTGAATATCATACAGTCGCTCACAATTTCATGTATAAGAATACAGCCAAATATCTGATTAACTGTACGTATTAGCATAACGACTACGTTGTAGCCAATTAGCATATTCCATCTAAAATTGAAACAATATATCTCTTAGTTTTTTCGAAGGTTATACTTACCTTCTCAAAATCATTTCTGGGGGCCTCAAGAAGATATGGGTACCTTCCCAAATAAAAATAGACGCACCCACTAGGTAACCGAGAGAGTATATTGTGGGTCTCATGACACCAGCCAACGAAGTACTTATCAATGCTGCATAAAACCACATAGTGAAAAAGATTCTTTTAAGTTTATCTAATGAGCTCCTAAAAAGAAAATATTTTAATATTTGCGAAATGCACCATAGTTTGGTTAGTTGGTCGATTTTCTTGTCGTGAACTCGAAACGGACTGCAAAAATTAACTATGTAGAATAACTACCTACTCGTTTTATTAATTCATGCAATTTTGGCAATTAATCACAATACCAATCCATCTTCTTCTGGTGATTTTTTTGCTTTCCAGATCCATCATCAGTTTCTCAATTTCTACGATATCTTGTTATATCTTGGAAACTAACATTCTCTAGGTTTCGCTGGTTAGTGATTAGTGTCTCCACGTAGGGATATTTTAGATTGTGATCGTTGGTGTGTTAAGGCTATGGACCACCGCACTACGCACTGCAATCTGATTAGATCTATTGTGCTTCCCCTTATATCTAGTGGGTTGCCAAATTAAGACTTCTAGCAAAGCCTATATTGTTCCTGGGATTGGCTTCTTTCACATCCACAGCCTTTAAATAGGGCTGCTCCAGATGGATGAGTCTTCTGCGGTACAATGCGTCACAGTTTCGCAGACTCAGAAGGGGCATACGTCTGATTCTGTTTCGCCCATCTTCTCCAGGCCCTGAGGGCAGTGGAGGGACCCATACGTCTTTTAGTATCGCCAAGAAAGATTCTGATCAAAAGAATGATGTTGCAGCTCCTTGTCTTGCAAGTTGGTTCACTAATTCATTCCCCTCGACTCTTTGGTGCCCTGGTACCCATGATAGGGTGACTCTAGTGCGAGACGCCAGTTGCTTTAGGAGTTGTTGGCAGTCCTATAACAGTCTGAATTTGGTGACAGAGCTGCCTGACTGTCGGAAATGTTGTCTTTATTCTTAGCAGGTCTCTTTCGAGACACTTTTTAGCGCAAAGTTCTATTGCGAATATTTCCACTTCAAATATGGCTGGGCTTTCTCCAAGGGCTGTTAATAGTCTACAAAGTGGGCCGTATATACCCCTGCTCCGTCTGTACACACGACAAATGACCTGTTCATGAATACAGGTACAATATTTTCTCCCTTGCGGCTCGCAATATTCACTTTGAAGGAGTGGTCAAATTTGTACCTGCGTGTCACATGTGATCAACTGGTTTAATCTTCACATTTACGCATTTTTTCACAATGCTCATGTGGCCGACAAAGTCCCCTGTCTTTAGTTTCAGGGACTGCATTATTCTCGATGCTTCATTACTTAAGAGGCTAGGAATTACTTTAAAGTTTAACAATTAGGTATAGCGAAAGTCCTTGCAGACAAAAAAAAATAAATAAAAATACATATTATACAAAATACACATTTGAGTCCTCGATTATTCAAAAAATTTATTAAATAGTGGAGACTTTAACTCCTTCTTGAAGACACCGACTCTTGGGCAGTCTCTGAGTACATTAGGAAGTCTGTTGTAGTAAGCAAGGCCCTGGAAAAACATACTTCTGTGTCCTTCAGTTGTTCTCATTGCTTCTGGTCTTGGGGTATTTCTTTGTCTGGCGCTTGGTTGTGGATTGTATTTGTTGGAGTGAAAGTAAGAGTGAATATTTGATATTATGCAGTTGTAGATGAAACTACATTTTTGAGTGATGTACAGGGACTCAGGATGTGATTAGGGTTGTAAAGGCTAGACGTTGGATACAGCAATGGAAGCTGGGATATTTTCTTTATAGCTCTGTTTTGTGAAACCATGAGGGGTTTGAGATGGATGTTTGAGGTATTGCACCAAATTAAGGTGAGATATGATTAATGATAGTGAATCAGCGAATGATATATCATTTTACGTTGCGATATGTTGATGTATCTGGCGTTTTGCCAAGTAGCATTGTTGGAAATAATCATATAGCTACATTTTTTCGAGTTAAGTGAGAGTTTGTGGAAACAGATCTTGTTCTATGGTTGTTTGTACCAAGTTAAGGTCTCTTCCAGAGTATACCAGGTAGGTGTCGTCCGCGCACAGATATATGGCAGATCTTAGAGCAAGTTTTCTTATAGAGTTGATATATACCAAGAAGAGAGTCGGTCCTAGGATAGATCCTTGTGGTGCTCCACATCTGTTGTCAGCTGGAGTGTTTAGTGTATTATTAACAGTCACTTGTAAGTATTCCTTCAACCAAGCTAGTGCCATTCCTGTCACGCCATTCTGCTCTAATACTGATATTAATATACTGTGATCAACAGTATCAAAAGCTTTTTGAAGATCCAGTGAAACAAAAATATAGCTATTACCCTTGTCTACCCTGGAATAGATATCGCTGACTAGATCTGTAGCTGCCGGAATTGTACTTGAGTTTTTTCTGGAACCATACTGCTGTTTCAAACAGGCGTTAGATGATTCAAAGAAGTTCACAAGTTGATCGTTGACACAGGCTTCCAAAACTTTGGACAGTGCGGGAAGGATAGAGATTGGTCGATAGTTGCTTATTGGTATTTCAGTATCTCCAGTTTTAAAAAGTGGAACAATTTTGGCCCTCTTCAGTGAATTTGGTATGCTGGTGGTGGTAATTGTTAAATTAACAAGTCTGCATAAAATTGGGATGAATTCATTCTTGAATTCTTTAAGAGTCTTCATACTGATATTATCGATTCCAGGTGCGGCGTCCCTTTTCATATGATCAATAATCTCTGATATATTGAGACTGGTTTCCAAATGACAATGAACTCTTCTGGTATTGTCGTTTCAGTTCCATTTTTTTTTAAATTGTAAATAATATTATTTAGTACAGACCAAGTCTTTTTACTGTCACCATTAGCTTCATCAAGTTGTGTAGAAAAATATACTTCAATTACATTATTCACTTCCTGCTTTAGGATGCTTTGGGCTGTTTTGTAAGCCTCACGCAGAAATTCACTGTTTGGGAATTTTTTGGATCTTTCATAATGGTAGTCTCTAACCTGCGCTAGTTCATGCAGGTGTACGTTAAACCAAGGGGCACTTTTCTTGCGAAATCTGTCTTTAAATGTTTTTATTGTGATGTTATTTGAGTAAATTCAGATTATTTCATCACACAAAGTATTGTCATTTCACTCAAAACTATTGAGATCAACAAGTTGCATTCTAAATTTAGACTTATTTAGAATGGTCCCTGAGTTACCTGAGTATTCATTTTGGGTCTTAGCTGGATTACTTCTAGTTTATAAGGGTGTAATCTATGGTCACTTATAGGATGGTCAACTATAGATATTTTTGTGGAAGGAGTATCAGTATTTGATAGCACATAATCGATAAGAGTTTGAGAATGCTGTGTAATCCTTGTAGGCACAGATTTGTTCAATATTTCAAAACCATTTGATGTAATGGTATTGTAAAATACCTGAGATATAAGTTTTTGGTTTATTACAGAATGCATTAAGAACATTGTCAAGTAAATCAACAAAATATTGGTAATGATAGTCTGGAGGTCCAGATAACTCCCAAGGTCACTGAGTTGTTCACCAAAACTGGCAATATGGTATTCTGTGTGCAAAGAGTGATGCTGGATAAAAGAATAGCTACTTTTTATTAGGATCTCCACACCTCCAATCCAAAATAAGTCGAATTGGTTCTGAATTTGCACTAAGGTATTTTCATTGCTCGTTTTCTAGGTTCTTTATAATGTCTTCATTAAAAACATAATATAGCGGAAGTATTTTTATTGCTCATTATCTAGGTTTTTTTATAACGTCTTCATTAAAAACATAAATGGCGGAGGATTCATCTTTTTTTTTTCAAGTATACCGTGCCATCCTTAGTCCAGCAATACTCATATTCCTTTTGCTTTTTAAGTCTGTATGCCATGTTGAACAGATTCCTATTTACAAATGTCAGCATTTCATTAACAAAAAATTTTGTGTGTGTATTTGCGCCTCGATTATGGCGTAGCATCTGGAATCTAATTTTTGTTTTTTCCGAAGGCCCAGAAATTAATTTTTTAGACCGACTGTTGCAAATCTAACGACAAGAATAGATCCTTTCTTTGTTTTTTTCTTATAGCACTCAGAGAGCTCACTCTCAGAGAATTTACCGCCCAGCAATTCATTCGCCACCTTTTTAGCTATAGGTACTTAAAGGACATTTATTTATTTAGGTTCAAATGATTTCAACGTTGCAGGAATATTTCAACGTTGCAGGCAAATACTTGAATTATTTTTTCCAAGATGTTGATCTTCCTGATCAATCGATCGTTTTTTCCTCTGGCCTCTTTCAGCTCCTTCAGGACCTTTTTATTCTCAGCAGCAAAAATATCAAATTTCTCACTCATAAATGACACTGATTCCTCTAGTTTTGTTAATATTTGCAGTAAATCAGTCATATTTCCCTTTTTATTGGAGCCCTCGTTGGATGATTGAGAAGCATTAACCTCGCTTTTAGAGCGATTCGAACATTTCAATAAAGTGCCTCGAGAAGCACCACACTTTTTTGCGCAACCTACGTGGTAATAAACAACCCTACATACACTGCATTTCACATAATCTACGACTTTTTGCTTGCAATAAAAACATGTTTTGTCTGGAGTGCACATTCCGCGTGTTGCTAAATTCACCAAAATGGTGCACTGCCACGAATGCGGTGATTACGATTCACTAATGTCAATGTCAAACCACAGCTTGTCAAACCCTGTTTAATTTAACAACACTGGCTCTTCTACCATCCCACCAGGGTGCCTACATCAGCTAAATTTAGCCATACGCGGATTATGATGTTAACATTCAAGCAGCCTAACCTCAAAAAATTTGAATAGAGCAGTTTGAGAATGAGCTGATTTTGCACCCCCATAGAGCTGAAATTCAACTGAGAAAAATAAAACTTCTATTCCAGGCTCTCCTAGAATATCAGACACAAATTTCCGGCCATCCAAAGACAAAAAGACTCATTTTTGATCCTCTTGGAGCTGAATTTGAAGTAGAAATACAGTAAAATGAGTAGAAATACAGTAAAATTTTCTTTCCTGGCTCTCCTGGAGTAGAAATTCAACTAGAAAAGTATCAAATTTCGGTTCCTGACCATTTCAGAGTTACAATTTAAATATAG
Organism: Ceutorhynchus assimilis; assembly: GCA_917834065.1. Taxonomy (NCBI): domain Eukaryota; kingdom Metazoa; phylum Arthropoda; class Insecta; order Coleoptera; family Curculionidae; genus Ceutorhynchus; species Ceutorhynchus assimilis. Next base: position 39,463,059 of record OU892282.1, read on the forward strand.
CAGTTTGATAATGAGCTCATTTTGCACCCCCATAGAGACTCTTAGACTAAATTTGAATTGGTAAAATAGTAAAATTGTTGTTCCTGGCTCTCCTAGAGTAGAAATTGAACTGGAAAAGTATCAAATTTCGATTCCTGACCATTTTGGAGTTACAATTGAAATAGAGCTCATTTTGCACCCCCACAGAGCTAAAATTCAACTGAGAATGATAAAAATTCTATTCCATGCTGTCCTAGAATACCGAACTCTAATTTCCGGTCATTCAAAGACAAAAAGACTCCTTTTTGATTCTCAGAGCTGAATTTGAAGTAGAAAAACAGTAAAATTTTCGTTTCTGGCTCTCATAGAGTAGAAATTGAACTGGAAAAATATCGACTATTCTAGAGTTTCAGTTGAAATAGAGCGGTTTGAGAATGAGCTCATTTTGCACCCCCATAGGACCCATAGAGCTAAAATTCAAATGAGAAGATTGAAAATTCTATTCCAGGCTCTCCTAGAATATTAAACTCTAATTTCCGACCATCCAAAGACCAAAAGAATCATTTTTGATCCTTTTGAAGCTGAATTTGAAGTAGAAATACAGTAAAATTTTCCTTCCTGGCTCTCCTAGAGTAGAAATTGAACTGGAAAAGTATCGAATTTGGATTCCTGATCATTCTAGAGTTGCAGTTGAAATAGAGCGGTTTCAGAATGAGCTCATTTTGCACCCCCATAGAGCTAAAATTCAACTGAGAAGAATAAAAATTCTATTCCAGGCTCTCCTAGAATATCCAACTCTAATTTCCAGCCATCTAGAGACAAAAAGACTGATTTTTGATCATCTTGGAGCTGAATTTGAATTAGACATACAGTAAAATTCTCCTTCCTGGATCTCCTAGAGTAGAAATTGAACTGGAAAAGTATCAAATTTCGATTCCTGACCATTCTAGAGTTGCAGTTGAAATAGAGCGGTTTCTGAATGAGCTCATTTTGCACCCGCATATAGAGCTAAAATTCAACTGAGAAGAATGAAAATTTTATTCCAGGCCCTCCTAGAATATCAAACTCTAATTTCCGGCCATTCAGAGATAAAAAGACTCATTTTTGATCCTTTTGGAGCTGAATTTGAAGAGAAAAACAGTGAAATTTCTGTTCTTGGCTCTCCTAGAGTAGAAATTGAACTGGAAAACTATCGAATTTCGATTCCTGACCATCCTAGAGTTATATTTGAAATAGAGCGGTTTGGGAATGAGTTCATTTTGCACCTCCATGATGACTGTGAGGTCGTCAGCATATACTTAGGGCGATGAAAAATATATCTAGTACCAGTGACCACAACAGTGGAGACAGTACACGCACTTGGGGACATCCCTTGACTGGTGAGACCGTTGCAGAGTCACTTTCAAGCTTCCTCTATATCAATGAATGAGCATAGAGCAGTTTTTTGACTTGAGTGTGCTCTTTCAATCTTAGTGACAAGACTGTGTACGGCTGTCTCAGTTGATTTACCTGGCTGATAGGCAAATTGGATCTTTTGGAGCGGGCTTTCCATTAAGAATTCACTCCTGATTTGTAGGTCAATAATTTCCTCCATTGTTTTAAGGAGAAATGAGGTTAGGCTGATTGGTCTGAAGGATTTAAGTTGTACGCCTATAGCCGCCTTTGGAATGAAGACCACATTCACGTCCTGGCCAACTGCTGGGAATGTGGCCTAACTTATAGCTAGCTTTGGACATTTCTGCTAGGTGTGGTGCTAATTCTCCCAGACCCTGTTGCAGGAGGGCGGGAAAAAACCTATCTTCACCTGCTGATTTGTAGGACTGGAAGCTATGTATAGCCCATTTAATCTTATTTTTGGTGAATATTCTTCCGGCTAGGATATTGCTGGATATACCGACACAAGCTTTCCACCAACGTGTGCTTCATTTCTTCTGCTCTTCCTTCATTTTATGCATGGTTTTTTTGGTGCCGACTCTATTCTCTTCTAAATTTCAATACTTTCAAGTATTGATGGCAGATACTTAAACTATAGAAGGTTATGAGACGCCTTGCTCTGTATATCCGATACCAATTTTTACTGGCGCATCACAGTAGATCCTACAGTCTCTCTAGAAAGCGACTGCTTAATGGAAAAATACTTAATTTCACTGCAAAACTTCTTAAGGCTCCGTTTATATATTTCGATTTCACGCCAAGAAAATCAACCTCATACCGGAAAATGCCTCATTTTGAATTCAGGGCAAAAATGCACCGGTAGTAATTTTGAAAATTCAATTCGAAATTATTACCGAGTATAAGTTATAAAATCAGGAACAGGATTTTCCAGTTCGTCTACATCGACCAAATACGAAACGTTGTCGTTGCTGCCCGCAGGATGATACTGGCCTCGGGCCTTCTTTTCAATTTTAAAAGCGCGCCATTGTCTGGACAAAAATAGCAAATACCAAAAACTGAATGAAATTTTTCTTTTGTCCGGCGGAAAGGCCATGTTCGCCAAGTAACAAAACTGCTGGATTCGTATCAGGTAATCTTTGGAAGTCCAAAATCGTGTTAGCGACGCTAAAAATCATTTTGTTGTAATTAGAATATGGTTAAATTACAGTGCTCACAATTCCATTCAGTTGGCCAATATCCCAGTGTTGACAGGTACTGGGCGGGTACTGCTATAGCCATTAGAACTAAAATGGGTAGCCAAACAATCCTCATTGCTTTTCTATTCAAAGAATAAACAGCTAGTAAAATAATTGAGTATACTATGGATAATATGTCCATTCTCATGGTCATCACTACTGTCGAAAAGAAAAGTGATATCTACGAAATAAATCTTTTGGTTTCCTCTCAAATATGTAGTATACGTAAATTACTTCAACACCAAACTTATAAAAGCCATAATTAACTAAAAACTTCATAAACCCGCTTGTGCTTTCATGACAGTTTTTATAATTAATGTCCGGGAATAAGACGAGTGTGCGAAGATTAGGAGTTTCGAGATTTCTTGGACGTCTATAGTTGTCCATTCGGATAGTTACAATTCGCATTACAGTGACGGCAAAAATGTAGACGAAGCACCAGTGTAGTTGCCAAAAATCTGCATATTCCATTCCTTTGGTTGATTTATGAAAACCGATCCAGCTGGCAGTATTTAGAGTTTTGTTATATGATAATCCATGTCGTTCCTAGAAGGAAAGATTGCACTATGTTATGTGATTACGTAAGTGGTGTATACTACCAGTAAAGTATAAATAATTATTTGCTTATCAGAAGACTTACGTATTGTCCTATATAATTCCATTTGTCGTGTTCAGTATACATGTTCATATACATTAATCTTAACACAATCAATATCTGGACTAGGCAAGATACTGTATATGCCACAATGTTGATAAAGATTCCTCCAAAAATGCAACAGGCAGTAAAAAGTAAGACGAAAGGAACAAATAATGCGCACAAATCAAAAATGCACATGAACCAACCCACTAGGAGGATTATTTTGTGCATATGAAGTTCCAGGATGGCAAACGTGACGTTTTTCGCGTTTGTAAATTTGGTGTTAAACTTTTGCCATTTGGCTGAAAATATTTTAATAAATCAATAAAATTAAATTTAAATTAATACTTTTTTGTTCATCTGGTATTATTTCTTCTGGTGGTCGGGGTGAAGTAATTTTGTCAAACTCGGCCTGTAGGTAGTTTTTCTGTATGACGACAGCTATTTGGAAAAATATTGGATTGGCTAGGGCAGCAAATAATTCTTTCCGATCTTTCCACACATGAAAGCCATATGCTTTGAAACTAAAATTATTGAGAGAAGAAATTGAGAACAAGTCCAGTTGTTGGTTTTTGGGCATTCATGTGGATGACCATCAGCTGAAATTTAGATGTGGCGAATTTGAACAGTAAACTAGCCAGTGGTTGTTATGTCATAAGGATAATCAGAAGTGCATACTTGGTTTTGATACTGCCAGATAGTATATTTTTGATTAATTGAATGATTGATTGAGTCAGTACATTCAGAATCCGTCTAGAATTTACTTACTTTTCTTTGGGAATCAATTTGTAAAACACTTTTCTAGTAACTGGTATTTGATACATGTAGAGCACAAACAAATTAAACATTGAGTAAATTATAACGACCCACCAGTAAACTTTCAAGAATTTTTTCCAACAAGAAAAAGGGCACAACTAAAAAAATCCGGAGTTTTACAATAGTTCTATCAAAATGGTATTCTCACCTGAAATGTCATTAAAAATACCATAGCCAGTGCAACAAAAACTATTCTGAAAGAGCTGCTTCTGCCCCAAAAGTCCATCCAGATCATTAAAATGATTACCATCCAAATCCACCAAGTTGCAAAGAAATAATAACTTATGTTCTGAAGACGACTAAGAAATTCAGGTTTCGGTTGAGTACTTGCTAAAGCTATGAAAACAATAAAATAATATTTTACAAGCAGAAACAAGTTTTTACTTTCGCCTGCTTCTTCTTCAGTAAGTCCCAGAGCTTCAGCTAGTAGCTTACGATGCTTCTTATAAGACCTATCTTGAAACAACTGTCTCATAGTAACAAAAATCAATACTCCAAAAAGTGATTTTGTTAACAAATGGAGCCACATACGTGAACTTTCTGTAACAAGACCTGAAATACAAATTACATGATAATGGCATAAATGAAGTGAAAATGAGGAGCATTGGGCCGCAGAAGATAATTGAAAAGAAACTAGTTACACATGAAAATGCTGTGCTCTTATTCACTCTCGGCAGGCTCCCATTTTACTTTTTCCTAAATTTCATTTGAATATTAGCTGTAGCGATCTGAATGAAACCCACTTTTGTCTATTCCTTGTACAAGGTACTATCTCAGTGATCATTTATGAATCCTTTAATTTCTGATATGATATATAAAAATATGGAACATTGTTTCCTCTTCAATAGTTAATGTTTAGCTTCCGTAAGATTATATCCACATTTTCTTGAGTACATTGTAGAAGTTAAAGTCTGGGCAATCGTCACTTCGAATGATTTTTATGCTGATCTCTGCTGTGCAGTCCTGATCCAGTTTTCTCCTGCATATCGTTCGATTCAAGCCCTCCTTCTCTCTTTCTTTCTTCCACGCTACACGATATCATAAACCCCTCTTCTTTTTCTGTTCTCCTATTTCTCAGAATTCTCAGATTACCCACTGCATCGCTTTCTATCAGCTTCAGAGACGGCTAATGTCGCATATAGGTTCGAGACTCTATGTCGCCACTGGTTGCTTGTAAGGGTTGATGAAGGTTTACCAGAAATATGAATGATACATCCAAGCCATCCAGATAAGGTTAGTTTGTCTGGTGATCTTTGTTTGAAGAAGATAGACAGCAGATTGATCTTCAAAACATGTTTGCTTAGCAGAGTTATAGGAGTTCTTATTTTATGGTTAACATCTCGTTCGTGATCGGATCTCCTGGAGTCGTCATACTCTAGGTTCTAGTTCTTCTCATGGATTTCCATAATACATCTTGCAGAGTTTTCGATGCAGTTCTCTAGAGTTTCATTGTTACTATCTCTTTCTCTGATAACTTCTTTCTGGTCTTTTCTCATTTTCTCTATAACTAACTTACCTCTTGAGCTCTGATGTTTGAATTGTTTCTGATTTATTGATTTGCATGCTCTCTTATCTCTTCTAAAGGCCTTCTCTATTTCCTTGTTAAAATCCGGGTCAGTTAAGTTAGCCCCCCTCCCCATAGAAAATTTCTGGATGAAAATTATCCCATAATTTTGTTCTCATTTTGCTCCATTTTGCTCTACTAATTTCGATTTTTGCTCCATTACAGTGGAGAGACTATGTGGCCTATTAGGTGGGGGGGGGGGGGGGCTGAATTAACGCTAGCCCCCCCCCCCCCCCCCCCCCCCCGTGAAAATTCAGAAATTTAATCATGCTCATTTTGTTCTCCGAGTTTTGCTCCATTTTGCTCCACTATCGGCGAGTTTTGCTCCATTACCAGGAGAGACCTACAGAGCTCCCAAGAACAGGGCCGGCTCTAGGTATTTTGCCGCCCTGGGCAATGAGTAAATTTGCCGCCCCATCCTATGGCGTGGTTAGGGAATACATGAGAGATCTTGAATTGTAGTAACAAAGCAAGAGTCAGCCAATCCAAACTCTTGGCAACAATCAACAGATACATTATGTAGATACAGGGTGTCCTACAGTGGATGGCGTATTAGACGTTTATGGAAAACTAAAAAGTGGATTATTTTGAAAATTTGGCAACCGGGATAAACGACCATAATCTACACTTTGAACATATTTTTGTTTATGCGGTGTTGCCGCTTCTACTCTAAACTAGTGGCAACATCGCTATTTTAAATAGAACACCCTGTATGTGATTGCATATTTGAATTCTACGTAAAATCCTGAGCAGATTTCATGTAAGATACCCTATACCTAAGTTCAACTATTTTGGAAATATTGACAGTTGAAAATTGGCTTTTTGCAACTTTGATAGGCTGTAAAACCTGAACGGTTAATTTTAGCGGAAAACCGATTTTACATTCCTATCTTAGATTTTTATTAACTATAATTTGATACCAACTTTGAATTTAATCCATATGACTAAAATTTCCAATTAAATTTAATCTCCGGTTAAATTCAAAGTTGGTGTCAAATGATAGTTTATGAAAATCTGAGATAGGAATGTGAAATCGGTTTTTCTCTTAGATTAACTGTTTAGGTTTTACAGCCTGTCAAAGTTGCAAAAAGTCAATTTTCAACTGTCAATATTTCCAAAACAGTTGAACTTAGGTATAGGGTATATTACATAAAACCCTTTAAAACTTAAAAATTACATCACCAAATCGTGCAAAACCTTACGAGTAGGAGGACATAATACTTGGTTGGGATCACTATTTATGTATTTCTGGGTGATCACTCCCAAGTTTCCCATACCGGCACAAAATTTTGTCTGGCGTTATAGAGCAGGTACTGGTACTAACTGTTAAAATGCCGAAACGCGTTTATTTTTAGAAGGCGGTAAATTCAAAATGTCCGGAGGTGCCCCATGTCCGAACCTGCCCCATCTACCCTAGCCCAAGTTATGTGTTTAAATACATGATGGATTCAAAATATCTAAAATGGCGATATCTCAAAAAAACAGTGAAACTTTGCATGAGGGTTAATATGGTCAAACTGCTTCCAAATAACCCCAACTATCACTCATTGAAATTTTTCTATCGATGTCCAAACACTCTGTATAATTGGTTCGCTGTACGATTTATATTTCTCAATTTTTTTTAAGTCGTTGGTTTTATTTTTTATTATTTTTTGTTGTTGTTGTATGGTATGAATTTGCCGCGCCTGGATCGTGCCGCCCTGGGCGGCCGCCCATCTCCCCCCCCTTGAGCCGGCCCTGCCCAAGAATCTCTCCCAGCCCCCTCCCAGTGAAAATTCTGAAATTTGATCATGCTCATTTTGTCCTCCGAATTTTGCTCCATTTTTCTCCATTATCGGCGAGTTTTGCTCCATTACCAGGAGAGATCTACAGAGCTCCCAAGAATCTCTCCTATCCCCCTCCCCCTCCCGGTGAAAATTCTGAAATTTGATCATGCTCATTTTGTTCTTCGAGTTTTGCTCCATTTTGCTCCACTATCGGCGAGTTTTGCTCCATTACCAATAGAGACCTACAGAGCTCCCAAGAATCTCTCCCAGCCCCTTCCAGTGAAAATTCTGAAATTTGATCATGCTCATTTTGTTCTGCGAGTTTTGCTCCATGATCGGCGAGTTTTGCTCCATTACCTGGAATGACCTCTGGGGGTCCTTATTCTTGAAACAGGGGAGCAGCAGTTCCATGAGAACGAGTGTTCCGCCTTTGTTGAAGCCCACAGCACGGATCATGACGGACGACGTCTGAAGGGGGAGAGGAAGCCAATGCGACAGGACTCATCGCGACAGATTTTATGAACCTATCAAAACGATTGAGGTATACTTAATAGCCTGTTGACTAGACAAGGACACCAAATAATACGGCCATTATACTCAATGCGCTTTGCACTCAAATCCTTGAAAATCAGTTACAGGTGGATCAGGAAAAAGAGGCGAGGAAAATGAGAGTAGCTTTAGAGCGTCTGAGTGCTCAAAGCATGGCACCCGAAAGCAGCTCAGGTAATGGAGCAGAACTCACCGATCATGGAGCAAAACGGAGCGAAACTCGGAGAGCAGAATGAATATGATCAAACAAAATTTTCACTGGTATGGGAGGGCTAGGAGAGATTCTTAGGAGCTCGTAGATCATTCCAGGTAATGGAGCAAAACTCGCCGATCATGGAGCAAAATGGAGCAAAACTCGGAGAACAAATTGCGCATATAGAATCTCCAAAATTTTCACACGTGTTGCAAGGAGAGATTCCTGGGAGCTGTGTAGTTCATTCCAGAGCCGCTTTCGGGTGCAGTGTGCGAAGCACCTGGAGCATTTCACACCCATTATACTTAATGCGCTTTGCACTCGAACGCTTGAAAATCAGTTACAGGTGCATCGGGGGAAACAGGCGAGAAAAGTGAGAGCGCCAAACTCTGTTCGCTCGAATGTGTAAAATTGTAGTCGGAGTACTTCGGACTAACTCAAAAGCGCTGAGCGCTCAAAGCATGGCATCCAAAAACGGCTCGTCATGGAGCAAAACGAGCTGAGCATGGTGCAAAATGGAGCAAAACTCGGTATGAGTAATTTCAAGTTTCAAAATTTTCACTGGGGGGCAAGAAGAGATTCTTTGGAGCTCTGTAGGTCATTCCTGGTAATGGAGCAAAACTCGCCGATAGTGGAGCAAAATAGAGCAAAATTCGGAGAACAAAATGAGCATGATCAAATTTCTGAATTTTCGGAGCAAAAATCGAAATTAGTGGAGCAAAATGAGAGCAAAATTATGGGATAATTTATTTAATCCAGAAATTTTCTATGGGTGGGGGCTAACTTAACTGACCCCATCCGGGTAAGCTAATAGGTATATCTACGCTTCTCTGTTTCTCAATAAGTTCGCCAATAATGGTAATTTTGATAGATTGATTGAGTGATCATGATCTAGAGGTACTTAAATCTTCAAACTATCATCAAATTCTTACCAGAACTAAAATCAACAATTCCAATTTCACGTGGTAATTCCTCTTCGGTCAAGTCCATAGAGTATAAATAGTTGGTAATCAACAAAAACCAAACCCAAACAGCAATGAACGGGCTAGATACCAACATAACTTTCTTTCTGAAGGGTAATAACCAGATTAAATTTGCCCACAATAACAGGAGCATGGCTTTCCAACTAACATAGGCTATACCCCATATCTAAAAAACGGCAACTAATAAGAAAATTTGGATACCAAACAAAAAAATATATACCATCATGATAAAATTGGCCGTTAAATACGAAACATCAATGAGTAACTGTAGGAGATTCTCAATTGCCGATTCAACTTTGTCTGCTGTCGTCATATCTGGTGCCGATTGTTTCTAGAAAATATCAAAGTTTTTCCAACTAATGGAAATTAAAACAAAGTTTACCATAATAATTTTCCCTGCTGCCATGTGCCATCTTTCCCTTGCTATCGGGTGAGCAGAACTCTTTCGACAAATTGCAGCAAAAACATTTAAAAAGCCATCCTATAAAAATAATTTCAATATTCAAATCGAAGGGCTGTAGTAATAGACTTTTCTACCTTTGCTTGTAAAATTTCTCTGGACACCAAAACGGTCGAGTAGTAAAGAAAAAATAGACTAACCGGTACAGCATACGTTGAATCAGTTTTAGCATGAAGTACAAATATTCTAGGATCTACACAGTCTTTGTATGTGGTTATTTCCAAAAGATTAAATAATCTGAAAAAATCATAGATTACCCTGGGGCAAAGATTATTTTAGATCTAAACATACCTTCCCCAAATACTCTCAGATTCAATGGTATCACTGTCGTGCAAATATTGAAACTGATAACAGAATATTATGGTCATATTCAAAAAAGTTATTGGAATTAAGCTTGTGAGTAATCTTGCAAATACTTTTCCAAGATACTGGTTACAGGCCCAGTAAGTTATTACAGCCAGAAAAAATAAATAGTAGATACCACCAAAGACACTAGTTTTGAGTACGGCGGTAAGGCACATCAGGAATACCACCCAATATTTTCCTGTCAAAAAATTATATTAATATAGGCAGAATTTCATTGTTAACATACCAAAGTTTAGCATCATTCTCACTAGTTTTCTTCTACTGGTCTCGTCCTTATCTTCATCTTCCTCGTTCATTATAGCAGTTGCTCGAACAATTTTAGTATCCTGACACATTTTTTTGAATGCCAAGTATAGAAGGGAGGATACTCCTAGCATCAATGGTTCTAAATAATGAATTTTGCTTAAAGTATCAAAATTCAAAATATTTATTTACCTGGAAGACACCATGGTATAGCGTCTCTAACGTTCAACGTTGCGAAGTCAACTATTCCAAGGGTACGTATAGCTTTTTCCAGGGTAGAACATGGCTGAAAGAATATAAATTTGTTGGTCCAATATAAATGTTAAGTGAGCTTATAGAGAGTTGGAATGGATTATTTGAAAACTTTTACCTCAAGTTCAACTTCGTCCTCAGAAAAGAAAAACAGTGCAAAGTAAAACGAGCCAGTCATGGTAGAAATTAATATGCAAGTAATAAGCAAAATTTTCATATAGGTTCCAGTAGCCTGTTTCATGGTAGTTATGGTGGGTACTGAAAAAAACGGCATGTAGCATCCCATAATCATGTAGATGTATGAGGTGATTGTTGGACGAATGTAAATCGCTAAAAATATTAGATGGTTTTAAAAACGTAATTATTTTGAAAGTTTATTTACCTGCAGCTGTGGTTAATGGTAAAATAATTCTAAACAAGATGGCGCACCACCAATATTTATGCATCCTTTTGGCTGATTTAAATACTTGAGTTTAGTTTGACTTTGACAAATTTGAAACAGATTTCAATCCATCACCTATTAGCTATTAGCTTAGGTAACAGGTGGATCCTTTTTGCGAATATATTTTTTGTACTGAAATGCCAAGATAATTTGATAGACATGCAAGCGCAAAAGGACAAAAACTTTTGGGGCGAAATGTATCCTACACAGCGATGACGATTCAGAGTTTACAAATTAGTGGATATTATGTGAAAAGAAGGATACACTGGAAATAATTCATAGCAAACAATTATAGACTTAAGTTTTTAGTTAGTTTCTTGTCAGTTTTCTGCTGCTAGACAGACTGAAAGCCCCACGTCGTAATCGTTCATCATGATCGTCATCTTCGAACATTTTCCATTCTCCTATTTCCTGAGCAAGTTGTATCCAGTTTCATTATCATATGATTCTCTTTATGTTTTCCAACTAAACCAAACGAGTCCGAGGTTTTCATTTAATATAAAAGCAACAATTCTGAGAAATTTATCAGTGGTTAGGAAAAGCAAATGTCATGTGAACTAGAGCAAAATAGTTGGTTCAGGGAAAGAATCTCTGATTACTACCCAATTTGCAATCCCCCGGTGAAGAAAATAGGCTAGACATCTGGGTCACACCGGTGACACAACATATATTCTAAAGTTCACCAGATTTTCTGCAAGATATTCATTACTCATGAAATCCGATAGGCACTACTTCATCAAAATTTATTGCATATTGAAGAACCTGGGAGAAAACAGTAATTAAAAAAAATTACCAAACAAACAGAAGCAAATATAGAGGCGTACGATAAAAAAAGGAACATTCAAAAAGCAAGAATGAAGACTACAGTTGTATATGTAATAGTATTGAATGTGATTGTAATATTTAATTTACATTAATTAATAGCATTTTGGTTTTCAAGAAAAATATCAGATTTTCATAATACAGTATCAACCCACTTGCTTGTCAGGTTCGTTATATAGTTTCAGTTTTGTTTGAGTTTATTCTCTATTCTATTCTATTATTGATCACAACATTCAATAAAATTACCTTGAGTACATTTCAAAACTCTGTTGTATTATTATTTGTTTGTACAAAATCAATAGTACATAGATTAGTTTGTTTTGTAGATAGCATCTATAAGCGAACTTGTTTGTACTAAAACTTATTTTCATTGTCAATCCAGTAAGTGCAACGTGAATTCGGAGCGTTAGCTACATGAAAGGACCAATAAAACCAGCCACTTAGCGTAATTTGGTACGTTTTCATTAAGACGGAGAAACACGCTGACGTTGGGACGGAATTGTACCTTTTCAGCGTTACATTAGCGTTCCATGACGTATCCAAATTTTTCATGAACCAGTAAAAATATAACAATCAGAGACATAGAAGTTATGATTATTGAGCAAAGACTAAGTAAACTTAAAAAAAAAAACTGTTAGAATTTAAATTCGAAACCCTTCAGTAGCCTGATCTTTCTGATCAAATAAATTTGTCAAAAGGCTTTATCAAAATACTATTCTTGAAATAGGAGCAGAGTTGTCCATTCACAGCGAATGTTATAACCTGTTACTTCTCTCATATCATTATCCACGCCGTTGACAAGCAACAAGAGAGATCGGGGATTTTATAGATTGTGATGACCCATTTTGCAGTGTGCGACGCCGAGCGCCCTACTTCGATGGATAGTCTTCCTGTGGGATCAATCTCGATTGTAAGTTGGACAAAAGTTTATCTGCAGTCAAACGAAATAATGCAAAAATTTCTGCATAGAGTTTCTGTAATAGTTTGCCCAGATTACATAATGTATGCGTGGTTTCCTGCAAACTATTAAAATAGATTTTTATGTTTTCTAGTTATAACAAAATATGTTTAATAAAAGTGAGATCAGGCTAATATCAAAAAAAATAAATACAAGAAAATTTCAAATGATATATTTGATTTACCACTGAAGTTTGGTGAAATTTTCCATAGGGATAAAAATCGTTGTCCTTATCGAGTGTATTTCCATCCCACAGTGCGTCGGTGGAAATCCAGGGTAGCAGGTGGTTCATGATGCGCTTGCGTCGTCCCACAGGTACAGGCCCCGGACGTCTCAACAGGTAGTGTGAGGTCCGGCGTCTTTTCGGCAGTTTAAACGCACAAGCCCTCACATTTGGACGTCCCGACGCGCGAGCGACGCGTGAAAATTTCTGAAAAACGCGAAAGCGTCAACTGGGAATTCATGCAACAGTTGACCGTCCGCCGCTTTTAGGGAATTGTATTTTTATTTGATTTGCGGAAATGGATTTGAGATGTCGCGCGCAGTGAAAATGGGGTTCTGAGGTAAGTCTGTGACTTATGAATCGTAAATATTTATTAATAGGCGTCCCATTTTTTGAATAAAATTAATAATTTATCTTATGGTGGTTTTTAGGGTGGAATTTGTTATCGATTTTGATGCGGCATTGTTTTTTTGTTTGAACTAAAATAAACTTCGGGTAAATTAAAAACTTTCGGAATGTAGATGAAATTTTAATGTTCGGACATTTTTTTTTTTAATTTTTTTAAAAAATTCACCTGAATGTTAAGGCGTAACTTAATATTCTCTAGTTAACCAATAAAAATCATTCCTGTCTGAGACGGATTGCAAATATTTTTGGGTCAAGGTCAATATGGCATTACCTAAATGCCTAATCCAACTTTGCATGCACAAACCACTCAATTATAATTGAAATTATTTCCTCTGTTCAAATTTGGTGAACCAAGGCTTGCTTATGAGATGATAAGGAACCATTTCAGATTTTAGAAATAGATACTCTAAATTCATTAATATATATTATTTAATTCACAATCATATCGACATTACTTACTTAATTTAGAAGTGTGCACGTCGCACACAAACAGCATGACCTCCCGGAGAGAATCCTTTTACCAAGTTGTAGCTGTGGGAATTCTCGCGTGAAAATTCTGTTACAAGTTTCGGTTTGCGGTTGTCACTTAATGGGATTTAAATCAAACAAGTTGTTTTGTAGGCAGTTTTATGCTGAAATTAAATAATTATCACGGTGGATGTCATTGTTTTCTGTTTATCGTTCATAACTCGAAAATAAGTAATGAGAAATATCGTTCCCTTTACGAAACCCGAAATAAAAAAGTACGTGTAATTTTTTCCGTCCCGTGAGGGCCAATTTCTTAATCCTCGGATAAACCTTTCGCTATAACCGAAGAATTGAACAAAGAGGTGGCTTATTTCGGTCTTTTCATTCATTTTACCATTAATCACGAAAATCGAATTATTGGCCAGTATTGAAATGAGCTTGTTTATTTAAAAATTATGCTTTAGTCATTATTGGGTGACTATTTGTTAGAATTTAATTCTAAAATGTTTTGATATTCCTCGCTACTCTGTGTTTACTTCTAGTGCTTTCAAAAGTTTACTATGGAAGAAACAAGAGTATCAATAGTATTGAAAGTTCTGGAATAATTGCTTGGGATAAATAGTCTGGGAGTTAACGACATATTTCATTGTACCATTTCCGCAAGCTTCATTCTTTTTGTATGTGTTATGCGTGTAGTATATGATAGTAATATGAACGTCTGCCGGCGCACCAACACGACAGGGGGTTACAATTACAGCAAAAAATGAACGGAAAAAACTTATAGCCGCATAAGCGAAACTTATTGTACGTATTAGTAGAAACATAAAAAGCTCAGAAAATGTGGTCTGCCACCTAAATTCCTCAACAAAAGTCCTCTGCCACCCACATAAGTAAGAAATTTAAAAAAAATTATACTCGCAAGGCTGAAATTATTTATTTTTACAGTGAGTTTGACAAGTGTCAAAAAGAGAAAATAAATATCCCAAGTGAAAATTTTCATTTCCATTTTGAGTGTATGTGATGAATCCTTCTATAATCTCTTTAAGAACTCTAGAACATTAGACTTGAGCTTTTCACAATTAATTTTGGTTAGCCTTACAAAAAAAATAAAAAATAAATAGGAATAAGAGAAAAATGCAGCTTCCTAGCGGTGGTGCTCGGGCACTGCATGCCGAACCCAACTTCAGGCTTGGCAGACGATCTTCGTTGTATCTTATTCGTGGCAGACTGTTATGTTTGTGTTTGTTTCCATAAAAAAAAGTATTTTAATTAATTTCAGCCTTGCGAGTATATTTTTTATAATTTTTTTTTTTTGCGCTTACTTATGTGGGTGGCAGACGACTTTTGTTGTGGAATTTAAGTGGCAGACCATATTTTCTGAGCTTTCTATGTTTCTACCAATACGTACAATAAGTTTCGCTTATGCGGTTTTAAGTTTTTTTCGTTCATTTTTTGCTGTAATTGTAACCCTCCTGTAACCCCCTGTCGTGTTGGTGCGCCGGCAGATGTTCATATTACTATCATATACTACACGCATAACACATACAAAAAGAATGAAGCTTGCGGAAATGGTACAATGAAATATATCGTTAACTCCCGGACTAAAACGAAACCCTTATAAAACTTCCAATTCAATTCATTCCAATGATTAGAGTAATGGATGGATTTTTTCTTTTATATCGTACCCTCCATTTCTTCTTTTCAATTGTATATTTTAAAAAATCTCTCTCTTTTTAGCTGTCTTCAAATATTTTTAAATGCAAATATAAATGGGAAATTTGAAATGCAAATACACTGAAAAACCATTAGATAATGGTTTTATTTCAAATGACACTGATATTTGCAGATATTCGTTGGAAATTTCTTTTCGTTAATTTTTGAGTTGACAGAACTTTACCAGACTAGTGAAGTTATTTATTTCTGTTTCAACAGCGGAATGAAAATTATCCGAGGAACCTTGTACGAGCTTGTACAGGTCCCTTGACAGAGTTCTTTGTAGTCTAGCACAATCTTGAGTAGTTTTTCGAAATTGTCATCAGGAAATTTGTTTTTGATTGGTGAATACAAAATTAAGAAAAATACAAGTTTGTAAGATAATTCTTAGGGAAGTTGAGTACACGGGAAGAATTAAACGAGAACCGATAGAGAAAACTGATTACTGTATATTGGTCTTGTATTAACAGAGAAAACGGAATGAAAGGACCTCGCACATTTCTTATGGAAAATGGCTTTCGGCTAAATTTTCTGAAAATTTGAGATAATGTAGTTCTCGATGTCCTGATTAAAAGTTCTCATGGGCACAACTCAATCCTATGATCAGTTTTTGAGTTACGGGTTGTCAAAATTGGCTTTTTTAGACTTTGAGATATTGATTTTTTTCAACATATTTGTTTATATTTCCTCGATAAGTACATTTAAATTGAAAGTTTTTACTCTAAGTTTTAGGCGTTTTGGTGTCTTTTTAAAATGTGGTATAAAAGTTCCTACAGCGTCTTACACAAAATGGTGGCGGCAAAAAAATGTCAATTTAGAAAAAGTCGCAAATAACTAAATTCGCGAGCTTCGCGTAGAGTGTCACTCATATTTAGTAGGTAGGGTGTGATTTGCGATACGAAGTTCGAGTTTTCGACAATAGCCCGAAAATCCCGATTGGCATCATCTGGGGAGCGCAACTCGCGACCGAAGGTTAAGTAGGCCGGGGTGAATCCGGTGGAAATACAGCGTGCGGTGTTCATTGTGAATCGAATAGCCGGCAATTTAGATGACCACATGGTATGATCTTCGTTTGTGAGGATGGCTAACAGAGTCTTTAAGTACAAGTTATTTCGTTCCACAGGGTTTGCAGCTGGGTGATAGACTGGTATCAAGTTCTGATGAAATCTTTTCTCATACCAGGCCAGAAATATCGGAATGCTATGCGCTGGTACGTTTTCTCACTTCCATAGTGGCCCGATCTTCGTCTTTGCCACCACTAGTTGAGGTATACAGAATTCCGTTATTTAGTATATATCCACGTTCTGCCCATTTCTTGAAGTGGATATCAAGGTCATTGGAGTCTTCCAAACTTTTAATTATTTTCGCCATTTCAGGATCTGCTAGTTGTTCTTCTCGGACGTCTGCAGCGCTGAGTGTAGGAAAGTCGATCGAAACTAGGTTTATTCTGATATTATCGTCGGTGTCGCCTCTTTCACATGGTGGTCTAGACAATGTGTCAGCTATGACATTCTTCTTACCAACGATGTACTCAATTTTGATGTCATAGGGCATGAGCTCTAGTGCCCAACGAGCAAGTCTGCCACTTGGTGACCTGAGTGTCATAAGCCATTCCAAGGCTTAATGATCGCTTTGCACAATAGTTTGGCATCCTTCTAGGTATCCTCTGAACTTCTTGAAGGCCCATACTACTGCAAGAGCTTCGCGCTCTGTGGTATTATAATTCTGTTCAGCAGGTGTCAGCAGTCTAGAGGCATATTCTACTGGGCGCTCGTCTGGTTCCTCCCCCTGGGGTAGACACGCTCTCAAAGCGTAGTCACTAGCATCCGTTTGTAGGATATATAGCAATCTACTGTCTGCTTGTCTCAGGATTGGGGCGGAACATAGAATCGTCTTAAGTTTACTGAAAGCTGCAGCTTGATCTGGACCCCAGGTTCGCTAGACGTTTTTCTTGGTCGGTGTCGTTAGTGGCTTAGCAACATCGACGAAGTTTTCAACAAAACGACGAAACCATGAGCAGGTTTGGATAAATCCTAACAGTTGCTTGACGTTTTTCGTTGGTAACATGTTCATGACTTTATCTTCACATGTACGTATTCCTTCCGTGGAGAGAATGTGTCCTAGATAATGGACGGCTTCACAGGCGAATGAACATTTAGGTCGATTAAGTGTTAACTTGTACTGCGCAAGTCGCAGGAATACTTTCCTTAGGTCAGTTAAATGGTCTTCGAAAGACGATGACATGATGATCAAGTCATCAAGGTATGCCAACATGGAGACGTCTTGTATTCCTGACCTAAACCTATCTATGAGGCGCTGAAAAGTACTAGGCGCGTTGCGGAGTCCAAATGGCATGCGCTTGTAACGGTAGGTACCGAAAGGGCAAACGAATGCAGTTTTGTTCCTATCTGAAGGCTTCATGCTGATTAGATGATATCCGCTCCTGAGGTCTAAGGTCGTGATGTAACCCCTTTGCTTAGCTGCGTGTAAAAGATCATCGATTCGCAGGATGGGGTATCTGTCTGGTCTGGTGATGGCATTTAAGGCTCGGTAGTCTATCGTGAGACGTACCTCGAGGTTCTTTTTGGGCACGAGGACGACGGGCGGTGCGTACGGTGACTCGCACTCTTCAATGTAGTCATTTTCTAGTAGCTTGTCGAGTTCTTTACGAAAAATCGATTTATTTGGGCTCTGACATCCTATACGGCCGTACTGCGATGGGTGTGTCATCCATAAGTACGATGCTATGCTCGGCAAACGGAGTAGGATCTTTTGAAGGAACTAAAATTTCAGAAAATTCACATAGAAGTGAGTTGAGTGTACATCGTTGTTCTTCGCTAAGCATCCGTGCCTTGTTGTCACAAAGTTCGAGTTTGTCATACTGGACAGTATTGATAACGCACGTGTTATCAACATTCGAATCGAAAAGGTAAGAATTTACAGGATCTTTACCATATACCGGTTTTGAGGCACGTTGAAAAGGAGGTTCGCTCTGATGAAATCAGTACCGAGAAGTGTGCGGATCTCGGTGCGGCTGTTGTCGTGTCGTATTCAGGTACAGAGATGAATTTTGTGGGAACCAATCTATTCTGTAGCAAGACATCACATCGAAATATGCGAGAGTCAACTATCCTCATAACACCGTCTGCTAAAGTCATTAATAAACGCTCGATGGTAAACGGAACGGAGTCATTTAACAATAGGCGAGATAATGTAGCACCGGCAACACTGCGTTTCGCACTCGTGTCAACGAATGCACACCCACGATGACCGTTGATCGCGAGGGGTACCAGTGGCCTTACTTCCAGAGTTTTATCGTCCACGGAATTGAATAAAAACTCGACATCTCGTCCCACGATAACCATATTGGCATAAGTTTGTTTCGGTTTGCAATTCGGACAGTAACTTTTTAAATATCCCTGCGCGCCACACCCGTAACACGTAACACTGGATGCCGAAAGTTCCGGTGGCTTTGCAAGATTCAAAGTTACCGAAGGTTTGACCGAAGGCGAATTTAGTTTATCAGCAGACTTATTTTTATTTATTCGCTTACCACAATCGTCAAATGTGTGTCCAGTGTATTTACAAAACGAACAGCGTTTTTTGACTGCACCGGAGTCGTTGTATGCTGTCGGTTCACTAGAAACATCAAAAGTCTCTTCTGCTAAGCGCGCATGCGTGGGTAATTCACTAAATGAAGCTACTTTATCGCGAGGAGCTTTCTCGCGAATTTGACCATGCAAAATTCCGTAAACCATATCAAGGTGGATCTCTTCCGCAAGCGTACCAGGAGGCAGCTGTGCTAAGATAGAACGCGCTTTACATACAAAAATGTCTGATTTGGTTCTCGAGTTCTGCTCACGGGCGAACAGTTCGCGATAATAGACCTAAAATTATTAATTGGATTTTTTTTTGCTGGTATAGGTAATAACGATTAATATACAGGGTGTCCCACGGTGGATGGCGTATTAGACGTCTATGGAGAACTAAAAAATGGATCATATTGAAAATTTGGCAACCGGGATAAACGACCATAATCTACACTTTAAAAATATTTTTGTTTATGCGGTGTTGCCGCTTCTACTCTTAATCAGTGGCAACATCGCTATTTTAAATGGAACACCCTGTATGTGATTGCATATTTCGATTCTACGTAAAATTCTGAACAGATTTCATGTGATATACCCTATACCTAAGTTCAACTATTTCGGAAATATTGACAGTTGAAAATTGAGTTTTTGCAACTTTGACAGGTTGTAAAACCTAAACGGTTAATTTTAGAGGAACACCGATTTAACATTCCTATCTTAGATTTTCATAAACTATCATGACACCAACTCTGAATTTAACCGGAGATTAAATTTAATTGGAATTTTTATTCATGGATAAATTCAAAGTTGGTGTCAAATTATAGTTGATAAAAATCTATGATAGGAATGAAAAATCGGTTTTCCTCTAAAATTAACCGTTCAGGTTTTACAGCCTGTCAAAGTTGCAAAAAGTCAATTTTGAACTGTCATTATTTCCAAAACAGTTGAACTTAGGTATAGGGTATATAACATGAAATCTGCTCAAAATTTTACGTAGAATCGAAATATGCAATCACATACAGGGTGTTCCATTTAAAATAGCGATGTTGCCACTAGTTTAGAGTAGAAGCGGCAACACCGCATAAACAAAAATATTTTTAAAGTGTAGATTATGGTCGTTTATCCTGGTTGCCAAATTTTCAAAATGATCCGCTTTTAAGTTCTCCATAAACGTCTAATACGCCATCCACCGTGGAACACCCTGTATGGGCAATAGTCTATCAACGCGCCAAAAAAATACCGGCAGCCGTATAGTATTTTTATTCTGACTTGAAACACTGCATTATACGAGGATGTTTCAACATGACGTCGCTCTTCTCCTATTAATTTCTTAGAAAATCTATTGTAAGTTTCCCTGTACAAAATATAAGCAGCGATGAAATATCGCTACAGTTTTGAAAATGGTGAATTCACAATTTAACGTTTTAATGAAAATACCTAAAAAAAAATTTTTTGAACGACTTTTTGGTCAAAATTTGGGCGTGGCACCCAAAAAATTCCGGCTCCGGCGGAAGAATTTACCGTTTAACTGAAAATACTTTTAAAAAATTTTTAGAAGTGTTTTTTGAACGACTTCTGGGTCAAAATTTGGGCGTGGCACTCGAAAAAATAAAATAAAATCGCCTCCGGCGGAGAACCTGTAACAGTGGCGTATCCAGAGGTGATTTTCGGGGGGGGACACTTAACCTGAGAATGTGGTCATTTAGTAGCCGCCGGAGGCTTCGCATCTTTTTAGTGCCCTTTAACTTTATTTAATATCAATATTTGGTTGTACAGGGTCATTCTTTATATTTTCCCACCCTTTTAACTTTTTTGTGCCACTGTGTATAGAAAAAATCTAAATAGGAAAAATGTTTAGGTTGAAAAATAGTTTCCAGAAAACAGTTTTGTTCATACAGGGTGTTGCAGAAAGTTTAAAAGACAATTTTCTTTATTTTTTTTTATGGGTATATTGTATTGAATATTCGGATTCTACGTAAAACTCTGAGCAGATTTCATGTGATATACACTATACCTAAGTTCAACTGTTTTGAAAATATTGACAGTTGAAATTTGACTTTTTTGCAACTGACAGGCTGTAAAACCTAAACGGTTAATTTTACAGCAAAACCGATTTTACATTCACATCTTAGATTTTCATAAACTATCATTTGACACCAGCTTTGAATTTAATCCATGATTGAAAATTTAGATTAAATTTAATTATATTCAATTCAATTCAATAATATACAGGGTGTCCCATTTGAAGAAAAAAAATGCTTTTTTAACTTTCTGCAACACCCTGTATGAACAACACTATGTTTTCTGAGAAATATTTTTTAAGCTATACACCTTTCCTATTTACATTTTTGCTATACACAGTGGCACAAAAAAGTTAAGGGGGGTGGGAAAATATAAAAAATTACAAAATACCTATGTACCTGCTTATTGCGAAGGAATATAGCATCACAGACTTATTCTAAAAAAAGAAACTCAATACATAGGTAAACATAGATATCAAAATATCAAAATTCAGAATTCTATACTGCATTAATCACAAAAATCAATAGCCGCCATCAGATTACAACCGAAAGGCAGTCAGAATCACCCAATCAGTTGAAATAATCTTAAAAGCCTGGGAGAAAATATTACTATTCAAAAGAATATATTTTTTATGCGTGCGGAGGACATTTTCTAGAGATTTTTTCATGACATGAAAAATTCTCGGGGGGGGGGCACTTGCCCCCAGTGCCCACCCTGGATCCGCCACTGACCTGTAATGGGCCCGCGGAGATTTTGGCACACAGGCCCGGAGCTGGGTTGATACGCCACTGGGTACCACGACGCAGCGAAACCATCCAAGAGCATTGGAAGACCTTTCAAAGCATTAACGTCCGAAATGTCTGTGCAACTTTCAAAAATCTCGATGGCATCTATAAAGGCTTTAACATCCGTGTCCGACGAACCGTCAAAACGCGAGTTACACTTCGCAAAATTACCACTGTGAGCTACAGCGGGAGGATTTTGAACATGTTGTGCATTACCAATGGCGAAACGATCCATAAGTTCGCGAAATTGCTCCTGTGTAAGGCTGACAGACGCCAGGAGCTTCAAACCAAACAAATCACCCACCTTGACACTTCTTATGGAATAAAAACTACCATAAACGGGGCACTACCCTTGACTCTACCTGTGTTTAATGCACAATAGTCAACTAATTGCGACGCCAGTCCGCTTTAAACGCTTAAAATCAATATTGTCGCTAATACTAGACGTAATACAGGTATTCTGGTTGATAACTCGAACACAAAACCGGCAAAATTGTTAGGAAATCAAACGATGTACAAAACAACTTGTATTCGTAACGACTTCGACAAAATTTCGGCGATAATTCACACAAAAAGTTCAGAAAACCGGTGATAACTCACGCAGTACCTGGTTCTTCACAATTCGGCTGTTTCTCGGTGATGACTCCCGTACCAAACGAAAGCGAAAAACACCATGGGTTTCGTCGAATAGCTCGAATAACTACACGAAAATCGCGATCGGCACACAATAATCACTCTCCCAGTCTTGAAACTCACCGTGGCCCCACGTTGGGCGCCAATTTGTGAGATAATTCTTAGGGAAGTTGGGTACATGAGAAAAATTAAATGAGAACCGATAGAGAAAACTGATTACTGTATATTGGTCTTGGGGGACCAGCCGATCAGTCCGATTAGGGAATCTTGTTACAAGTTCTGATACTTTGGATTTTGATGCATTCAAAACTTGGACTTCTGTGAAATCGCGCCTAGATTTCTGCCATTTATAAATGATCAGTTTCAACTGCTTTATATAGCAGAATAAAATAAATACCTGAACCATTTATCAAATATTGCCCCAAATAAAGCTTAATAAACAATTAAAACTAGTATCGCTAATAGCTATTGTCAAATTTAATATTCATTAGGTGGAAATTATAATTAAAATAGGGTTGATTGAACGAATACAATATTTGATGAGCCATATATTACCATATCAATGTTCAGCAAACTGAAACAGCAGCAGACCCGATTAGTTTTTATTCAAAAAATGGCCTTCTAATTAAACACCTTATTGTGTAGTACAATCTTGCCCTGGAATCCTCTTATATTTGATTCAGGCAAATTCTAGTTACAAAACCAAAACCCCAATCCGATTACAACTAATTTATTTCGTATTTGCGACTAGGCGAATGGGTTTTAAGTACCCACAGAATAGTAATGACTTGTTTGGTTTGAAACGAAGAAATACAAAGATTACAGGCCAGAGTGGAGAAACCATCAAATTATTATAATTTCAAGAAAAACGTTTTGACAACATTCAAGATTTTCATTAAATTCGAAATAAATAGACTACTTGAGCGTGGTCTTCAATGTACTATATTTAAATACTCCATTCCCTTGTCAGTGTGTAAATATCACGATTTCCATTATCTATTGATGAAATATGTCCAATTGTCTCATAAAAATATTTATTTTATAAACACACATGACACATTCACATTTTGTAAATTGTGTGTTCGGATCGTTAAAAGTTTTTGTTCTCCATCATAAATTATTGGCAATTAAATTTCCCATGGTGCATTTTGTTAAATTGAACCGAAATAAAATTAAATTTTGATTACTATTTTGATTGCTTCTGTGAATTTATTTTACGGTAGGATAGCTGATATATTATAGGAAACCGCAGTCATAATGTCCTGTTTTAAAACTTTCAATTTGAAATTTCAAATTGGGATTACTTCAGAAAAACACGCACTTTACTAGATTAGTCAAATCCAGCAAGATTTCATTAGGATTCCGACATGGCCGAGCGGAAATTAATATTAAAATTACCTACTCAAATAGGATTAATTAATTGCTAAACTAATTTCAGAGTGTGAGTGCGGTCCATAGAGGATTAAGTTAGTGGAGGACTTTTTGAGGGCTTCAATTCGTGAGCGAGTTTTAATTGGAAAGGTAAATTTTTCTCGTGTATATGGAAAGACATGCTTTGAATATTATTTAGGATTCAGACAGCTTCACAAAAGTTATAGATATTATGTCGCTGGCAGTGTATTTTCGTTATTTGGATGATTCGCCTTTACGATCGAGTCTAGGAAATATTTCACTTCCGACTTTCCAGATAAATCCCATTTAGAAATTTCGGGAAATAAATTTTCATGTATTCGTTCTTTTGCGTGCTTTTGTGCGAATTGCGACATAGACAAATAGCAAAGGGTTTTCAGGTCTGCGGTGTCCTATGGTTCCAGTTACAAAAAGGTTCGATAAAGTAGTTTTTGATGTGCGTTATCAAAAGTTGGAATTCAAACAGTGGTTCTTGTACCTAGACCTTCAGGAATATCAGCAACCCTTCTGCATCGAGACCTTCAGTCAAGTCAGTAGCCAGCTCGGCACCCGGAAGTAATATCCGCAGCGGATTCTTCTGATCCTGGATCTTGAAGCATATGGAAATATAAGTGGGTTCTAAAGCAGTAAAATCAGAAATTTCGACCACTTTTCCAGGAAAAACTCTTAACCAAAGACGGGCAAAGAAGGTTGCGAAAGAGAGAAAACAAAAACATAGTTCGAGTTGGAATCCTGAAGAAAGTTACCAAAAAAATCGAAGTTGTTGAGACAAGTTCAAGTAAGGAACCAATCAATGAAAAAGATTTACGTGATGGCATTAGTTCAGATGCAGATTATGATGAAGTTCGTATGTTTTGCGAAGAATAGTTTAGATGTGAGGCAGTAGAGGTAGATGGTTCCCTCTGCATCATAGGTTCCTATGATGCAGAAGTAACCATCTATCTCTACTACGACAGATACAGCCCGTGGGTGATAGTATAACGTACTCATTAGGCAATTGCCTAATTATACTGCATACGGCTAGTCAGCATCAATTCGGAGGCCATGGGTTTAAAGATTTCCTGTATACATCTTATCTTTGGGCGCCACCAAGTTAATTGTGACTTAACTAGGAAGATTACTTAATGATGTCATAAACAAAACCTGTGCAATTGGAGAGCTTAGCAATAAAACAACTAATTAGGTACAATAATGTATCTGGCTTCTTTATTAAAAGTAATAACAATAATAAATGGGGATAGCCAGGACGTTATAAAAAAAATGTGTAGATTCAGGCTTGTACCTAATTCATAAATATTTGAATATATAAAAAAAATTATTGTAAATAATGTAGGTATAGATAAATATGAATTTTAAGGAAACATGACTAAAACTGTTTGGTATTTACACTACAGTTTCGGTTACACTTTACCAACAGGCAAATTAAACACCAGAAAGGCGAAAGTTATTGTTTGGGCAACCTCAGGGTGAAATTCTAGAATTTTATTTAAGGGGCACATACTGAACGTAATCCAGTGTCAAGTGATTTGTATGAGATTTGCCTAAATAGTAAAAAGTGTAACTTACATGTATACAAGTTTTAATTATCTTCAAATGTATGTGACAACTCAGAAGTTCCTGGAGTGTGGTTATCTGCATGTTTGGTCTCATTGTAAATACAGACAGAAGCATTTAGCAGTTCTGAGTTTGTTCCAGACTAAGCTATGTTGAGTGAGTCCTATGGAAGTCCTACCCACATTTTATCTGTTTAACATAGAACTCTATGTGGTTCTATCAGAGTGGTACCAAATGTTGTTAAAGAGAAGCTACCAAAGCCCCAACTAAGAGCAATCTAAATCCAGCCTAGAATCTCTCTAGATACAGCCTAGAATCTTCTAAATACAGCCTAGGATCTTTTAAATACAGCCTAGAATCTTCTAAATACAGCCTAGGACCCTATAACGATGTTCGTATAAAAAAAACAGATCGAGCCCCAAACATTAGAAATAAGTCTCAAACTTTCAAAAGCTGATCGGAACGATCCTATTGAAGAAATGAAACACGTGTTGTAGGTTAATAATTCCCGAAGAAGATCTCAAAACTTACCGAAACAAAATCCAAAATGACCAAGGGACAACTCTAGACAATGATCAACAAGAAATTACTCTAATTTGAGTTTCCCTGGCACAAAATTCCAAAAAGTCTTGCCTAAAAATAATTAGGGCCAAGACCGACCTCACAGTATCAGGTCTCAAGATCAAAAGGGGAGATTCTTCCTTTTAGATTTGGAAAGAGGGCTTCCATTTGTCAAACTTCTAATTTTGACATTGATGAAAATTCAAGAAAAGGGCGTGTTAAGTTTCATCCCAAAAATACGAACTGAAAAGTGGGTTGTGTATAAATGACTCCAGATAACCGGTGAATGTTGAAAATTGCCTATAGAACCTATCTCAAAAAGTAGAACAGGTCCTAAAGAAAACGCCTAGACAGCGACAGCTGTTCAATGACATGATGGAACTGAAAAATCGAATAAAGTAAACAACAATAACTATCATAAGCTAAGATTATATTGATTGAATTTGCCAACTAGAGATGATGGTACTCTCTCCTTTTTTAAGATTCTAATCAATAACAGCGGGCCCTGCCGTACTGAATCAAACCTTCCTAGATCAATTAACTATACAATTGCAAACCTGAACCAAAAAACTTTTAGTAGAAGGCAGTACTCAAGGTAATAAAATCTGGGCACAGAAAAGATAGTCGTTTATTCATTTATCTATTTAAAGCTCTATATGGAATCATATCCACTAGAGCAAAACAAAGTAGCATATTAGCCAAGAAATTGAAAATGCTACAATAGTACGAATGATGGTGGATAGAGGGCGCAGGCGACGACTGACATTTTGCCTTTTCTCTCAAACCGGCAGAGACGAGGTAGAGTGCTGTCTTTCTAACACCCACGGGGTGGAAGCTATGATGCAGAAGGAACCATCTACCTTTACTACAACGACAGATACAGCCTGTGGTTGATAGTACGAGTGATCGTAGATAGGGGGCGCAGGCGATGACTGACATTTTGCCTTCTCTCTTACATCCGCAGAGACGAGGTATAGTGCTGCCTCTCTTGCACCCACGAAGTGGAACCTATGATGCAGAAGGAACCGAATCTACAAGCCTCTACTCGAGGCCAATTGGTCTTCAGAGATGCAAAGATTTCTTATTTGGTTGTTGTGCTCAATGAGGTCAAATGTGTTTCTCAAAAACATCCAAAACATTTCATGGAGGAACAATTTTAAAACAAAAATAAAGGGTCATTTACATCCACTTAACTTAACTTAATGTTCTGTGAAGTGAAATTATATGCACAGAAATAGAAATTAACGCACAGATTTCCTTAAGTTGAATTTGACCCAACTTTTCCGTGTACCTATTACATTAATTTTCTTAATTTTTAAGTGGATGTAAACAACTACGTATAGTACACGATCTTCAACTTTTCTTTATTATTAATTTTCCGTACGTTAAATCAAGTGGATGTAAATTACTCTTCAGCTGTCAGACAGGGTGGCTTAATAAGCCAGCTTAAAACTGCCTACGCATGTCTTTTTCTAAGACGATATTATTTTATAGAATCTCTTATACTTGGGTAAGCGGCAATCGCTACACTTCCCTTTACTTCTTGAAAAAAATGCTCAACTTTGACTATGTTTCCACAAATGAACTGTTATCTAATAGTGGATGCGATAATATATCTTTAACAAACTTGAAACCATTAGGTGCTTCATTGTCCACCTCAATAGCAATTCCGTTCAAACATCGGCTCATTATACAAAATCTACAAACCCCAAAATTTACTTGCGAGTTTAAGTCCTGTTTGTTCGAACGATTAAACATTCTCACGTCTAGACGCGGAATAACTAATGGCTGGATTAAAGCCGATTTACACTGAATTCTGGTTACCTAATAACGATACTAATTTAACGCTACATGGCCTACTCATGTATAAGGGATTAAATGAAATATTTTACACACTACGCTTCTATTACTTTGACTGATACATGAAAAAAAAAGCAATAATATTTAATCTAAGGCTTTGATATCCTTCTCCACAGAATCAGCAATTACTTTACTTTACCGCAGGTGTCCCGAAATTCTGTTTGATAATCTCATTAAGGTCAGAAGCGAAATGGAATATTCCTTACAGCATAAAGACAAATTGGTTAAGTTAGAGAAACTGTTGGTCCGATTATAACGAAGCAGCTAACTTCAGATTTATTTGAATTTGATTTATTTTAATTGGAACTATCTGTTATTGTTGTTACGAGGAAACGCAATCCACAGAGCTAATCCTTGGTTTAAAAATATTGAACAAAATGAAACAATTCGCGCATTCGGTAATTTTCAAACTGGGTTGATTCAACTTTATGCGTTTGTTTTTTAGAGATATTGTTTTGAATTTGGAAGCTGGGGAGAGTCGTTAATTGAATTTTAAATGCTAGCATATTCATGGAAATAAAGTGCTGTTGACGCTTTTGAAACTGTTTTATCGAATATGTGGTCTGTATTTTATTTTGGAGTCAACATTTGTAGCAGACTGCTAGACAATGTTTTACTAAAAAAAAGTTTAATAATTGCTGCTATGGACAAGAAGCACATCCCAGTGTAGCAAAACAATTTACAGAATGGTCACTCGTTAAGATACCTATCCATATATTATTATAATCGTAGGATTCGTAGGTCGCCTTAGGGGCATAATGGAAAAGAATTGAAATAAGTTAACGGTAGTAACTGTTAAGGTTCCAAGTTACCTGAACGATGGAAGACTTTTGGTCGTGGCGCCATCTATGACTCGAATGCAGCACTTAACAACATTTTGCTGTTTCAGTACTGATCGTCAATAGGCCAACCAAAAATCAATTGGTTGATGTTAACCTGTAACCACTTTTGTTAATAAATTAACAAGCAGCCCATAATATATGCTCGGAAATTCAAAATTAAAAAAATAAGAATATTAAAATGTACCTCAATATAGTTGCCATATAAGTTCATTAGCAGTCGCTGGCCATATCATCAATTTGAAAGAAAAATATAAAGATTTCAGTTTCCAGAAAACTAATTTAAAAAAAAATAAATGATTGAAAATTGTATTGATAAATATGGCCAGCATCTGTAAAAAAATTGTACCTGAAAGAAATCGAAATTTGGGCTATGTAACCGTTAAATGGTCTGGAGACATAATAGAAATCCTCAAATATACAAGTCGTAGGACCCAGGGTTAAAAATGGATCAATTTTTGACGTTATAGGTACTAATCAATAAGTTTAAATTTAGAGCATGTTGTCCAACCTTGACCTTTGTTCAGATTACTTATCGATTATTATTGATAAAAATGATAAAATATAGTGCAATATTGAAAGTTATGCAAGGACAAATCCATAATAAATTCGATAAATCAAAAGCTAATTTTCCACCATCGTGTCAAGAATAAGAAGAGATTTTAAATGTGAGTGAAAATCATATAATTTTTTTTTTTTTAACTTTGTTAATTGATTATAAAAATGATTTTATAGAAGAAAAGGTATTAAAAGTTATAAGTGAAACTTAATATAAGCCTCCATTCCAACATAAAGTAGAGCACGGAAGCCATCCATCCTCGGTCACTTGACGAAGGGAATCGCACATGGAACTTGCGGATTCCAGCCCAGAATCCAGGCAAAAAAGGGACTAGAATTGTTGTCAAATGTGGGGCACACGTATCGACTTGTGATGGACTTGATGCCACACTCCACGGAAATGTGTTACTATTGAAAATGTGGCCTTTTTGGAATGGACTTGTTGAGAAAAATGGCTCTCCGAAAGACCATAAGTAATAAGGTATTCCATGAACAACCATTACTTGAAAAAAAAAAAAAAGAAACTTACCACAAGTGAGGTCGAAATTCAAACTTGAATAAAACGTTAATCACGAGACTTTTTAATTAAATTTTTTCGGTTATCAATGGATTATTACCCTAAGCAACTTTATTTCGTTACGATAATGCCTGAAGGCCGATAAGGTACTTTTCTCCACGAGAACGGTAATTCACTTGAGGAAGATGACTGCCCGCCTACGCCACAGTCGACCTATCAACCTGTCAACCTTCAGCTATGTGAAAATACATGTACTACGTTCGACAACTATTAACGAGGTTAAAGAGCAACAAAGTAGTACGTCGAGTAGATCAAGGTAGTGCAAAAGAAAGTACCTACGGCCTTCTCGAAGTCACCGATAAAATAATTAATTCAGCCGGCAATAAATGCCGCCATATGGCTGAATAATTATATAAAGTGTAAAAATTATTTATATAAAAAAAGCAAGTGACATTTGCAATGTTACAACCCAAATCAGAAAAACTTATTTTTCCTCTATACACATTAGAATATGAAAATGTCGGTTTCTTATATATATATATATATATATATATATATATATATATATATATATATATATATATATATATATATATATATATATATATATATATATATATATTATTCTACTGCACGGCCGAAAAGCAATAATTCTACAAATAAAA
The DNA here is from genome assembly GCA_917834065.1 of Ceutorhynchus assimilis. Classification (NCBI taxonomy): domain Eukaryota; kingdom Metazoa; phylum Arthropoda; class Insecta; order Coleoptera; family Curculionidae; genus Ceutorhynchus; species Ceutorhynchus assimilis. The sequence goes on from OU892282.1 coordinate 39,493,525, forward strand.
CGCTCTATTGAATATCGATCACCGTTTATTTTATGGTTGCGTGGGCCCTTCAAGCTTAATTTCACAAATATATCATTGAATATAAAATTAAATTGACAATAATTTAACAAGCACCTCTTTTATGTTTTTCCAATATTTTCTGCGTTTTAAAAATCTAGAAATTGTTACTCCACACAAGTTGACTAGGGTTTCCTCACCGGTAATACGCTGAATATTCTAAAGTTCAGTAATAAGAATTTTTTTTCCAATCAAAAGTCCATGATCCAATAAGAGTAGCTAACTAAGTAATTTAAAAGAAAAATTATATATTGCTTCCATAATACAGGAAAATTTGCATCAATTAAGCTTCCTTTTACTTTGGCTTGTTAAAGCTGTTTTTACACAAAGCAGGGCTCTGACTGAAAAGTGTATGAAAATATCCTCGAAATAAGTTCTTTGACAAAAAACCTCACCTTTATATCGACATGAAGCAAAAAAAATCTTCAAATAAAAAGTAAGATAAAACTCTCCTAAACTTAAAACATTGGAAAGTTTTTTTTATTAGTAGTTGCCAATTTCAATGAAACTTGGACATGGACATCATTCTTCACTTGGGCTTATCATTGGTTTGAAATAATAAAAAGCGATATGGAAATTTGAGTGAACTGTATTTGCTTTTGATAATGATCCTTTCTAGCTCCTTTTGTACAAAGATATTGAAGATTGTGGAAGAAACTTGCATAGATATCTTGAAGCAACTCGCTTTTATTTGTTGTTTTTATTTGTACTCGGTTTGTACTCGGTTTTATTGAAGAAAATGGATTCCATCTGAATCAAGTTCCACAACCCAGTCGGAAAAAGTTATGGAAAAGCGTTCAAAAGAGGCTGGAATCGCAATCGTTCTCGTATAACAAATTAGTTACTACAAAAATCAAATGGCACCATCTTTGCCCGGCAGAACCTCGGTGATCCGTCAAAATGGCCAGTCAATTCTTTCATTATTATCATTACCAACTAGCTCAATTTCGCCGACTTTAACTTGTCTAGATGCCTTAACACTAGTGGTGTTTTGAAGTTGTCCAAGGTATTCATTACGAAATCTAAATCTCAAATCATCCCGAATCTTTTGTATCCGCCTTACCTTTCCTTTCGGCACAATGATGATCGGTCTACCACTTCACATTCAGGCAAACCTTCAGGCAGGTGCGTAAACATAACTGGTGTAAGTGGTTCCAATTCACTGGCGTCTTTTCAAAATTCTGATAAGGCGTTCCCAGAACCCAACCCACCATGCTGCTGTGTGGAGGGTTAAAACGCCATGTTATCCGCTCCACGGCTGCATATTTTCCAACTTCGCTCCATTGCAGTTTCTTGAATAAATTATCTATGCCGACAAAAATTAGTTCTATTGTCATTGTATACTACTTTCGGTCTTCCTCTTCGAGCAACAAATCTTCTTAGGGTTTTCACAAAACACTCAGTTGACAATGAACTGGCTAGTTCCAGGTGCACCGCTCTATAAACGGCACACGTGTAAATACAGATCCGGACTTTTTCACCTTTCTTTAAGTATAAAGGACCAGCAAAGTCCACACCAGTGATTTCAAAAGCTGACGCATCACGAACCCGATCTGCAGGGAGAGGTGGACTCTGGACTTGGCTACTCTTGGATGCCTGCATCCGACACACATTACACTTTTGATGTACCTTCTTTTACCCAATATACAGTACTTTTCTCTCAGTAAACTCAATAAACTCTGAACTCCAACATGACAAGACTTCCTATGTGTATCAAAAACGAGCCGCTCAATCACATGACGAGTATTATCGACATGCGAAAAAGTTCGGTATCTTCACGATTTGCTATTAGTCCAGGAGGCAGTGAAATTTTTTAGCACTTATTTCCCCAGTTGGTATCTATGAAATAGTTTGTTCTCCTGGTGATACAAAGCAAGAATTTTTGAGTCTGGCTAAAATTTTCGGATGGGTTCACAAGATCAATGAAAAATACAACTACGCTTATTTTCCCAGACATAAATATTTCACATTTACTACAATGGAACATAAAGTATATGAAAATAATAATTTGGCTTATCTCAGATAGTGAAAGTGAGTCTGGCTGAAAATTTTCAGGTCTTCAATTTTTCACTTGCCAGACATATTATCCATACTCACAGATTAGCCGGACTATTTTTTTACGTAACTTCAGTATACTTCTCATTAGTAGATCTATTTTTATCACTGAGAAAAAAATGGCCGTGCATTCGTAAGCTTTATTGCATTTTGCGCCTCAACCCATCGGAAAACCCCCCCTAAAAATATATGTATTTTGCTTAGAATTACTTACCCTACAACTCTATCCAAGTTGTCTGACTGGGAAAATAAGTACCGAAAATCGTCACTGCCTCCTAGACTATATACGAGACTTCAAACGTACAATGCCAGAATCATCCCAAAATACGTGCAAAGTTTTCAGGCGCGGGTCATTTTTAGAAAAACTTTCATTTTGTACAGTTCGCAAAACGAAAATTTCCGCATTTTCTCAGCGGATAGCACACCAACGCGTTTATCCTCTGGATGTCTCACATTATGTACAAATCTGAATATCCAACCAATCATACGAATAGTTTTAATAAAACTTGAAAAATATATCAAATGCCATTCCGCTGCTCCATTAATTATTTCGGAATTAGCTAAACTATAGTCACAACAGCTTTTTTCTTTTCAGCAAAAATCTCTGCTTCATTATAGGTGACAATTTCGTGAGGCCACAAATTGTGGTTTTCATAAAACCAATAATTGGGACCCTTCCACATCCTGGAATATGACGCCAGTTGTCCGTTGTGGAAGTCTTTCTGATCTCATTCACACTATTACATAAAAAGTTACACCACTCTTCATTTCTCTTAATCTATGACAATACTGTTGTAGAATCAGTCCAGAAAAAACACTCCAATGATTTGAATTCAAGAGCTTTTTTCACAGAATTGCACAATCTAGTGCTAATAACTGCCGCCAGCAACTCCATTCGAGGTATAGTCACAATTTTTATTGGCGCAACTCAACTTTTTGCAGCTAAAAGAGTAATGTTAACTGTATCCCGATAGGCACATCTAAAAAGACCGCCGTACCATAGTTCCCTTTACTTGCGTCGCAAAACGTGTGTAAGCTCATTCTAGTTCATTCACCAAACGCATGTATCCAACGAGGAACTTGCATGTCAACCAAAATGGGCAACGCTTTTATCAAGTCTCGGAATGACTTCTCAATGTCTTCACCAACTTCAGTGTCCAACGCCAATTTTTCCTTCCAAGTTTCCTGGAGGAGCTTCGGAATCAATGTAATCCGACAGGCAAATCCAATTGGATAAACACCCTCTGAGCCAATGATAACATGATCCGCTTGGTAACTGGCTTATTCATAAGTAAGTGACATACTAGCGGCGGCGCCGCGACTTGCCGCGTTTACACCACAACATGCGGTAGCGCCACTGTGAATGTGTTACATAGTTTGTTACGGACGTGTTCATACTTGCGTCGCGGCCGCATGATAAAAAATATTGTCCGGGGGTAAACTCATTTGTCTCTTGTCGCGAACTGGGTCAGTTGTGCTAATGTTAGTGGAATCAAAGGAATGTTTATGGAAAATCTCTGATAAGGATTATAGTAACAGGGATAAGAAAACGAACGCCTGGCAGGAAATTTGTAAAGAAATGTTTCCAGACTGGGAGGAACTAGATCAAGACGAGAAGCGTGAAAAAGGTAAGTCCAATATGCCTAACTGTATTTTTTATTTTAACAAAAGCACGAAAACACATAAGTAGACAAGTAGTTCATATCATACGTTGTTGCCAAATAATAGCCCCTTCTGGAGTAACAAAGTAGTAAGCAAAATTGTCGCGAACACCATGTCCCTCTGTTCGCCCTCCGCCAGTACCACGCACCGGAATATCCTCTAAATTACAAGATAATGTGTCTTCGAACTGATACCCATCTCTTCTTCTTACAAAGTTGTGAAGTACGCAACCTGCTTGAATGATTTTAACACCAAAATCCGGCTGTACTAATATAGGGGCGTGAAATACGCGCCATTTGTTGCTGAGTATACCAAAAGTGCATTCAACAAAGCGTCTAGCCCGCGTAAGTCTGTAATTGAAAATACGCGTCTTTTCATCCAAATTGCGCCTGGAGTACGGTCGTAGTAGATTGGTATGGAATTCGGACTCCATTCGGCTTCATTCCCAACAAAAACAAACGGCTGATGCGGTCTATTGGTTCCGGGCAAAGCTCGAGGTGGTGGAAGATTTAAAGTATTACCGTAAAGTTTCACACCCAACGCGGATTGCTTAAAAATGTTACAGTCTGCTTCTCTGCCATGGGTACCAATATCGACAGCAATGAAACAGTAGCTTGCGTCAGCAACTGCCATTAACATCAGTGAAAAATACTTTTTGTAATTAAAGAATTGTGACCCGCTATGGTGTGGAGATATTATGCGGAAATGATTTCCATCAACCGCACCAACACAGTTCGGAAAATTAGAACGCGAAAAGAATTCATCAGCACATTGTAACCATCTTTCTGTGGTGGGTTCAGGCATTTCAATGGGTTGTAAAATTTTCCACAACGCAGTGCACGTGTCTCTAACTCTCTTCGCTACTGTACTTCTTCCCATGACGAATTCGTGCTGCAGAGCAGCAAAATGCGTTTCCGTCGCCAAATATCTGGAACAGAATAGAATTTTTTTAACATATATGAATTTGCAGGGGCAGAAGTCCAAAAAAAAATGGAAAAACCTAAAAGATAGGTTCCAGAAGGAGGTGCGAATGGAAAAAGCTGTAAGAAGCGGGTCTGCTGCTTCCAAAAAGAAGAAGTATGTTTACTATGACATCATGCAATTCTTATTACGTCAGCTTGAAAGTCGCAGGTATTATTTGCATTATCTTTAAAAATATCTTTGTGATGTTGTATTTTCAGCACTGAGTCAAATATTGAGCCACCTAATCCACCAGAGTAAAACTCAGACATGTCACTCTCGGAGACTATTGAAGATGACTCCCTGGAATGTCGCCCACCACCTCCGAAACCTCCAAGAAAATCTGTTCAATCTAGCCAAAAAACCAATTTTGAGACTCAATTGCTTCAAATCCTGGAAAATCGGAGAGAAACACAACAAGAAGATGAAGATTTGGCATTTTTTCGATCACTGTTACCTGGTGTCAGGAAATTAACTGATCTGCAAAAAACTGCGTTCAAAATGGACGATCTCAATGCTCTACAGAAACAGCAACGCCTAAATATTCCTCAAATGCCCCCTTACAGTCAACCATCTGTGCCATACCCTTCAACCTATTCTCACTACCAGACTCCTCAAACTTTTACTTCCACTTATCAGTCACTCAATCCACCATCCTCTAAAAACTACCTTCACACTTCAACACCTTTTCCCTCACCTTCAGTTTCCGCCGATTCTTCTGAATCTAGACATTCCCAGTTTAGTGAAACTTTCGATTTGTTCCCTCCTAGGAGCACGCCATACATATGTATATAATGCACAGTTGATAAAAGACATATTCTTCATACTTACCTTATAGTTACCTACTGTTAACCTCTCTTCTACACTAATTGGTTCGCGAAATCGGGAATTGCTCTTTTGGAGCGAAGATCGAAGTAGCAGAACTAATTCGTCAAATGAAGTGACCGACATCCTGAAATAATTGAAAAATCTTTCCGGATACTTCCGCAGTTCCCAGAACAAGCAGTGAAATTCGCCTAACGTTAAACGTTTTGTATTTAGCGGGTGAACCCAGCAACTTCTTCGTTTCCTTCTTCGTTTGTGTATTGCATATGCTATACACACTACCTCTATGTCTTGCAACATGTCAACTCACTAAACACTTGGAACAGACTGCCGCGGACGACCGTCGCAAATATAAACGCGTCTCAAATGTTTGCGGCGAAGTCGCGGCGGCGGCAAAGCCGCAAATGTGTCGCCGGCCTAACTCCAGATCTCCAACACATTCTTCACTGATACTCAAAGTGTCATCAGGATTATTCCAAGCAAGTTCCAGAAGAGGAATGGGTTTATCAGAACTATCTGAATGAATTTGTATTGGACAAGAAAACGCCCACCTTCTCAAGTCAAATTGTGCTGGTGCTAAAATCATGCTAGATTGACGTATAAAATTTTGTGAAGTTTGTAGATTCGGTAGACTGGTTACACAGTTGTCCACATAAAAACTCTTCGCTAAAATTAAGAGCAAGGAATTGTCAAATTCAGAAGTACCTTCATTTTGTTTTTCGACTTCTAACAGAAGGTGATGGTTGATGGTGGCCGCTAACAAAAACGGGCTACTTGTCACACCAAAAACAACATGTCTGTGTTTGTATATCCTTTCCTTTCTTTGAGTATCCCTCCAAATAAATGTACACTTGTCTGTAGAAAGGCTTTTCTGATGTTTGAAGTCACTCTGATTTTATTTTTCCGAAATCGTATTAAAATTTCTGGAATCAACTCTGTGAGGTTGGGACCTTTCTGCAAACCTTTTATTTTGGCACTAACGTCAAATACTGATCAGATCTTGGTTGTACTACTAGAACTGGTTTTTACCACTGGCCTATAAGGCAGATAATGGCCTGTATCGTTATCGCTGTCTGGCACCAATTGAATAATGCATTCTCGAACCCATTCCTTAAAAAAAGCATTATATTATGCTTCATACAAATTTTGTGACTCCAATCGCTTCAAGGCTGTTTCAAGCCTTTTCTTAGCGAGAAAGTAATTCGTGGCAAGCAGATGGTATCCTTCCAGCCATGGAAGTCTTATTTCTTACCTCCCCTCATCATTCACTCGAACAGTCTCGTCAAAAAATTCTAAAGCTGCCTTTTCCAAATCAAGCTTACTTTCATTGGCTACCGGCTCAGTAATGCCTAGGACATCTAATTCTCACAGATTACTTATACTATAGTCCATCACAAAGCAACTTGAAATGCTGATGGATAGATATACTTTCTTTGTTTGGTTCTCTAGGTAGGTATCTTTTTCATAAGTACCCATCCCAGCAACGTCTTCTGGCTACCAATCCACTTTTGAGCATCATTCTTTGACCTCTATATACATTTCCACATCATCCTCAATTTCTATATTTAAGTCCAACAATTCCTGCAATCAGGTTCCAGGAAAAACACTTGGAAATTCACAGTAAATCTTAGGCTGATCAAATATACAAGTGTAACCATTATCCGGCAATAAATGAATCTCATAAAGACCATGCGACTGCTCTGACAAAACACCCCCAAAGAGGCAATGCATAATCTTTTACATCGACTTGGTCACCAGTTGCAACGCCTGTGCTGTGGACTTCAAAATATCTGAGCGTTGGGATCCAGTGTCAATCCGAGATCTCACTTCCATAAGACTATTTCCACCCTTAAGTTTCACATTTAAAGTCTGTAAAAACAAATAAGTTCTAGAAACATAAGTGCACGAGAGTTGCGTTCCAGGAGTGTTAGTTCCTTTTGAAGGGTTATTTTCTTCATCTTTGGAAAATCTACTTGATGCTGATTCAGGAAACACTGAAACTGCATGGCTTTTGCCACAAAACAAACATTTAAGTCTGGCACGACATTTACGGCTTTGATGACCAACTTTCAAACACCGGAAGCATGCCTTTTTTGCGGTCAAAATCTCTTTTCTTTTTCACAAGGGGAGACTTTGGGCCCTGAAGCATTAACTTGGACTGTCATGGTGACTTTTCTCGCAGAAAACTCACTTCGTATTACCATTACCCTAACGAAACTCGAAATGTTGCACATGGTTCACAAGGTCAGCTGCAGTTGGCACAACATTCTGTAAACGAAAACTCTTTAACTTTTCTCTTTCATTACCAGTTGTCACACCTCTTGACTTTTGCAATCCAAATCCTTCTGATGCCATCAAAATCCTCTACTCGTTCTCCACTTATTCCTAAGAAACTTTAGCAAAGCCTTCAAGCGGTTTTCCAGAATATTCACACCCGGCGACGATGCACTATAGACAGACGCATCCTCTTCATGCTCACCAGAGACCTCAACACAAAGAGCCAAACTCTTAACAATTCCTCAGGAAAACAAGACTGGATCAAAGGAAAAATTATGGAAGAATACTTATCGGATGTTATGCCCAGCGTTTCCGGTGCTCGCAACTGTGATTCGATAAAGGGTCGATACGTCAGGCTTGGCCTTGGAGACAGCATTGTTTAAAATAAGTCTCAGAAGCTCGCTGATATAAACCTCAATTTGCATGTCTTCTCTGCTAAAACGAAATTTCAGTCTAGCCACAATTTTCTCATAATTTTCTGCTGTAGCAGGAAAACTTTTCACAAGATATCTGGCTCGACTGCCTGGCACAGTTGCCTGAACTAAATATTCAACCTTGTCTGCCGCATCAATTTCTGCGTCCTCATCCACCTTCTGAAACTGAGACCAAAAGGAAAGCCAATCCCTGACATTGCCATTAAATTTGTTCAAATTAAATTGTGGGTAATTTCAACTTTCGCTTACCTACGCATCTTATGTCAGAATATTGATCGCTCGCATGCTCACTTACACGATCCCGAAACTCCTCCAAATCCGCTGGTGGAGACAACTTTCGGGCACTCTTTATCATAAGCTCTTTGAACCTCCTCTCATAAACATCAGTAAATTGAAGTACTCTGAACTGATAGACTTCAATTCATTAAATTTATTATTGAGAATCTCATGGCAAACTTGCACCTTTTGCAAATCAGCTCGGCTTAGGGTTAAAAGGGCTTCGAGTTCATTAGCATATTTTGTAAACGAACCACGGGACACTGCATGCACCTTTTTTTTACTTTCAAGTCCAGACATGTCTCTCCGCTTAGAACCACACTACGAACTTGGTCAAACCCAAGAAGAATACACACTCTAAGAAGTGCTTATCGGCCTCGTTTTTGGTAATCGCCGCCATATTGGTGTGATACCATTTCCGACGTCATAACTAAGTCGTCAGCTGTTTAAACAGCCTACGTCAAGGCAAGAAATGACATTCTGTCTTCGTCACAGCTGGTATTTTACCTAGGGGGCGAAGGGGGGGATTTGTTACACACAGGCCTTATGAGGATAGGCCATCCTGTAGTAGTAGTGTGTATCATACCTGGGTCAAACCGGCCTCGACAATAGCAGTCCGAAATTCGAGGCAAAGTTCAAAATAGAGCGACGAAAGAGAACTCAAGATTTCCTAGCGTTCACACGGTTCACAGTCAATATTTTTCCAAAAATGTTTTTCGAGTCCTGTCACGGTTTCCAAAATATAGGGGATCCACGAAAAACTACCCGTTCAACGGATAAAAGCACCACCAAAAATAAACTCGAAAACGCATCTTTTGGATAATATAAAATACGCGCGCTAAAAACAAAACATTGAAAATCTATATTTTTTTTTGACATTATAGGTATAGTTAGGATTGTATAGGTAGGTGTTTGACATTTTCCCTGTCCTTATTCTTGAAACAGGGGAACAGCGTTCCTAGGAGAACGAGTGTTCCGTCTTTCTCAATGATAATGTAATTGATAATAAGCAACAAAGACGAAACACTCGTTTCCCTGGGAACTGTGCTCCTCTCTTTCGAGAATAAGGACCCTGATGAGATTCGCTTTACGTACTTTGTGTTGTACTGTAGTTATGCTTGCCAGGATATTGTCACAACCTGCTGGTGATGGGGGATGTAGGGTGGATAAAAAAAAATACTCAGAATAAGAATAGAATAGGAGAAAATCATACTCGGAATCGAGTGATCGCCTATGATGATGATAACTTTAGTTATATTTCCTACCTACTCAATTTCGTCGGTAAAAAGGGCCAAAAAATGTTGATTAAATGACAAGAAATGCAGAATTGAAGAAAATATAACAAATAAAAGCCAAAACTAGGTTAAGTATCAACAATTCGACAATCTTTGGAATAAAAACACTTTTCAATTATTGCCTGAAGAATGCGCTTAAATTCTTCCTCTATCAGATGCTAATCCTAGGGCTTAATTAACACGACATACAAGCATAACGTGCATTCCCAGCATTTTACCTCAAATTAATATCAAACGCCCCACGTGTCAATCGATACGCAATTATGGCGCTTCTATTTTCGTTGGACAAGTAAAACCGCAAAATTTGATTACAATCGTCGTCTTTGCTTTTAGCTCGGTTAAGGTTTATGATGAGGAAATAACCATCCGCGGGTTTCACGAAATCAATATAATTTTATTGTTTTCCGCCTTTCCGCGCTTGAAGCTAATAATCCTAAAAAGATCCTTTCGCATAAACAAAGCCTATCAATTCCCCAATTTACCCTATCACGCTCCTATAAGCCCCCCAATATCGAATGGTGATACAAAGTCTCGGCAAGAAAAAAAAATCATTATTTAAAAATATGCTAATACCGAGCCTACCGGCTACGAGTCGATGAAATATACCTCCCTCATTATTCTCGAAGAAAATCTCTCAAATAAATTTAAATTTCTGGGGGATTTTTTTTTTGAGCCCTCAGACGTGTGATGGGTAAATCTGGTTGTCATAATTTTTGGTCGACTTCACAGGTTTTTTTTTTTATATATATAAAATAACTTGAAGCTTTATTTGATTTTCTTTTGCGCAGTAAAGTCTGTCCCCACATTAAATTAAGACAACTCCATTAAAAAAAGTACGTTTTGTTCAGAGGTTCGGACCTAAACAAACAACCAGACTCATCTGAGATACAATGGAGCAATTTGCGAATTTATTTACGCTACCGTCTACAGCAGCTCGCAAAGCAAATTCGTGAAAAAGAGAGAAAATGGGGAAAATTTCAAATTTAAATTTACTGTTTCGAGTTTATAAACTAGCCGGCATAGTTTTTCGCGTCGTAGAAAAGCGAGTCGGTATATACAATTTTTTACTCTCAGTTGGAGAGTGTTTGCTGTGAATAGAGCTAAAATGTGTTTCTTCTGTTTGTATAATGAAAATAAGAGGCTCCACTTTGCTAGTTGAATAGTCTCATGAGTAAGTTGGAAATTTATTTACTTCTAACATTTGAATAATTTTTTAATGAAATTCTTGTTTGAACATGTTTTTATAACATCTGTTTTGCGATATATTTACACAAGAGCACAAAAAAGCGTTTATGAAAGTTCTGGGATATTAATGTTTAGTAATAGTTTGTTATGTAACCACTGGTAAATGAGATATTGTTGATGTATTCACTCTAGCACACCAAAAAAGTTACATTATATTGTCACAACCCCTATACGTTTCGTCCTGGGACGTCACAATAGGAGCGTGACTTGGGGGCGTAGGTGGGGTTCAGGTAGAGAGAAACTCGCTTGGTATAGGTATAATAAGATAATGTATTGAATAATAATAATATTACCCTAGAAATAGTATCATAACGTCTCTTCTACGGAGGGACGTACTACTTATAGGCCACTCTGTATTTTGTACACTCTGTACACTTGGCGTGACTGAAGGCTGGGTTTGAAACAGGTTCAGAAGGGCGCTTCCCATTAAAGGTAGTTTGCACTAGACCTAGTCTGCTGCGTTCAATACTTCCAGAAGGGCGTTTCCCATTGAAGGTAGTTTGCACTGGGAGGAGACTTAGCTAGAGGGTATTTTCCCATTTGAGGTACTTTGCACTAGCCTTAGTCTGCCGGTAATCGATTTCGACGCGGTATTTATACCAAATAAATGCTGACTCGTCGACACACTTTATTGATCATTCTGATCTATATGTTCGATTCATCTCTCATCTAGCTATGACTAATTAGAATCATTGGATACCTATATTATCAAATAGTCCATTCACTTAACCACGGAAAAATTTGCTGTTGTGAAAATATTTGATCATCTATTCATTAACTAAACTTAATATATCACATATCTACAGAAAGTACGTTTTTCCTGTTGAAACACTCCAAATTGCAGTACCCTGTACCGTAGGTACCTACTTATCATGTAGGTATTCATTATTTAATTACTTCATTGTTGAGATATATGTCGGAAACAATAATATTGATATATTATATCAATATACAGGGTGTTTCACAAACATTGAAACAGAGGCGTTTAAGGTCGATTTAAACAAACGCTCGGCAACGTAAATTTTGTATTCAAGGGGGAAAGTTTTTGACCCCATCGGTATTTCGCTAAGGTGCAGCCCCTAAGTGGGGTGACTTTCGCCCCTCTTTTTTAGATAGGGAAGATGGGTCGAGTGGTACCTTGTTTTAAAGGTATTTTGATTCTCGTCACAACTGCGTATATTTTTTTTGAAAATCGAATCATTAGTTCTCAAGATATTCACTGTCAAGATTGCCATGGGCTAAATGAGAAACAATTTTCTGGCCCTGTTATTCTCAAATTAACACTTTCCTCACTTTTCTTTCGGACACATCAATTTTAATTTTATCAGTACACAAAAAATGAAAATTGACGTGTTCGAAAGGAAAGTCAGGAAAGTGTTAATTTCAGAATGACAGGGCCAGAAGATTGTTTCTAACCCATGGCAACTTTGACAGTGAATATCTTGAAAACTAATCATCGATTTTCAGAAATAATATGCAGTTGTGACGAGAATCAAAATCTTTTTAAAACAAGGTACCACTCGACCCATCTTTCCTGTGTAGGAGGGGAGGAAACACCCCACCCAGAGGGTGCACCCTAGCGAAATACCGTTTGGATCAAAAAGTTTCCCCCCTAGAATACAAAAATGACGTGCCCGAGCGTTTTTTTTTAGTACGACCTTAAAATACCATAAACCCCTCTGTTTCGATTTTCGTAAAACACACTGTATACCGGAAACAATATATCGATATATCAGCCATTATAAAAATTAAACAATAATAATGACAAATGACAGTATTGACTGATGAATGATGGTATGGCGGAACAGCCTCACCCTCACCAAATAACAAAAATTCAAAAACAATGTGGACATCTCCATCTTTTCTTCTCCTTCTCATGTCCATGAAAATGAAAATGGAAATCGTGACAAGGCAAGGTTTTTAAATCAGAGAAGTTGTCTGGTAACTATAAATAGATGACGTCATCAGATTCATTTTGTAGGCATACAGATGCCGTCTTCATCAAAGCTATCATTAACCCAAGGTTCCTAAACTAAATAGGTTTTCTGATAATGGTGTCATCAGAAAAACCTAATGGATATTTCCAACGACAATAATATTTCCATTAATTGCATTATGTTAAGGCACCCTAGATGACGTCATAAAAGTTATTAGACAACCTACCTCTGTTCCTGAATTGGTGACAAGTGAATCGATAAAAAAATATGTATAGATACATCGTTGCCATCCCTATTATCGATATAAACATTGATACGTCATCGATGGTGGTATATATCAATACAAATGTGTCCTTGATAAGGATCTTGTTCGAGAGCCGGGAATAGACAAGAATTGTGCTGGGAAAATTGAGAAATAGAAAAAAGAATTTCAAGAGGAATTGAGAAAAATTGGTAGACAAATTTTGTTTCTATTCCAAGCTCTTAAATTTTCTTTATTTTGACAAATTCAATAGCCGGGAATAGACAAAAATTGAGAAAAAAAGGAAAGAAATTCAAGAGAAATTGAGAAAAAATTGGTAGATCAGATGACATTCATGTGTTTTTCTGTTCCAAGCTCTTGTTTTTTAATTTTTCGAGAAAGTTAAGAGCCGGGAATAAACAAAAATTCATGTTTTTTTTTTATTCCAGGCTTTTGAAATAATTTATTTTGACAAACGGAAGAGATAAGAATAGACAAAAACTGAGAAATAATGGAAGGAAATTCAAGAGAAATTGAGAAAAATTGAGCAAAAATTGGTAGATAAGAGGACATCCATTTTCTATTCGGGGCTCTTGAATTTTCGTTATTTTGATAAATTCAATAGCTGGAAATAGACAAAAATTGAGAAATGAAGGAAAGAAATTCAAGAAAAATTGAGAAAAATTGAGAAAAAAGATGGTAAATTAGAGAAAATTCATGGATTTTTCCATTCCAGGCTCTTGAAATAATTTATTTTGACAAACTCAAGAGATGAGAATAGACAAAAACTGAGAAATAATGGAAGGAAATTCAAGAGAAATTGAGAAAAATTGAGCAAAAATTGGTAGATAAGAGGACATCCATGGTTTTTTTCTATTCCAGGCCCTTGAATTTTCTTTATTTTGACAAATTCAAGAGCCGGGAATGGATAAAAATTGAGAAATAAAGGAATGAAATTCAAGAGAAATTTAGAAAAAAATTCTATTCCAGGCTCTTGAATTTATTCCATTTTGACAAATTCAAGAGCCGGGACTAGACAAAAATTGAGAAATAAATGAAAAATATTTAAGAGAAATTGAGAAAAAATTGGTACCTAGATCAGAAGACATTCGTATGTTTTTCTGTTTCCAGTTCTTGATTTTTTTTTTTTTCGAGTAATTCAAGAGCCGGGAATAAACAAAACTTGAGAGATAAAGGAAAGAAATTTAAGAGAAATTGAAAAAAAAATTGGTAGGTCAGAAGATATTCATGTGTTTTTCTATTTTAAGTTCTTGAATTTTTTTTTTTTTTCGAGACATTCAAGAGCCGAGAATACACAAAAATTGAGTTGGAAAAATTGAGAAAACAAATTCAAGAAGAATTGAGAAATAGAGATGAAAAATTAAAGCGAAATCATGAGGACAAATTAATAGATTTTTACAAACAAAGTATTTTGTTCCAAAAACCGAGTGCCCCACCTATGTACAGGGTCTGTTCCTCATAATTAGTGTGGCTTCTACAACCTAAACAAAAGAAAATACAAAAAAAAGTTTTATACAAAAGTTGTAGGGTTTTATGTCTATTATGTTTTACACATGTCAAAATAGGCTAATGACAGGTGCCAACTGTCATAATGACAGCACTCGCATTTTTTTAAATAGAACACTTTGTATATTTTTAACTAGAATGATAGATTTTTTTCTTGTGTTTCCAAATATACCATATATGTTGATATTTGGTTCAGCTGTTTTTGCGCTATTTCATTTAAAAATTGCATTGAGCAAGCCTCATAGCCTCATCATTGATACCAGAACCCGGGAACAGACCTAATGTAGGGTAATGTAAATGCATTTTTAAACTTGAATAGCGTAAAAACAGCTGAACCAAATATCAACACATATGGTATATTTGAAATCAGAAAAAAAAAGTCTATCATACTAGCTAAAGATATACAGGGTTCCATTTAAAAAAAATACAAGTGCTGTCATTATGACAGTTGGCACCTGTCATTTGCTCATTTTGACATGTACGAAAGATAACAGAGATAAAACCCTATAACTTTTGTATTTAACTTTTTTTAGTATTTTCTTTTGTTTAAGTTGTAGGAGCCGCACCAATTATAAGGAACAGACCCTGTACAATTCAACTAGACGAGGGCTCAATGATACGATATATCGATACTCCTACGATAATGGTGCATATCCATACGAATTTTTTATATCGATAAGTATCTTGCAAAATTAATGGCGTTTCTGGTTGATAGAATTTAGTGCAAAGAAAATGTATTTCTATTTTTTTCTTTAACAGGCGGAAAAAAAAAGACGGAAACGGCAATAGACTTAGTGCGCATTGAATGTATCAATCGGAAATGCCATAACAAAGCCTGGTTTTCTCGGAAGCGGCACCGTCAAATAGCGAACGTAATATTACGTCAAATGACGTCACAAAAAATTGTTCATGTTTTTCATTGCAAGCGGTTTTTAAGAGAGTTTACGGTGAAACATATGACGTAAATATTTCAGTCGCTATTTGACGGTTTCGCTTTCGAGGAACCGGGCTTTAGATGATGGTTTTATTGCGTTAGTGACAACTGACATTCATTTGAAACATTGACATTTGCTTTTAACGAATGCCTTTAGAGACTTTACGGAAACGCTGATTCGATTAACCCTATGATTACCAGCTGTTTGTTTTTTATCCTCTTTTAATGAACACAATTGAAAAAAGACAAATTAAAGCAGCCGGAGAATGGAGATTAATCGGATCAGCGTTTCTGTGAAGATCATATGGTATTCGTTAAACGCAAATGTCAATGTTTCAAATCAATGTCAGTTGTTATGTCATTAAGTCATTACTGTCAATATTGTCATCGCAATTTTCCAATCACAATTTGACGTTCTATTTATGGTTTAGTCACTATGGCGCCGTGGGCATAACAAACTTGACGACCGTGAAGGTAGCTTTACATTTAATACCAATTGATCGCAATTCAAATAGGAATTGAATGTAAACGTACAATTACGGTCCCCAAGTTTGTTATGCCCACGTCGCCATCTTGAATTATCAGCTGGATCAGAGATGGGCGTAACCAAAGATTGTCTAAGTCTGGTGTAAACAACGCGTAGACAATTTAAACTATGTAATCTATGTAGACAACGTGTAAAATATGTAGACAACGCGTAAAGTATACAATTTTTGACAGTTGGCAGGCCTTTAAGGTTATGTTTCTGTTTTTGCTTTGTTTTGTTTTTTGCTTTGTAAAGTTAATTAAACTGCAGAAAATGTCTAATTTGATACAATATAAATTTAATGCAATGCAAACTTTCAAAAAAATTACTGAAATTTCAAATTTTCTGTTGTCTACATTGTCTACATAGTTCACATAGTCTACATGGAAAAAAGTGGATGTAAACAATACGTAGACAACGAGTAGACAAACCGCGTAAAGTAGATTTCATAGTCTACGGCACATCCCTGACCTGGATTGAGTTGTTCAAACTATATTGGCGATTTCGACTACCGATGAGGGCGCTGGCGTTTGTAAACAAATATGGCGGAAAACAAGTAATATTTTGACGTTCAGCATTGTATTTATATGAATTCGTATTTCTTTCGCTAATTTTCTCGTTGTTCCCGTAGTTTTTTCGGTGGTTTTTTACTATATTCTTTAAATTTTGAACGTTGTGACTTTCTTTTGTGCATTTCGTATCCATACAACACGAAATGTGGAAAATGGAGGCCCGTCTTTGAGTTTGGCCACAGTTTTTCTCCGATCTATCACCTCTTCTTGTCCGAGTACATTCAAAATTTTCACGCGATCACTATATATATAGTAAAAATGAATAGTTCTGTCTGCATTTTTTCGGGAATGGCATTCGTATACACAGCAGTTTGTATTGTGCTGGAACTTTGAGGCAGTTGCTATCGAATTCCTGTAATAAAGCACCTCACAGAATCACACAAAACACGTCGTAATTTAAATTAGGAACGAACAGAAAACATCGAAAAAGCAAGAAAATATTCTAATACGGTATGTAAACTAACAATCTATTACTCTTTTATTTAGTTCCAAATATTTCCGCCAGGTGCCGCATTGATTTTTGAAATCGCCAATACTACGCACTACCGAATTAACTTTTAACTAGACCGGCAAAATTTTGTAATATTTTCGGTTTTGTATACCCATCCTTGTCTGACGTACGCACTATGCATGACGCAGACAAGGACGAAGATATAACTTATATTGTACACAACGTAGGTATATCTTTCCTTATTTGACTGATGCAGTATGAATGACACAGACAAGGACTACCTACAGTTTGTCTTTGCGAATTATAGAAATTTTATACATATATTTGAAGTTAAGGTGAAAATTTCCTATCCTATCCAAAACACGTGACTTTGACAAGTGAACAAAGGGTTTGTGTGCCTCTTGGCGGACATTCCAATTTAAGTTTGACAGCAACTTGAATAGTCAGCCTATCCAAAACACGTGACTTTGACAAGCAAACAAAGGGTTTGTGTCGGTTTGTGTGCCTCTTGTCGGACATTTTAATTGAAGTTTGACAGCATCTTGGATAGTCTAATTAGGCAATCCAAACCACGTGACTATTCAAGATGGCGTGGCTCCAAGCATGAGGAACGTTATGTACAGTCGTGAGCATAAAAAGTGGGACACCCGTTTTTTCCTATTGTAAAACGAGCTCATCAGCTATACCTACGACAATGACAGGCTTTGTCATATTTGACAAAAAATCCGTTGTACAGAAAAGACTGATTTACCCAAAATAGCGAAAAATGAGAAGACCTGTCAGTCGGGTGTCCCACTTTTTATGCTCACGACTGTATATTATAAAATATAATTTGAAAATTCCTAACCTAAATACCTCTATATATACCTAATATATTTAATAATATTATTACCCCAACAATGTCCACATTCCTTTTTTATTGATTGAGTTTATGTCCATTTATTTTCCGGTTGTTGGTAAACTATATAGAACTAATTAAATTTTCAATGGCAATTATTGCATTACATTCGGAAAACTAGGCAACGACCACCGCATATAGGTACCTACATATGAAATTAACTTCTATTATGAAATTTTATTGAGCGTATAAGCAAATATAATATAGAAACAGTAAATTCTATTTCGGTTGTTAATAAGCATTATTGTTCAATTTGGCTTATAAATCCTACCATGTTTCGTGTTGAATAAGGTTATCAAAAAAACATATTTCAGTGCTCTCCAAAGAATCGAAAAAAGGTTTTGAAAGGGAGCCGAAATATCAATCGCGCCATATTATCCATTTCATTAAAACGGGATGCCTCCGAAATTTGCGGGGATTTGTCAGGTTCTTTTTCGAGGACACGATTGATTTTATTTCCCTTTTCCCATTCAAATTCGCTTCAATAATTTCTCGTTCTGTTAAAAAGCGGCCGGCGCAACTGGTTGTGGGAAATTTTCTTTTATAAATGATGAATCCAATAAAATTTACATATATCTTTTTGAAGTGAATCATAGAATAATTAAATAAATCATTATTGCGTAGGGGTTTCAAATTTGTAACGTACAAGTTTACTGTCATGTAAAACTCCCTTTTGAGGCTATAAAAATAAAGAAATTCCCCAAGGGAAAAAAACCTTTCGAAATGGCCCCTAAAGCTTAGAATCCGCGCATAAAAATAAAACGCACCATACCGTAGGTCCCGCAAAATTTGATTATAAAAGCCTCATAAAACCCTCAAAAAAAGAGGCTCTACCCTAATAATACCCCAAACAAGTCCTTTGTTAACCCGTTTTTATTCCCCTCAGTCATCCGTCAAGCTGGTGTTGTTATTCGGCCTCAATTTGGGCTGAAGAGGCCTACTTCGTATTGAGTGAAGAGTTTTCTTTGCCCATGTCTTATCCTCCTGAAAGCGGGATTTCATTTCCGTTTGCAATCGATTTTTATTCTAATAACGATTAAGCAGATGCCACAAACAGTAACATTTGCTCAAAACTAATTAAGAGTAGCTACGCAGTAGCTTGGAGCAAAAAAAACTAATTTTATCGTAATTTTACGAGAAAATAAATACCAAAGCTATTGCAAACAGGGCAATCAAAACCACAAGCTCACGGTTTTGCAAAATATAGCATAAATCTAATTTTATTAGGGAATATAGAGCTTCGCGTTGGGCGTTACTTTGCAACAAATCTTGCATTAGGGATATAATCGATAATTCATTTGGTTTATTATATCAGTCTCTCTCTGAATATTCTAGTAGATCGCTCTAAAATATATATATTTTTTTTATCCAATGGCCTCTAAAAATGTTCCTATAAACGAGAAAACAAATTCAACTTTTCATCCCCAAAACCGCATGTCGGGTCCCATTTACTGACCTCGGGGAGACCTTTGACAAGTTTTTGAGGAGACTTCCCACAGAAACGGGGCGTGTATATTTTAGGTAAAGCGGTTTTGGGTGACTTTTGACATAGATATTTATTCGGAATAACCAAACATTTTAATTTAAATAAAGTAATGGAGCGTTTCAAGCGGATACTAGTTTCTACCCTTGCACTTTATAAATCTAACCATAAATTAACAGAAAACGGATATTTTTTTCCTTTTGTATTTTATATTGCGGTCGACTGTCTCATCGCTATTTTATTTTCCTACTAAAGCGAGTTTAAATTACATTTTTTTTTAAATTTGAACCGCTTTCAGAAGCGAATAGCACAACACTGAAAAATCCTCAATGTAAATTTTATTTGTGTCACCTTTTCCTATGTTTCATTAGGATTTGAAGGACTTACTGCATTATTTTATTTGCTATAACAAACACCTGATGAAAGGAGTCTCCTTAAATGGGAGATTGATTGATTTGAGTGATTTAAAAGGGGAGGCTTTATAGGCAACACGTAGACGCGCATGTGGTCCATTGTGCTATCCCCCTCTTGGTGCAGCCCTCACCTTAGAAGCCTGCAATTGTTAAGAAAGGTGCAGACCCGCTCAGACCGGACATGCTTTATTTCATCAGGTTCCAGAAAACTGTACCCGAGGTATCGTCATCTGCGAATGACGAGGGCGTCACATTCACAAACTATATGCTTGGTAGTTTCATCTACTTCGCTGCAGAACCTACATTCCGTCTCATTGCTGAGTCCGATTTTGTGTAGGTGGTATTGGACCACCCAGTGTCCTGCCTGTGATGGCTCTTAATTGGCTCCTGTTTAGTTTTAGGAGGCTTTTTGCCTCTTTGCAGTTTGAAGGATCTTGTATAAAGATCCTTGACTGAGGCCTTTCTGTTCCAGCCATTCGTCTTAGAACCGGTTGTTGGACCGGTTCCTGACCTTGGCTTTTACCAGGCAAGTAGAGTGTTTTCACATCTATCAGACTAATACCCATTTCTACCACGTAACCCCCCCCCCCCCCCAGCACAGCCATCATACCACTACCCACCTCCACTGTAAACCCCCTTCCGTGAAACTCCTATCCTGAAGAGGCACTTCTCTACTACGTAAATGGTCCACCAGATTCACAAATTTTGGGGTTGACCCAGGTCAAAAAATTCCCAAAATTTCAGATCAAAGGCGCCGCAGATCTAGAGATTTTCCCACGGCATCGAAAAAGTTCCCACGCTCAAGTGCCTTCAGCTATCAGTCCAATTACGTTAAAAATATTCTACTCTGAAGAGGTACCTCTTTCCAAGCAAAACGTTATTATTGTAATAAAATTAATGCACCTGTTTATGTTTGAAAAATAGATGATTACATATATATGTGTTGTATTTTTTTATCAACATTTAAATAATAGGTATAATAAAAAAACGTATACAAATAATGTATTTCCTGTTTCAAAGTTAATGAATTATGATTCACAAGCTTAAAAATTAACCTTATACTTTTCTGCATTCTTTATCGTTGGTAATATTGCTGCATAAGGTCCACAGCTGGTTTTGCGGTTGTCAATATTTTTGAGTGGTGCTAATTTTTTGATACATCTTCGAAAAATATGGTTCCATTTTTCATTGAAACAAATTGGAATTTTGAAAATCTTTTTTCTCTCCTGTTGCCTAAATTTTTTTTTTGCTCATTTGCTCATTTTTGGCAGGGGACAACGGATTATGGGTTTGATACAACATCTGCTTCTGTGTTAGCTTATCAACATTTCTACCCCCGTCGGCAAAAGGACTGCTCTGTTCCGCCTGATTTATGCTTTCCTGGGGTTTTTCTATAAATTATCAGTTAAATGTTGTGAATACTTAATTTTATTATTTTACTTTTGCGTCCCCCGCTTTCTCCTTCAGATGCCTTTTCCAATCAGAGTACCTCACCCAACGATTGTCGCCACTCGCCGATTAATACTAACAGATTTTCTTCTCTCTAGGTTTAAAAAAAATTATAACAAACATGATGTGATGCTTAAATATACTTACCGGGGGTTCCAGGGATCTTTCAACCCCTTGAAATTTATTAACCGACGTTTGGGGCACTATAACGTACTTAATTGGCAATTGCCTGATTATACTGCATACGGATAATCAGCATCAGCTCGGAGGTCATGGGTCTATGGGTCCCTTGTATACATCTTACCTTTGGGAGCCACCAAGTTAATTGTGACTTAACTAGGAAGATAACTTAATGATGTTATAAACAAAACCTGTGCAATTGGAGAGCTTATCAATAAAACAACTAATTAGGTACAATAATGTATCTGGCTTCCTTTATTAAAAAAAATAATAACAATAATATATAGGGGTAGCCAGGACGTTGTTAAAAATGTGTATACATTATGGCTTGTACCAATTTATAAATATTTGATTATAAAAAATGAATGTAAATAACGCATATATAAATATGGATTTAATGTAAACATGACTAAAACTTTTTGGTATTTACACTTGTGAGTGATAAGAAAAATACAGTATGGGTTACACTTTACCAACAGGCAAATTAAACACAGAAAGGTGAAAGTTATTGTTAGGGCAACCTCAGGGTAAAATTCTAGAATTTTATTTAAGGGGCACTTACCGAACCTAATTCAGTATCAAGTGATTTACATAGGATTTGCCTAAATAGTAAAAGGTGTAACTTACATGTGATACAAGTGTTTGTTATCTTCAAATGTATGTGTAAATCCAGAAGTTCCAAAAGTGAGGTTATCTACATGTTTGGTCTCACTGTAGATAGACAATGGTATGGTAAGTGAGTCATGAGTCCTATCCACGTTTTATCTGTCGTAGACGTAGAACTCAACGTGGTTCAATCAGAGTGGTACCAAGAGGGTTGCTGAAGGGAGGCTACCAAAGCCCAACTAAGAGCAATCTAGATCTAGTCTAGAATCTCGTTAATTACATCCTATAGGAGCTGTCTAGATATATCCTAGAGTATTCTAAGTATAACCTAGCACTAGGACCCTATAACGATGTTCGTATAAAAAAACAAATCGAGCCCCAAATATTAGAAATAATCTTACCTCAAATTTAGGGATACTCTAGACCAAAGGTGAAGTCTTAAACTTCCAAAAGCCGCTCGGAACAGTCCTATTGAAAAAATGGAACACGTGTTGTAGGTTAATATTTCCTGAAGAAAATCTCAAAACTTACGGAAACAAAATCCAAAATGACCAAGGGACGACTCAAGACAATTATCAACAAGAAATTAGTCTAAACCTTGAGTTCCCTGGCACAAAATTTCAAAAAGTCTCGCCCAAAATCAATTAGGGCCGAGACCAACCTTCTGGTATGAGGTCTCAAGATCAAAAAGGCTAATTCTTCATTTAGATTTCGGAAGAAGGCTTTCCATTTGTCAAACTTCTAATTTTGACATTGATGAAAAATTATAGAAAAGAGCGTCTTCAGTTTAATCCCAAAAATACAAACCGAAAAGTGGGTTGTATAAAAATGACTGGTGAATGTTGAAAAATGCCTATAGAACATATATCAAAAAGTAGAACAGGTCTAAAGAAAACGCCTTGACAAAACAGCTGTTCAATGACATGATGGAAATGAAAAATCAAGAAAGTAAACAACAATTATTATCATAACCTCAGATTATGATGATGGTACTACCTCCTTTTCCTAAGATTCTAATCAATAACAGCGGGCCCTGCCGTACTGAATCAAACCTTCCTAGATCAATTAACCACAATCGCAAACCTGAACCAAAAAACTTTCAGTAGAAGGCAGTACTCAAGGTAACAAAATCTGGGCACAGAAAAGATAGTTGTTTATTCATTTACTTCTTTCAGTTCTATATAGAATCATATCCACTAGAGCAAAACAAAGTAGCATATTAGCCAAGAAATTGAAAATGCTACAGCACTTGCTTTTTTGAAAAAAAAAAAAACATTATACGAAACAAATTGATGTGCTATATTAAACAGACTTACTTGATTTTTGCTACTTGGCAACATGTTTTGAGTCATCTAGGAACAATATTTGCGATTGAATAATATCTCAGAAATATTGGCTCTTTTATATACGTTGGCTTTTAATTTTATTCCATAAATAAGTGGTTTTCTGTCTGTAAAAATGTGAAATTATCTGCTACTTTGTTGTAGTTCATTGCTTCTTATTATGGCAAAGATATTTCCAAGGTCAATTCACTATCTGATCAGTTATACCGTTTAAGCACTTCACAAACTTGTGCAGTGAAAACGGTTGGTTTTAATACAAGTTTGTAAATTATGGATCTGTTTTTAATCTCTCACGAAGAAGGTTAAGTTGATCTAAAAAAAAAATGCGAAATTGCAGTAGGCCTCTATCCCAGATTCTCTTTTTTCTTTTGCTTCTCTATCTGGCTGTAAACATATTTGAAAGATCTTTCAAGAAAATTTGAAAAAAATAATTTTAAACATTATTTACAACAATTCAAACCGAATAATTTCGAATTAATAAAATTTTGTACTTAAGCGGTTACCCGTGCCACTGAATGCAGGTCAGCTGCTAAAGGAATATACTTTTTTGTACTATAATTACTTAGTCTGGTGGACCATCGAAAAAAAACTGGGGAAGAAAGTTGTTTTTGTAACTTATTGGTAACTTTCCCCATGCATCCACAGCTTTTCGACATATTCTCTAATAACTGAATATCTTTTTTAATTTTTTCAACTTTTTGATGAATTTTGGAATCTACATCAATTTTTAGATTTTTTATTTCATCAATTCTTTTTCCTTAATCCAAAATTTCCTTGCTCAGAGAGGTTTGAATGTCAAATCAAAGGACAAAAGATAATTTTAATTTATTATTTCAAAAAAAATCAGTACAAAAATGATTCAATACCTGCTCTGTTTATTTAGCTACAGTAGAGAAATAAATTGAGGTTTGTAACTTATATTACCGCTATTAGGAAAGCTGAATAATTTATTTGAAAAACTTGCCCTGCTTGAATAATATTTTCATTGAGGTAGACTACTTCAATTTAGTTTCATTTTACCTAATCGCGTTTTATTATTTTTATTATTGCTGCTTGTTGCAAAACAAACAACAAAATGTTTTTTCTCTTTGTTTTCTAAATTGAAATTAACTAACAATAAGCAAGTATAACTCTTTCACTCGCTTTTTCTGGTAGCTTTGTTTTTCTTTCCCTTATGCAACAGTTGTAGTGTATTTGCTAAAGTAAATACACTTACAAAATGGGTTGATGTAATGTTAAACAATATGAGGCAAAATTAGGTCGGGCTTTGATGGTTCTGAACCCTTATCTTCGTCGAAAATTTCCTACTAAACCATTTCTTGCAAGTAGCCATAAATAATTCTAAAACTAGACCATTCCAAGGGCCCCGAAATTACTTCATTACTTGAGGCACGCTGGCAGGAAAATATATTGAAGGTGCCCGAAGACCCTCGAGGAGACAAAAGAAATTTAACGATGAAAAATTCTCGACGCTTTATAAAAGTTGTTACTGTTCCTTACCGGCAAACGAAAGTTTTAATCAGGTAAACGCAAGATAGGGCTACGTTTTTGGAGAGGGTGTATTGTCTCTTCTATATTTGTGGGAAGTGTTGAAAGTGTGCCGATAGGCAAGGGAGGGTATTCAGACAACGTTTAGGTTTACGTTAAAATCGCCTTGGCGGAAATTGTATCGTGTTTTCACCCCTGTTCCCTGCAGGAAGTTTCTCTTGACGAAATTGTCTTCATTCAGGACTAAAATAACAAACAGTATTTCACAAAAATTATTTCATGGGAAATGGGAAAGGAAGAGTAACAACTGTACCTTGTATATGATTTCCGGAAGCGCCATCAATTTATTGCTACTGCGGCTCATCCACTGGAAGAACTTTGTCATTTAATCAGCTTTTCTTGACAGGTTTCGTACAATCTCTCCAACTGAAGGATAAATATAAAATGAAAATTCTTCAGAATTTCCATCTTTTGTTTAGTAATTACTATGGAATCAAATTTAATGTTTTTCTTTTGCATCAAAATTCAGTGCTTGTGACGAAAGGTGATATTTTTCCCCTTTAAATGCTCCATTCTAACGGAACAAAAAAAAAATGATAGTATCTCAAGCGATTAAAGCCATTTTTCAAGCGAACAATTTCCCCTCTGGGAATGACAGCATTGTGCTGGACATTAAACCGTCAATGAGATTTTGATGGAGTGATTTTTCATCCGAATTCTTTGATATAGGCACGTACGTTTACACACACTTTTTAATTTTCGTATAATCTTTCCTAGTTGTTCAATACAGTGGCCCGTGCCCTTTAGACTGGACTGATATTTTAATCTCGTTCACTTGCTGGTAGGAATATTTTAAATAGATCGTATCCCTTAAAATTATGTAATAATTTTGCATCAAAGTGTATACAGGGTGAATCTGAAAGTGAGGCTTTTTTTTTTAACAGGGTACTTATCTCACTAAAATAAGTTGTTAGGCAAAAATTTTTTTACATAAAAATTTTAAGATAACGGAGGTACAGGTATTTAAAAATATGAAAATTATTAGGTTGATAATGGAGAAAGGAGTTTCTGATTCATTTTTCTGATAAAATAATGCAACTGTAGATTACCTATTATGGAAAAAAACTTATTATGCTGGACAAATAACTGCTTTTTTTCAGAGAAAATGGACACAAAATGTTTTATAATTGGATGCCTATTCTCGAAACTGGGAAACAGCGTTCTCATGAGAACGATTGATCTGGTCTTTGTCAATGTTTTGCAAACATGAGTATGGGCAAGTAGGGCGACGAAGAAAGGACCTTCGTTTTCATAAGAACGCTGCTCCCATGTTTTGAAAATAAGGACTCTGGAGTCTTCTTAAGACCTTAAAATTCCTGTAGCTCCGTTATCTTAAATTTTTTGTATAAACAATTTTTTGCCAAACAACTTATTTTGGGGAGATATATATCCCGTTAAAAAAAAAGCCTCACTTTCGGATTCACCCTGTATACATAATTATATAATTGGATAATTTGTATTATCTCACACTGGTTTCCCTATTCTTTTCTCGTTTGGCCTGGCGTCTGTAACAACACGAAAAAATAATAGACTTTCCAAAACAAAAGACAAATATCTCCTAGAGCGAATTGCAACCACTGAAAGTATAGGGTACGGTTCACTGATGACTGAACGAACAGAAGACTGCGATTTCGGCGGTTGGGATATCACAAGTTCCTGCATAATTTTTCTTCAAAAGGAATTTTCTCGGAGACTATTTTGAATATAGGACTGCGGTTTTCATGAGAGATCTTAGAATTTTTTTCTTGATTTAAGTAGCTCAAGTCGTTTTTTAGGTTCACACCCCCTTTTTAGGACTTTTTGCTTCCGACTTAATTTGTATCCTGAGCGGCTAGGGAGCAAATCCAATTGAATTGATTAACACTAAATAAGCAGAAAGGGTCATTTTTAAAAATAGAACAAAAATAATCATTTCATAATTATTGAAACCGTTAAATAATCATTGAAAATATCAACTTTGTGAATTATAATTCTTTACCCAGAACAGAGTATGTAATATTTAAGAGAATAAGCTTCTATCTATTCATGGTCCTGTGAGCCCGTTGAGGAAGTCTTCCAAATTCACTGTCCAATGCTTTAGAAGCCAGCTGAAGTATTCTAAAGCGATTTTCTAGCGAATCAATTCTCAATCAGCCTTCTATTGGCTTTAATTGATGATAATTTGCACATCCATAAACTAACGTCAATATTTTTTTTTTTTTTCAGAATGCATCTTGTTCAATATGCTCCTTCCCACGCCTGTACAGTTTAATTCAACCTGTGCCGTAACGCAGCGACAACGTTTCGTCTACTAGACAGGGCGTCCTTTTTTGGGACGCCCCCTGGGGGTGCGCAAATATGTAATCCACCTTCGGCATCGTCACAGCCCCGCGTGCCGTCTTCGAATATGTTTTCGAAATTGCGGAGCGGCAGCGGTGGCGGTGACAGAGACTTGAGACCGCCCCTGGACACCAACCCTATCACCAACCATTACGAAGTCGGTAAACAAGTGGCCAACGCCGGTCCTGAACTTGTATGGAAGATTTACGAAGCGTACCGAAAAAGTGATGGAAAGGTGAGTTCGTATTTATTTTGAGCCCACGTCAACTCGATTTGTTTTTTTATTTTCTTGTCGATCCGATTTTATTTCGTCCATCCGAACAGGAAATACATTAGGTTCTATTTGTGAGTTTCGTATATATGAATGCAAAAGTAGCACGAGGAGAGGAAATGGATAAAATATCCATATTGGGGGCAAATCAAATTTAATACAGGAGCACTGCAAATTGCAAATGTGTTTCGCGTTGCATATATACCTACGTTCTGTCAGGGGGTTTTATCAACGTGGGATGGAACTCACCATACTGCGTGGGGAGTGGAATAAATTCGAAATTTTTATCAATTTTATATCGATTTATTTTATTAAATTGGCGGCCTAATAACGTTTATTTTCAATCGAATTTGAAAAAAAATATATTGTACCTATTTTAAATAGGCAATCGTAGCCATATGAATTATGAGCAAATGATGGGATATAATATTAGTAGCTATATCGCAGGTTATAATTGCTATGTGTTCCAATAGCAAATAATTTAACAACTTAGTGTGCACGCAAGTGTTGAATACAACCTTATATTAAATACGCTATTAGCTTTCTAGGTTCATATTTGTTAACATTTACGTTGGCTAACAAGATTCATGACAGCAATTTAATGCATTTCTTACTGTCCGGCATATACTGTGTTACGTCATCGATTTCAGTCCATGAAATGGCGCGGCACATTACTTTACTAGTCAGGATGTAACATTTCCATATAACATCTTCAAAAGTTCCGACTGTCACTTGGTTTTGGAATTTTGGAATGTTGTTGACAAGTGAAGATAAAAATTATAAATACACAAAGCTTACGTAAATTTTATATCCATACTGTAATAAACATGAATCATATTTATCGTCCCTGCAGCAGACTTCGTTAACAAACTCTGAATTAAACTCTCGAGAAAAGGGTCGGCAAAATTTGAAAGCCCGATAAAAAATTTAAAGGGAGTGTATGAAAGGACGCCTCGGAAAAAATAAAGCGTCTCCGATATTGATATTAAACCGCCTTTTTGTCTTGTCACGTAGCCTTCGCCGCTGCTGATGTGGGCTCCAGGAACGTGCTTGGCATGAAATGAACAAAAGTGCGTTTTACGTTTCAGCTATATTTAAAGTCAATTTGTGAATGCAATATCAAATTTAACTATAAGTATGTGTTATTACGGGATTATTTTTCCCTCTCAAGTAAAAGTACCTCCATTTAGAAATTTATTACTAAATTGTCATTTCACCTATACAGTTTTCATTTCGCTATTTTCCAGTACCATCTAACAATAATTGGGGTTATTTATTCAAACATTTCATATTATATATTATTACAGTTTTCTACACTTGCTTTATAGTACCGATGGTTCTATTACAGATTTCCGCACTACCTTCCTTTGTACCATTACAGTATTTGGTGGGTACCAGGCATTCAGTCAGTAGCAGTACCTGTGTCCCCCAATAGATTCTGTAGAAATCCCTCAAGGTTTTTTTTCTGGAAGAGAAAGGAATAAAAATAGTTTTTTTTTTTGTAGAAAAGAGGGCAGCTTTCAAGAGCACGTTGAGAGAGCTTCCTCTAAGCGTTTTTGCTGATCTAAAACCTTTATTTTATTTTTTTTTTGTTGACTATTTCTCTCTTTCCTTCCACTCTAGTTTCATTATTATTCTCTCGAGTTGGACAGAATTGAAATGGAACAGAATGGAGATCAATTTGTTAGGTGCTCAGGAAATTAAATACGAGCTAGCCATTCGTGGTGTGTCAACCACAGGTTCATTTGCCCAAAAGCGATCTGCACTGCGCGATGCCTTGCTTCGCGAACGCGATGGTGAGATTCTCGCTCCGGGCACATCTTGCTTCGATAGTGATAGCGAACTGTGCATATGCCAAGGTAAACTTGCAACCCTTGCTCGAGATATTTCGAATTTTGACACAGAAAATGGAGATGGCGAGGCATATGTACTCTCCTCACTCACACGGAAGCACGTCTCAAACGAATCTCGTGCATATTACGCACTGAGCGTGAAACCCAACAAGAATTCATAGGACGCTGTACAGAACTATTCAACCGCCTAGTAATGGCTCACAATTCAACCGTGTCCAATATTCGAGCTCAAGCAGGCGCTCAGGATCAGCCGTTCACCCAAGCCAATCAGAGTCTTTTGGACACCGATAATCCTGTGCCAGGCCAATCAGACGGCCCATTATTTCCTGTTCCGTGACAAACCGTGTATCACAGAATCTCGCTGTGTCTCATGACCTAATAGCCCTTAGTGACGAGGACAATCATAATAGGTAACTTCTGCAGCGGCTGGGAATGTTCCAGTCTCAAATTCGGTATTTCAACGGAATTCTTTTGATCGACCCCCACCTCGTCGAATCATTCCGGCGGCACCCCGTCATTTTGATTTTGATCGCACATCGGTGGGATTTAGGCGACCCTATCCTTCTGACGAAGGGTCGAATGATACTAACCATCCTATAATCACGATCCTGAAGAGCCATCCCAATGGCTACCGTCTCGAGAAGCATCGTTTGGCTCGAGCTCCAATTTCGGACCTGCCAGAACAAATCTTCCTCCGAAATTTTCGGTCAGATCTCGGCAAGCGGACCAGATCAATAACCTTGCGCCATACCGACAGTTTCTGGCTGAGCAACCATTGCATCAGATTCGGTCATCCTCATATGTTCAGCCATCTCCATTGTCGATGCCTCAATCTTTTCCCATCAATCCTCAGTTCAGACACGATTCATTTACCAAACCATCAGATCAGGCGAATGTTCTTCCGTCAATATCAAGAAGACAGTCTCAGGTTCAGTTCGAGGATGAATATCCTGACTTCTCCCAACAAGTCTCACCTGCCCCAATGAAACTTTGAGTCGCCCCAATCCATATGTTGATCTTGGTGATAGATTGGACAATTTCCAGTATTCCCCTCTTCGTGACAGAGATTTGAGTCGTTCATTTCTGTCTCCCCCCTACAACAAACGTCAGGATGTATCTTCTTGGGGTATCCAGTTTAACGGTCAGTGTGACTTATTTCCTTGAGCGCATCGAAGAGCTTCGTGTGTCACGAAACGTATCAAAAGAACATATTCTACGTTCCTCTCCAGAACGACGCACCCAAGGTGCACAGGAGCATGTGATTGGTTTTGTTGTAGCTATGGAGGCGCTCTTTCGCAAATTACCCACTCCACCTCCGGAGAGTACTTGGCTCCAAGTAATTCGTCGAAATCTTCTTCCAAGCATTCAGCGACGTTTGTCAACTGAACGGGTGGAGACACTTCAAGATATCCTGCGTCTAAGTCGAGCCATTGAGGAAACCGAAGCTCGTGTCCAGCGATTTGCCCCGCCTCCGACGATTTACGGCACCCTTTTGGAACCTGCTCTCGCGTACCATAGACCCTCAACTCGTGTCGCTCTCATTGATGGACCGACAGAATCCTCACACCCCGTCCAACCTGATGTTCTCGACAATGAACATTTCGATTTGGCAGCCATTCAAACCTCTTCGCTCACTTGTTGGAACTGTCGTGGAATTGGTCATAACTTTCGCCAGTGTTCAAAACCTCGGCAAACGTTTTGCTTTAAGTGTGGTCATCAAGATGTCATCTCTAGAGATTGCCCGAGGTGTTCAAAAAACGGCCCATCAGGAAGGATAAGCTAGGCCATCCTGCGGCTCACCAAATCCTGGGGCCGGCAAGCATCGCGTCATCTTGGACTACGTTTTATCGCACGCCTGCGACCTCACTTGGAAGTGGTTATATACGGAAAGCCCTTTCTAGCATTATTGGACAGTGGTTCCACTCGCACCATTATCGGATCCAAGAGTTGCGACATTCTTCGATCCTTATGTCGCGTCAAATCGCAGGCTCAGTCCGAGTGTATTATCGCCAACGGCGAAAGCTGTCAAGGAATTGGATCCTCCGAGCTCCCTATTTCCTTGCGTGACAGATTGGTTTTGCCCGAGGTCCTGATCATTCCTTCTCTTCCTCATAGCCTTATTCTGGGCGTGGATTTTTGGTCGAGGATGCAAATTGTCCCTGACCTCTATTCATCCGATTGGTCATTTCGATCTAATGCTAGTGAGCTTCCTAAGGTCAGCGCCATCCAATACAAAGAGTCACTGTCCCCCGAACAGCGAGTAATCCTGGACAAGCTGGTAGCAAATATTCATGCGATTATGGGTACAAAACTTGGCTGTACTGAGCTGGTGGAACTTATCATCAAGACCGAATACCCACCTTTCAAGCAGCGCTATTACCCCTTATCCCCGGCTCTACAGAAGGTAGTTAATACGGAGCTTGATCAAATGTTAGCTGATGAAATTATCGAACCATCAGACTCTCCCTGGTCGTCTCCAATAGTGATGATCCGTAAAAAGTCAGGAAATTGGAGATTTTGTGTTGACTATAGGTCTCTAAATAAGGTCACTACTCCAGACTCTTACCCCCTTCCCTACGTCAGCTCCATCTTGGATAAACTCCGTGATGCCCGTTTCCTAACCACCCTTGACATCAAGTCAGCCTACTGGCAAATTCCCATCGCCAAACACTCTCGACCTCTCACTGCATTTACTGTACCTTCACAAGGTTTATTTCATTTCAAAAGAATGCCTTTTGGGCTGACTAACGCCCAAGCAGTATGGCAAAGGATAATTGACAGGGTCGTTGGTGTCGATATTGACCCCTACGTCTTTGTATA
Organism: Ceutorhynchus assimilis; assembly: GCA_917834065.1. Lineage (NCBI taxonomy): Eukaryota > Metazoa > Arthropoda > Insecta > Coleoptera > Curculionidae > Ceutorhynchus > Ceutorhynchus assimilis. The sequence goes on from OU892282.1 coordinate 39,525,982, forward strand.
TCTCGACGATGTCATTGTCTGTAATCCAACATTCGATAAGCACATCGAGATATTACAAGAGGTTATCGAACGTATTAGGCGAGCTGGTTTAACGCTGAACTCCGAAAAATGCCAAGTCTGTTAGTCCTAGTTGAAATACTTGGGCTATGTGGTCAATTCGAATGGATTGTTGGTAGATTCTGAAAAGGTGGAGGCCATTATCCGGATGCATCTAAACATTCCGGTATAGGACTCGGCACCTAGGCATATTTCATTGGTCCGTTTGAATTCGGACCGCCAATTAATGCGGAGTGCCGAAATCCGTACTTGAATGTTGAACGGTGCTGAGCCTCAGGTCGGAATGGTATTAAACAGTGCCCAGCTGCAGGTTGGAATGTTACTCCGTTAGCGCGGCACAAAATCAACAAACAAACTTTATTTACTTTGTTTTACACATTTATTTTATTTCAACGATGTTCGTGCAAATGTTTGGGAAAAAGGGGAATTTGTTTGTATATATAAAATTCGATATTGACATAAAAAAAACCATACAATTTCAAACCATTCGGCACCATATATACGCTACGACCTTCGAAGCAGTCGAGTTCGAGTAGTGCGAGGTCGCGCGTCCGTAGCCAAGACTACATATTTTGAATCAAAAACTCTCCAAAAATATTCATTAGAAACTCAATTATCTACCCGTTTTCGAAGTGACCAGTGGGATTGCGTTGTTTATGAAACAGGAGCTCCTGTGAGGCGCCAACACCAGCGCATAGCACAACCCTGTGCAACTCCAAGATAGGTGCCTTATCTAATATTGCCTTTGTATGGTTCCGCGATCAAATTTCGACGCGTTTACAGTCCGCGGCTCTCCAGAATAAATTTCCCAACGTTTTAATCATAAACAAACGATACATTTCAAAAAATCTTGGACAATAATTTGCAGTGGCGGACCCAGGGGGGGGGGGGGTTATAAAAACCTGAAACCTGGCAAATAATTAGAATGGAAAATTTTGAAAATAAATACCCTAATATATTTATCTTTTTTTTTCTGGTATCTTTGGTCAACGCTTTGGTGCTTAGTTTAATTAAAATATCAATTGAAGCCAGGCAACAGCAGTTTTTGGATTTTCCTTTCTTATTATTTCCTTGATCCACTTTTTTATAAGTACTATGATGGCATACAAAAACATATCTAAAAAATGTATTTTCCAAAGTCTATTCGCATCCAAGAAGATTCTACGTCATTGAATTGACATTGAACACAAACCTGCATTTGAATCTGTTATAATTATTTTTCGCTGACTTCACATTCCAATTCGTGTATGTTATATCACTATACTCTTCTATCCTTTGCTTTATATCGTCTTCCTCCAAAATGTTGGCTGGGTGAATTTGCTCACCACATTGAAAGTGTTTAAATGATCCAGGCAAACTCATCTTACATGTTTAAGCTCAAGAACACATGAAACAACGGCGAAATAAACCGCATCCGCCGCAAAATTGTAGCTAAGAGGAACACGAAGGAGGTGGACAGCTGATTTAATATAAAAACCGCGCCAAACGCATGGCAACATTCGGACCTGATACTCAGCACTGTTTAACATTTTGACCTTAGATTCGGCACTCCACATGGCTGTTACTAATGGACCATTCTGACCTGAGGCTCAGCACCGTTCAACATTCAAGTACCGACTTCGGCACTCCGCATCAATTGGCGGTCCGAATTCAAACGGACCAATGAAATATGCGTAGGTGCCGAATCCTATACCGGAATGTTTAGATGCTATCCGGATACCCCCTCCGACTTACGCTACGAAGTTCGGCGTATCATCGGCATGGCCTCTTGGTATCGTCGGTTCGTACCAAACTTTTCTACAGTCATTGCTCGTCTTACGGCCTTGACCCGCAAAAATACCAAATTTATTTGGAATCTCGATTGCGAGACAGCGTTCAAGTCCATAAAAGAAAATTTGATAAAGGCTCCGGTCCTCTCTTGCCCTGACTTTAATTTGACCTTTGTCGTCCAATGTGATGCTTCCGACTATGGCCTGGGAGCCGTCCTGTCACAAGTCCAACACGGCGTAGAACACGTCATATGCTATCGCAGCCGTTCAATGACTAAGGGCCAAATTATGTACTGACTGGTAAACGTCTGGTTGTTACCTAGCAGGTACTTTCTATGCACTAGAGAATAGAAAGTACCTGCTAGGTAACAACCAGACACTTACCAGTTGGTCCATAATTTGGCCCTAAAAGCGAGAGGCGTTTCAGTACAACAGAGAAAGAATGCCTTGCAGTGCTCTCCGCTATAGAAGTTGAGACCGTATCTTGAGGGTACGAAATTCACTGTTGTAACGGATCACTACAGCCCTAAATGGCTTCACTCCATAAAAGACCCATTTGGTCGAATTGCTCGATGGAGTATCCGTATGCAACAGTACGATTTCGACGTTGTCCATAGAAAGGGCAAAGAGCATGTTCTTCCAGGTGCACTATCCAGAGCGGTTCCTATCGTAGATGTTATCCAAGTTCTCGATTCTGACGCTTCATCCCAGATTCGTGGTATGTTGGTATGTGCAAAAAGGAACAACAACAGCCCACCAAATACCCCGGTGTTCGCTACCCTGAACTTTCCGATCCCTCTCGATCTTGGCTTCGCGTTATTCCTAAGAAGGGCAGGTCCGCTATCATCAAGGCAAACCATGACCCCCCCGACTGCGGCTATCTGGGTGTGTTCAAGACCTTCTCCAGAATTTCCTTGAAACCACTCTCTCAGCCTTTGTGGCGGACGATCATCGCCAGTGGGATAAAATCCTTCCCAAGGTTGCTTGTGCTATTCGGTCTGCCAGACACGAGGTTACCGGTTTAACCCCAAACTTCATCATGTTTGGGCGCGAAATTCGTTTGCCCGTTAGAGGTGAACCTCACCGCGGCGCTGATCTCTTTGACTTTCCTCAAGAGCTGGATTCCCGGGTGTGAGCCAAAACCCTTGAAACCGTCTTCGCTGATGACCAAAAACGTCTCCAAGAGGCCCATCAAACATCTAAACGCGCTTATAAGCTCCGAAAACGCGATGAAAAGTTTCAAATTCATCAGAAAGTCTGGAAGCGGAATGTGGTTTTGTCGGACACAAACAAAAGCTTTACTTCCAAACTTGCTCCTAAATTTACAGGCCCATTCACCATAATCCGTGTTAAGTCACCCTGGACCTACTAGCTTGCAGGCCAAGACAGACGGAAGATTGGCATATGGCACGCCGATTCAAGTCACATCCTCCGGACGAGGATGATGCTAACCCTCTTTCCCTGATTGAACCCATTCACTATGACCAGATTTGATGTATTCGACTCGTTAGTTCTCTTGTTGCTTTGACACTTCGCCAAGGAAAAAAAAAAGAAAAAAAAAACTAAAACTAACAATAATTGGGGTTATTTATTTGAACATTACATATTATATATTATTACAGTTCCCTACACTTGCTTTATAGTACTGATGGTTCTATTACAGATTTCCGCACTACCTTCCTTTGTACCATTACAGTTTCTTCTATTTGGTGAGTACCAGGCATTCAATCAGTAGCAGTACCAGTGTCCCCCAATAGATTCTGTATAAATTCCTCAAGGTTTTTTTTCTGGAAGAGAAAGTATTAAAAATCACTCTGAATAAGTAAATGCTAATAAGTAATTATATATTTACTATCAATCAAAAGATTTTCTACTACTCATATTAAAGTAGTTGTATCTTCTAGTTGTTTTCGGAGACGACATTCTTATTTTTATATCCCAGCAAGGATTACCAGAAATTGCCAGAAAACGGATGCGTGTTGGCAATAAGGAGAAAACGACTGGCGGATAGTTGTAAAACTAAAATGAGAGACTCTTTTGTTGTTCAGGTCGAAGTTCGTGCCGTCGGGAACAATAAACCAACGTTGCGACATAAACTAAGTTTGCTGTTTCAAGACGGAGTATAGAAAGTTTTTGTATACCAAGATTTCACGTGCTAAGTCATACAATGGAAAAACTTTTTTATTTTTTGTCTGTGTTTTTTTTTATATAAAATGATATTAGGTATAGCAGATTGCTTGATAATAAATATGGGGAAAACAAAGTGGAAATTATATAAGCATTAACTAGGAAAGTCGTTTTGAATATGGTTTTCAAAAGAGGCAAACGGTTGATACTAAATTGATTTGCTTTTTCTGCGTTTCTAATGAAGCTGTAGCAGTACGCACTCAAGTACTCTATTTAATTAATTAGATGGTAAATGGCGAGCGGTATATTGATGGTATTTATTGCCTTGAGCGGCTACCCATAAAATTGTGGAGGGGGTCTATTCGCAGAAGAGAGAAACAAACTATTGAGCTTTATTAAATTATATTTTACTATACTTAAAACCAAAATTTTGAATAAACAAATATATTTCTATTCTGACAGCTACTTCTATTTTTCCCAACTCAAATTATTTCGCATCCGTTCAAATTTCATTACTACGAACCAGGAAATATCCATACAAAAAAAAAAACGTCCTACTTCTTCTATTCTTAATAACTTATAAGTTTATACATTACAACACATTCCTATAAAACTACCCTTCACCTATATTTATAAATTCTTAAAACTCCTGAGTCCTTTACTGACTGCTTATGCAAAATAATTATTTAAGTCATAATCGGACTCACTAAATTAAGTATATATGTATCACCAACTATATTTTTATAAAAACCTTAAAATCATTTCTAAATGAATCCTTATTCAAAATTTCAGCACTTGAAGTCATCAGTGGTACTTTATGAACAACAATTTTCAAACAAAATTTTCCCATACTTTTAATGCTTTATTCTTTTACTTTTAGTGGTTCTCATCCTTCACTAAGGATCATTTTGAACAATTACTATACTCGGATTCCTAGCCAATAATAGATATTTATTTTATTAGGAGTATAAGTAATACTTATATGACGCGCATGGCAGTTTGAACGCCGTGCACAGCGAGGCGAATCAAATCCATGCAAGTCACATGAAGAATACGTCTTATACTCCGAATAAAATACAATATTTTATTTTCAAACGATCCTTATCCCAAATAGTGCACAATTTTTAATTTAAATTATGACATTCATATTTGGAAGGATCACCTTTACAAGCACCTATACCTGTATGTACAGGTGAATTACCTCAAATAGCTATGGTAAAATATGTGTAACGGCATATAAGTGTTACACTCCGGCGGAGTATAATACTTATACGCCGCTCAAGCTGAAAGCCATTGAAGAGACACTTATACCTTGTCAAAAAGATCACAAAAATTACTGTTATATGACGTTTGAAAGTAAACACAATTATTTAATTAATAATATCTACTCAAAATCCTATATTGTTAAGAGCATTATAATTTCCCTTTGTTAATTCTTTGCAAAATAAAATTAAAATGTCATTATCTCGAAGGCAATTAAAGTTATGCAATAAAGTTTTCACAGTCAAATCACTCAAGTTTTTATGCATTAATTCACTTCTTATCATTCCAAATCATTTATAAAGTCCAAAAAAAAACAATAATAGTCACTAGAGTACTTACATTTAAATTGTCACTCGATAAAATACTTAATTAATTTACTCAAAACTCAGCTAGAACACGTACAGGGTGGGTCACTATATTTTGTCACCCACCTGCAGCCGTAATTACAGGTGATAGGTGAAAGTTGTAAATACAAAAGTTGTAACATTTTATCTGAACCACCAAAATTTTTAATTAGATTGAAAAAATGAGCAACACAAAATGGAAAAATATGTTAAGGTTCACTTTTTTAAAATGAAGTGCACTTAATTTTCTTTCAAATTCTTGAAGTTCGAGTTTTTCTGATTCAGATTATATAATATATTGATGTTTATTTCAATAGTCTTGGAAATATCTGAAGTTTAGTTATTCAAAGACCTATTCACGTATCAGAATGTTTTGTGAACAGGTGACAGGTAAATCAAGGTAAAATATATTTAATAATAGTATATTGTTATATTAGGAGTAGAAGCCTCACTACGAACGTAGTGAGGCTTGCAATACTGCTGAAGCACAAAAAAGTGCTTCTACTCCATATGCAACACGCTATTTTTTCTCCAAACGAATGGGGTAAGGTCGGGGACAAGTGGATGGTTAAGCGGCAGTAAAAGTACGAGCGGCACTAAAAGTACTTTTGCTGCCGCTCCAGCGGCACTAAAAGTACTTCTACTGCCGCTGCGGTTGCCTAGCAGCATAGAAATTAAATTTCTACCACCTCGACAGGAGTTAACCCTCTGGATTTGCCTAGCAGCATAGAAATCAAATTTCTGACATCTTGACAGGGGTTAACAAAGTGACGTTTTTTTGACGTTTGGAGAAAAAAGATTTTTTAAGTAAATTTAAATACTTATATATTTCCACTATTTTAGTGGAAATAATATAAGTATTTAAATTTACTTAAAAAATCTTTTATTAGATAATGGATTTCCACCAAGTAAAAGCCGATTCAATAAAAATGTAAAATATATTCAAAAAACTACTTTCTTTGAATAACTAAACTCCGCATATTTCCAAAACTATTGAAAGAAACATTCACATATCATATAATCTGAATTAAAAAATGAAAACTTTAAGAATTTTGGAGAAAATAAAGACCATTCCATTTGAAAAAAGTGAACATCGACATACTTTTTTTACTTTACGTTACTCATTTGTTTAATCTAATTGAAAATTCTGGCGGCTCAGATAAAATGCTATAACTTTTGTATTTACATCTTTCACCTATCACCTGTAATTACGGCTGCAGGTGGGTGTCAAAATATGGTAACTCACCCTGTACATAATGTTCAAATAATTTAAATGGCCTTTCTTTCATAAATTTTCGTTACTTTTCAAAGATTTAACGCGTTTTCCCGAGGCAAAAACAAGAAAATAAACTCTTCACGAATTTTATCCGCACTGACTCATTAGGTACTGTAGACTTAAAACTGAACTGGACTGAACTAACAACTCAACTGATTCTCCACTTCTAAAACCGCTGTATTTATATGTTTCGTTCCCCCAAAAATTTCAAATTTCATCATTCAATAACCTTTCTCTTTTATTTGTTTAAAATCGAATAATTATGTCGCAATTTCCTGGTTTATCGGGGTCAACAGATTTCGTATCAGAATCTGAGGACAACTCAAAGAAAATCGACAAACACGTGCGGGCCATAAATCACCTATTTAATTACTTTGGCATCGCTTTTAATATTTATATGAATTTGATTTAGATGATGACACAGGCTTGGTGATGAAATAATATAATTTTGAACATATATAAATATTCTAATTAATTGGGGGTCAACGTTAATTTGTTTCATTTTCAATTTATTGATACTTATTTGAAATACCGGAAATTCAATTTCTGATTATTTGATTACATTTAATTTTTTTTTACAGTAAAGACATTGTAAATTTCGGGTCTATTTTCCCGGGTCATTACAAAGTTTAAATTTTTATAGAAAGTTTTTAAAATTATAAACATAAAGCTAACTAAATCAACAAAGGTACCCACCTACGTTTATATGGGTTAACAATAGAAACATACTACGTTTTATCATAATCTGTTATAAAATTATAAGTACATCTGCACGAAGAACTTTGAAAACTGATTTGCTGTGAGTCGCAGAGCCATAATCCAAGCGGGGGATGGTTTACTCGACATAAAATTCACTCTTTGTTTTTCGAATAATGTAATTGCAACTGCTATGGCGGTCTTATGAACATTCCTAAAATACATTTTCCACTAATGCATAATCCAAATTTGATTTTATCAAACATAAAAAACTAGCCTTTTAGCACTGCTAGGTTTCAAAATCGTTGGAACACCATAACATCCGTCATAACGTTTAACTGACCTGTAAAAATTCATAAAAAACTTTGAGACCCAAAAGTTTTATTTGGAAAGTCTCTGTGATACATGACAGAGAAAAAGGAGGTTCATTGATGCTATAGAGAAAAAACAACAAAAGTGATGGAAGAGCGAATTCAGAACATCAAAGAGACTACCGCAAAAACCGGTCGCCTAAGGCGATTTCTACTTAATTACTTTCCGGCCTTGTAAAGATCCGTTCGGTTTATTAATCATCGCAAAGATTTTGATCTTTGGAAAATTCAGGTCTGTAAATTCAATTTCTGTTACAAAGTGTAAGTACATACATAGTCTAATAGATCCACTACAAGATACGTGCAAAACAAACCTAAGCTCCCACAAAACTGCTCTTTGCTTGACGTCGGCTTACTACGACCGTAATCCATCACGAATACGCGCCCCTGATCTCCGGACGAGGAGATTAATGTTGAGTCGCATATACACAGGGCCAATTACGTTCTGAAAAGTCGTCAAATTTAATGCATGACGTCGACAGACAGGGATCAAGCTCCTTTCTCATTCTGTCTACATTGTTAAAATTGCATTGCACTGTTTTAATGTTGGAGTTTTTCATTAAATAAAGCCATTTCTCAGCCGAGCTCCCTAGGGGAATATAAATATTGCCTTTAGCCAAACATTTAATAAAAGCCATAAAGGTGTTCGTTCCAGAAATGCCCGCCTACATTCTGACACAATTTTGAACTGCATTGATTACTTGTGGGTTGACACCATCCCACGTAAAGTTTTAACTCAAATTGTTACCAAGCGATATCATTAGTGATAAATTCGTGCCAAATAAAGCAATCACAAACTAAAAACTTGTTAGTCAAAACCGAAAACATAATAAACGATTTGATGCATCTATTTTCTGTCACCGCTCGATGAGTTATTATGTACAGAAGCGGGCTCTGAATTTACGCCGCCATTGGCACTTTTGCTTCTATTTTAATGTAATTTTAAGCCACATCGATGAAGCGGCAGGAATCTATTTACCTTAATAGTTTGATAGAAGCAGGCAATATTATAGGACCATTCGTCAATTACCGGCATGTGAAAAATGTAATGACACATTGTTGGTAGGATGTACCTACAATTTGTTTCGAATTAATGGACAATGTGTCATGAAAAAATGTAATGAATGGATAGAGTTGTTGGTTGGTTTACCATATGATTATTGAATTCAATCCAACAGTATAGAGTGCTTTTCTATGTCAGACAAAAATAAAATAAATTACTATTCAAGCATATAGCACTGGAAATCTCATTTCCATTTCTGGAGCACAACACCGACTTTAATTGCATATCAACGGATGCGTCCTGGAAAACGAAAACAAAAGCGCTCCAATTACGTTCATATTCTCCATAACATAGATTTTAATTTTCTTAAATTGCAATTAGGCCCAGTATAGCGCTTAATAAAACGACTAGCTCTATACAATATCATAAAGGCAATTTTAATTAAATTAAATGCATTTTACCGGTTGCAGTCCAGGATTTCTATCCCGAGCCAGCGACGATAACTCTTCGTTAAATGGTGGAACTTTCGCAATTAATTTGATTTTAATGGCCACGATTTTGCTTCTGGAAAAATTACAGTTTGCCCTCTTTTGTCTTTCAACCTAGATTGAGGATTGTTGCAGGTTGCATTCAAGGATATCATGGCTTGTATGTGGATATTCTCATGTCACAGACAGGATTTCTCAACCAATATTATGTATACCTATATATTCATATCCATCACTTTTGCAGATTTCCAACTATCTCTGTCAGGCAGCTTCTTCCAAGCCTCTGTCTCTCATTTCCTTGTTTACTCCACTTTTCCAGCTTTTTTTCGGCCTGCTACTTCTAGGCTTCCTGAATGATTTGCTTGGGTATTCTCGTATCTGCCATTCTATGGATCAGCTGTATGTCTTTGATATCATCTATTACTATGTGACTTACGTTCATAATTTCTCTTAAACTTTGGATTGTCATCCTTTGCATTTTGATCTGGCAGCCGCTCTCGTCCAAAAGTTAATTTTACAATTGCCGGTAGGGGTATCTACCCTCGGAGTAGTTGTTTCCGTTGATTCCAAGTCGTTGTCGTTTAAAGTGTAGCTTTCTCGCCATTCCGAAATATGGCTTAGGAAGAATCGATATCATGCCGTTTTTGATTTCTTACCTGATTTAAGTTCGACCTGAACAAGGTTTTGGGTTGCTTTAGTAGAGCCGATCGATTGGAAGGGTGGGTGTCGGGGGGTTTCTCAAGAAAGGTAGCGAGAAAGGTACACCTGAAACGACAACGACTCCGCATAGTGAGTATTTCGTAAGGTAAGAATCGGAAATGGAATCACACCTTTCCTGATAAAATTATCGTCTCCTTCTCAGGTCTAATTATGCTTAATAGGGGGATTCAAAATAACGCCTCCGCCATATGTTACATAGACTCTTAGCCGATTGTTTCTATTCTGAGCTAATTTTTACAGTTGTTTTGGGTGCTCCACACATCTTCTCTCACCCTCAATAGCCATTTTGGTCACTTAATACCTTCTTTATTCACTATTCCTGTGTACATGACCGTTACAATTCAATTCCAAGTAGCATGTACTTTCTGCAACAAAAGTGTTCTCTTCTGTGTTCCTCCGATGACTGAATTCGACGTTGTTGGAACTGCGTTATTTATATCCATTGTTGTGGGCGTGGCTTGTATTACGCTATTTTCCTTATCTCGTTCTCGGAAAGGAAGGGTCTCTGTTTTTCGGAGAACTGGCAACCGGCTTTTGTTAAAATTCATGTGCGGACATGAAAAGAAGAGGTTCTTTTCTGTTGAAGTTGTTGTGGTGTTTCTGTATCTCTATGGCTTATCTGTGGAGTCTGGTGTAAAAATGTTTGGTTCTATCCAATGCTTGAGTCTAGTCGAAACGAATGACATGGTTTGTTTGTGTTAGCACGTGTTCGGTGATTGCTGATCTATCTATTTGTCCCTGCTGACAGTTCCTTTTGTGCTCTTTGACCCTGGTGTTGGTTGTTCCTACATGGACAGATCCACAAGAATAGGGAATTCTATAGACGCCAGCCGTTTCAAGAGGTGCCCTAGGATCCTTGGCGGATCTTAGACTTTGCTGAATTGTTCTTGTGGGCTTTTAGATAGGCTTAATGTTGTGTCTCTCTAGCGTTCGTCCTATGCGATCTGTGACATTTTTGATGTAGGGGAGAAAGGCTCTCCCTGCCACCTGTGCTGGTTCCTTGTAATAACTCAATAAATGATAACGCACTTTAATTCAATACAACAATATATTTCAATTACGACCTGCTTAATACAACGTGATAACCTAACTAAATCTACCCGGGTCTTGTATAAAATTCCAAGACGCAACCCTCCTGCAAAAAATCTTGTCACGTGAATATTTATATGTGAATCATCTCGACGATGTGGAAACCGGAACAAAGCATTGCAGTCGGCCAATGCTACTAAAGTCTCGCCTCGAGACGCTATTAGGTTCTTCTATAAAATCCTGGACCTACAACAACAATAAAAAGTTAATAAACCTATTAATTCAAAATTACTCAGCGAAACTTCTTCTTCGCTGTGCGTTTCTTTATTAATTTCAGCCCAAGATCCCCTTGGAGATTAGCATCCGCAATCGAATGACTTATACATTCATCACCAGTTGCCAAATCTCCCAACGGATCCAAAACTCTATCAAGGGACTGTTCCCTCAATGATATATCAACGTTTTTGGTATACTCTTTTTGATACGTCTTGCCTTTGAGCGACCTTTCGCCCATCGCTTCAGCAACGTCTTGCTGAAACGCAGGGTCTGGAGACCTTTCTCCAATCTAGGAACAACTTTTGCTCCTGAGTGACTTTTCACTTATATCCTACATCGCACGTTGCAATGGAAAACTAAACTCAGGCAAGCGACTTTCGCTCAGCGACTTCTCGCTATCACCATCAACTATTTCTGGCCTAGATGAATTTTTTGGAAGAGAGCGACTTTCGTTTACATCACCAACACCTCCAAATTCTTTTTCCGGAAGTTCACGACTCTCTTCTTTCCGCAACACAAATGGTTTTAGATTGTCAACCGCCCATATTCCCACATAATTATTCTTTCGCCCGTCGCCTCTAGGTAGACTTTCTACCTCATACCGATCATGATCCAAGACTTTCTTGATCATATATGGACCATCATACTTTGGAAGTAATTTGATACTCTTTCCGTCGTTTTGACTATTTCTTTTCTGAAGGAGAACTTAATCATGGACTTCGAATCGGGCTGGTTTCCGTTTAGCGTCAAAACGAATTTTTTGCTGTTGTTGACTCTTCTCGATGGCTTCGGCTGCCTCTCATCTATTCTCACGTAAATCGTCATTTGTACCATCAACGCAAGTTTGAGTTAATAGAAACCCATCCTTGGCGCTTCTGGGCTGATACTAAAAAAGCAAATCGTGGGGGCTTTTTCCTGTTGTCTTGTTAATTGACGAATTAATTCCAAATTTGATTTTATAGATATTTCGGTCCCAAGTGTCCTCTTCATCTGCCAACGCTGATAAAATCGTTCGGTTATACCGTTCAACTTGTCCATTTGCTCTTGGCGTTGCAGTGGCGTTGTAAACAGTTTCAATTCCCGTTTTGGATGTGAATTTCTTGAAATCCCTGCTAGTAAAAACTGTTCCTCGGTCACAAATAATGCGTCGGGGAACCCCAAATATATAAAATATTTCTTTAGGGAATGTATTTACAGGAAAACTTTTAGTACTTTTCACCGCTTTCATGAAAACATATTTTGTGAAGGCGTCAATGGAAACTATAAGGTACATGTTTCCTTGCTTACTCTTCACGAATGTCCCCAAATGGTCGTATCCATTGGAACGGCTATTTTCCGTTAGGATGTGAAAATCGAGCCTGCGGTCCCACACTGCATTTGTTATACAAACAATTCAGGCAACAGCGTATATAGCGAGTCACATATTTGCGTAATTTTGGGAACCAATAATTTCTTTAAATTAGGGATAACGTTTTGTCCACTGCAAGATGTCCAGCTTGATCATGACAAAAGGATGTCACTGCATGACGGGCTGTCTTCGGTACCACCCATCGAAGACCTTGACTTGTTTTCCGGTATATTCTGTTATTCTGAAATTCGTATTCCTTATGTATCAACGATTCTTCTTGATTAACCGAAGCTCTGAGTAATACATCACTGAAATAGCAACATCGATCGTCCTGAAGTTGAGCCGTTAAAACCCAATCGCTCTCAGAAATATTTATCGTCAGGATCTGGGCGTCATTACCTTCTCTGGCACTCTCTGTAGGATTCCGGCTCAGGGCATCTACATGTGCCATTCGTACACCTGGGCGATATTCTATTGTGAAATTAAATTTTTGCGTTATCATCCACCATAACGTCCAATTCTGGGAATAAGATCTCTCTTAGTCATAGTTGATCGTATCGCATTGTAGTCAGTCATGATTTTAAAAGGTATACCCAATAAGTAGAGGCGAAACCGTTGCATAGATTGTACCACAGCCATCGTTTCCAGCTCGTAAGAGTGATAGCGCTGTTCCTCTTTGCTCGTTTGTTTACTGAAGTAAAGAACCGGTTTCAGCTTGCTATCTGGTTGCTTTTGAAGTAATATAGCATGTTTTAAAGCGTCAGTGTGGAGTTCAGTCTCATATTTGGGGTGGTAAATTGCAAGTACGGGTCGGGTGCACAGAGTATCCTTGAGACAGTTGAAAGCATGATGCTGTTGAAAAAGTGAACTCTACATTCTTCTTGGTGAGCTGTGTAAGTGGTCGTGCAATAAGCGCAAAATTCTTGACATATTTACGAAAGTAGCTGGCTAAACCCAAAAACAGACGTATTTTGGCTGAAATTTTCACAGATGCTGGACGAACGCCTCCCTCGCTGATTTCGTGTCCCAAATATTCGATAGACTTTCTAAAGAAATGGCACTTTGATAATCGCAACGTTAAACCCACATGCTCAAATAATTTAAGAATTGTTTCCAGAGATTTCAAGCCAGATGGAATATCAGTGGAAGGTAGTAAAATATCATCTAAATAGGCTAACGCAATAGTAAATCTTAGAGATCTCAACACCTGATTGATAGTCCTTTGAAAAACGGAAGGGGCGTTAACTAATCCAAAAGGCATTCTTGAGTATTCATAATGCCCATCTGGTGTAATGAAAGTGGTTTTCGCTATGGATTCTTTATCCATAGGAATTTGATGGTACCCGCTTGCTATATCAAGTGCCGTAAAATAGCGGCTGTTTTTCAATCATTCTAGATGGTCGTCCACTCTAGGAAGGGGGTAGCAATCCTTGATTGTTTTCTAATTTAAAACTCTATAATCAACACACATCCTGCTCGTTCCACCTTTCTTTTTAACCAGCAATATCGGGCTAGCGTAAGGGGAAATTGACTCTTGAATTATACCAACTTTCAGAAGATCTTGTACAATGTCGCGCACCAAGTCTCGTTCACTTAATGTTATGTATGTATGTTACGGGCCGATCATCGTTCACCCGGATTTTCATTTACACTCCTTTGACACAACCAAATTCATCTAATTTTTCGGCAAAACAGTGGCGATATTTATTAAGCAGCAATTCCTGTTTTTCAGTATCACTTAGAAATAAATCGTAATCAAGATCATCTAGGTTAAATTTTCGACAATGTTCAGCGATAATGTTAAGTATTCTTACCTTATGTTCGGTGCAGAAGCTGATAGCACACCTCGCCTCTGTGAAGCCTCAAATATCAAGTCACGATCAGACATATTGAAAACTAGCAGTACCCTTCTCTCAGTAGAAACAACACAGCTGAGAATAGTATATTCCATAGATGGTACCAGGCGGCGTTTAAAATCCACAAAAAGTTCGCGTTGCGGGTCGTCTTCAGTATAAAAACTCACATGACCTATGTGATTCGGTGGAATCGTCACCTTTTTATCAACGCACATGTTCACTTTACTGGGTGAGAGATGGTCTACTTCTGTTAGCGGCAACAAATCTGCTTCAAACAGTTGTATTTGTTTGTCTTTGATGACCACGACAACATCGGTATGGTTTAAGACAGTTTGTCCAATCATAACAGACACATACTGTAACTCATCGGGAATGACAAGAACAGAAACAGTAACATTAATGAGGTCTACTTCAATATTTACCTCTGCAGTGCCTACAGCGACTGAAGTTCCACCACCATACCCACTTATTCTTACACTACAAGGTTTCCATGTAATTCAACACTTTTCAGCTGTAGTCACACGTATTGTAACTAAAGTACAACCTGTATCCAGTGCCGGCCCGAGGTTACTTTTAGGATGGAGCGAGATCCTACTTTGGCGCCCCTATTTTAAATGTGAATCGTATACTCTATTCACCGATATAAGAAATGTCTTAAAATTCAATACATTATTTGCCTCATTTACTGTGATCGGTCACGTGCATATATCCCTAGCACTGAAAAAAACAAGGGGAATAGTTACCTATGTCATTAGGTAAAAAAAGTGGGTTACTAATTTCAAATAAATAAGCAGAGCATTGGGCTAGTACAACCCACCCATCTTCCTATCTACCTATTGCTGGGTTGGAGCTCCTGTTTATGACTATTAAATAGTGATAAAATGCAAATGACTTCCTTATATGTATGAATGAAGTATTTGCTCGAGCATGGATTTTGATCATTGTTATGGTGGATATTCCCTTCATGAAACCATGTTGTCCATTGATAATGACATTCTTAAAATGTGGGGTGTGATTTTATCTGCAACAATACCTTCAAAAACTTTGGCTACCAAGGAGACCTAGATAATTTCCAAGGTCTGATTTGTCTCCATTTTTAAAAACTGAAATTCCAAAGGTTTTTCTCCAGGCTTCTGGATATGTACCAGTAGACAATGACATATTAAAAATATCACACAAAATTTGAGACATAGAAGAAACCTGCAGCCTTCTAGGAAAACAAACGGTATGCCATCTGGCTCAACACCGAGACTGCTTTAATTTGCAAATTCTGTCAAAAACATCAAGTAGAGATAGCTTAAGCTGTCCAAGATCAACCATCTTCTCCGATTCAAAATTTGGAAACATTACATATGGCTTTATGGTAATGGTAATATGATATGTCTCTATCTATCTAATCACATGCTAACCACACGCTTGCTCTCTTTCCATTCTTTATCACCAAGAAACAAGTCGGAGCGCCCCCCCGAGGCCTGGCGCCTGGAGCGCCCGCTCTGCTCGCCTTATGGTAGGGCCGGCCCTGCCTGTATCAATCAGCCCGTCGCAGGTGATGCCATTTACTTTACACGTGACTTCATAACATCCTTCTGAGTTTTGGTTTGATGCTTCGCATACTAAAACTGTTTTCAAACTAGAAGGTCGATTACGATAGCAATTAGTCACAGTATGTCCCAATTTTTTGCATCTGGTGCATTCAACTTTTGGTATACTGCAGTTTCTGGCAATATGGCCCTTCTGCCCGCAATTAAAACACTTACTTTTGTCATCTTTTGGCTTTCCAACATTAGAGACGTATTCTCTAACAAAAGGTTGGTCACCTTTGACAAACTTTCTGTCAAATTTGTTAAAATAAGTGTTTTGCTTGGGTCGTTCCGATGTGGAAGCTAGCGCTGATAAATTATCCCTAAACAATTCCTCAGGTTCACAATATCTACCAGCTTTGGCACCATTTTGTATAGCGCTTTAATATCACATGCACGAAGTAGTTCCATTTTTGTAAAATATTACTCCGTCCATGTTTGTTTTGAAGTTTTAACCAAACCAATCATTCTTTTCAAAGTTGACGGAAAATCTTTCTGTTCAGGAAAAGTATTCGTAATAATAGTTTTCCATTTTGCCTATGTATGATCGTATTGGTCTAGGATATTATACCATGTCTTGGCTAGACCTTTTAGGCGCGACTGCATGTGGTATGCTGTTAACTTTTCATCCCAATTATGGATAGCTTTTAATTGGTCTATTTTTTTCCACCCACTCTGTTGCACTCATACCTACTTAATCTGGGGAGAATTCTGGAATACAATCTGAGCGTATATTTTGCACAGTCGTTTGAGTACTTGATTTTTGTGTAAGAAGTTCTTTCATAACGTTCTCTAATCTCTAATTTTTTTATTATGGTCCACAAACAATTCGTTGACTTTATCTTGTTTGGAGTTATTTTGTCTTACCGTTCTTTTAGGTAGGGGTGTGTATCCTTCGCTTAGACGTGACAAAGAACATTTCCTTGACTGCGTTCGAGATTTTTCCCTGGATTTTCTGCTGTATCTCCCATAATTATTCTCACTCCCAGAAGTTTTAGAGCTTGATGTCGATGAAGAGGAAGAGGAAGAGGAAGAAGAACTACTCCGCATTTTGTCTTTTTTTCCCATTTCACAAAGCTTTTCGAAATACTTGATCCAAATTTGCAACACACAGACACAGACCACAACGTTGTTATCCAATTCACAATACAATAAATAAACACCTACAAACATCAGTCTCTTCGAATAGAGCGTAATTATCCCACCGTTGCTCTAATAACACAATAAATAATAATGCACTTTAATTCAATACAACAATATATTTCAATTACGTCCTGCTTAATACAACGGATTCCTTGTTGAGGTATCTGTCCGTATGTGTCGGCATCCTATATACTCTGTGTCCCAGTTTACCTGAGGGTAATCTTTCTAAGAGGACGTCAAGGAATGCAATTTTGTTGTCCAGCAGCTATGGACAAGGATTTTCTATCGATAAACCAAAGGTTATCCAAAAGCATGCATGACTGGGACAAATTTGACTGAATGAGGTATGACGTGATGGAAGCCCCAGTAGCGAAAACAACCAAGAAACTGGTAAACAAGTTTGAGTCCTTGAAACCATCGAACACTGCGAAACCCACAGGCAATGATCGCACAGTTGTCAACCTGACCGAACGGGTTTTAACCGATTCGGAAACCAGTGTTCTAAGAAAAGGAGGCAATTTTGCAATAACACCGAAATACCTGCCATTCATAGCAACTGTGAAAGCCAGCATACGCACATTACCTCAAACCACTGAGGAGGAAATACGCGATGAAACATCTAGGATTCTACGACTAGCAAAATCTCCAAAGTGCAACTTGTCATACGAGGAAAGGAAAGCTATTCGCAGCTTGAGTCCTGCCTGCGGATAAAGGAAACGCAACGGTAATCATGAACGTGACTGACTATAAATCAAAAATTTCCGAAATGCTACTCAACCTACAGAAACCTGAAGCGCAATCCCATTGCTTCTATATTGCGAAAAACAAATCAACTCGTCCGAGCACTACCACTGGACCCGGAAAACATAAGGAAACTCATCAAATCTGAGGCTTTACCACCTAGAATATATGGGCTTCCTAAGTTTCACAAAACAGGCAACCCACTCAAGCCCATTGTCAGTGCAATAGATTCGCCCACCTACAGCAAAGCCAAATACCTCACCACCCTTCTTCAGCCGCGGATTGGCCAATCCAGCTCTTATGTTAAAGACAACTCATTTCATCAAAAAGATCAGTGACATCACTCTACTGCCAAACGACATTCTGGTTAGTTTTGATGTCGTCTCATTGTTTACCAAGGTACCAGTGAATCAGCCTTAGAGTATCTGAAAGATGTTTTTCCGGAGGAAATCAACAACTTATTTTACCACTGTTTGACGACTACGTACTTTCTATGGCAAAATGAATTGTTTGAGCAGACAGATGAAGTCGGAATGGGAAGTCCACTCAGCCTGGTTATCGCCAACTTCTACATGGAACATTTCGAACAAAAGGCACTGCAAACGGCCACAAAGAAACCTACTTGTTGGTTTCGCTATGTAGATGACACATTTGTTGTTTGGAACCATTTAGAGGCAGAGCTCGAAAACTTCCTTAATCATCTAAACCCAATAGAACCCAGGATACAGTTTACGATGGAAGTTGAAAAGGATAATAAAATTGCATTCCTCAACGTCCTCTTAGAAAGATTACCCTCAGGTAAACTGGGACACAGAGTATATAGGAAGCCGACGCATACGGACAGATACCTCAACAAGGAATCCAATCACCATCCTAGGTAAAAGAGAGGAGTCATTAAAACTCTATCTGACAGGGCAATCCGGATTTGTGAACCCAGATACCTTCAGGACGAGATGCAACACCTAAAATCAGCACTTGAAGGAAATGGGTACTCCAAGCAAGAGATAAATAGAGCTATTAGACCGAAGCAACAGAGCACAAATAACAAGGAACCAGCACAGGTGGCAGGCAGAGCATTTATTCCCTACATCAAAAATGTCACAGATCGCATAGGACGAACGCTAGAGAGACACAACATTAAGACTATCTACAAGCCCACAAGAATAATTCAGCAAAGTCTAATATCCGCCAAGGATCCTGGAGCTCCTCTTGAAACGGCTGGCGTCTATAGAATTCCCTGTTCTTGTGGATCTGTCTATGTAGGAACAACCAAACGCTCTATCAACATCAGGGTCAAAGAGCACAAAAGGAACTGTCAGCAGGGACAAATAGATAGATCAGCAACACAAACAAACTATGTCATTCGTTTCGACCAGACTCAAGCATTGGATAGAACCAAACATTTTCACACCAGACTCCATAGAGAAGCCATAGAGATACAGAAACACCACAACATCTTCAACAGAAATGAAGAGGGCATGCACCTCAACAAAAGCTAGTTGCCAGTTCTCCGAAAAACAAAGACCCTTTCTTTCCGAGAACGAGATAAGGAAAATAGCGTAATACAAGCCACGCCCACAACAATGGATATAAATAACGCAGATCCGACAACGTCGAATTCAGTCATCGGAGGAACACGGTAGAGAACACTTCGTCCTCTACCACACCGCCTCTGAAGATGTCTACCGCAGCAGTAGGCGAAACGTTGGGTAGAAATACTAATGGACCACGACATTATGGCCCGGAAAAAACTTTTTCACTAGATTTGACTGGCCGTGAAAGCCTTCATTCTTTATTTAATGTGATATCCGATATACTTCTTTCAATTGCTTTTCGTTGTACTGGTACCTTATCGACTGTTTTCTTGTCTTAACCTGTCAGCCGCTCTCTTCCGAAAGTCCATTTCACAGTTATTTTTTTTTAGATCCACAAATAGTGAAACAACTGCAATCTCCAGATCTCTATCTGGAATGACTTATGCTGACCAATTTTCCACTACGTATACTCTGACACTTATCAATACTCAACACACACTTTCTGATAAAATGATTTTCTCCTTCTCAGGTTTAATAATGCTGAATAAGGGGATTCAAAAGAGCGCCTCCAGCATATGCCATATAGGCCCTTAATAACTTACTGTTGGGGTAATGGGATTCGTGGAGGAGCTATTTCCCTCGTGTAAAAACGTCGAAATATAAAACACCTAAATTTAGTCAAGCTATACACCGGTCCCTAGGTAGGTAAACTACATGTTCCTCTCCTCTCCCCGGGGAAACTTGTTCTTGAAAAGACAACTGGTTGTTGACACAGTAGTTACGTCGGTTTTTCACTTCCATCTAGTGGGAAACATAAATCTGATGCCTGAGTTAACGTATTCCTTTTTGTTTCAGGAATGTTCCGTTTTTGTTTTCGAAAAACGCTGTGCTGAAAAATTACACAAGCCTAAGAGGAAAGAGACTGTTACCGAAATATTGCGAAACGGCATCAAGGAATTGGAAATTTATAGGCACCCTAAGGTACGTTCACAAAAAAAAAAATACATAGTTACTCAAATAAATAAATGTTATCAACTTAAATATTATATATTTGGGTTTAAATCTCCTGTGGGATGTTAGTAGAGCCCTCCGTATTTTTTTTTCTGCTTTTACAGTTTTTCACAATTCACTGGGGAAAAATTTGCATTAATTTGGTTTTACCAAAAGAAGTTTATTTGAATTTTTATATTTATTATTTGTTTCTAGCTTTTACACGTACTCCACTCGATAGAAGAATGCGAAAACACCTTGGCATTCGCCTCAGAACCAGTTTACGCTAGTCTAGCCAATATATTTGCGTTCCAAGAAGCTGTAACGACCACATCGTCACCGGGCGGTACACAACAGCCACCATCAAAACCTGGACTGATACAAAGAGAGTATAATTTTTTGGATATCGAGTACAAATACGGTTTGTTACAGGTAATATAGTTTTTTTTTTGTTGGAAAATTCAAATTTAGGATCGCGAAAAGGGAGAGCACAAAGCCAAAACAAAGTAAAGCCGATTTAGGTTGGTTGAATTCACTTAACCTCATGCATACCGGGTTGTGTTGCATTCACCTTGCTGAAAGTGGCTCCGAGTGCTTTTAACATGTGAACTTTTCAGCTTGAGTCTTTTTTTTTTTTTTTTTTTGGAGTGAAAGAACTTAATATATAGGTTGGTTCCCTCTTCTAAGTTCATGTTCAAGGCATAATTTCTGATTAAAAATATGTGTTCTTACGAGCTTTTTGATAATTATTGATTTGTGCTTTTGTAGGCGATTTTCCAGGGACCAGTCCAACGCAGTTCTATTTTGGTATTCGAGTTATCGTTTTCAATTAAAATGGAGCCTTATGCTGAAGCCATCATAATTATTATGTCCCTTATGTGGGAGAAAATTTTCCAAGAAGGACGCTTTGGCATGCCTTATTCGCCTTTGGTCTCAAATTACTAAGCGGCTTAATATTCATGGAAGCCAGTGGGGCTTCTGAAATTGTTTCAATAATTAATATTGCTTTTTACCAATACATATGAAATTTTAGAGTCACTGCTTGCAGATCAAAAGGGAAATGATGCAATTTATATTCCGATATTTCTATTTAGTCTAGCAGGCAAGTACTTTCTGCTGGAAAGTATTCCGCAGTTAATGATATTTTGATATGTCATTTGTGGGTAATCTGTGGAGTAAAATCTGAGTTTTCGACCTCGAGGACCCTGTGCTTGATGGGAGTCGAAAAACCACGAAATTTACGGAACTTTTCAGTTTTTTGTTTATATTTTTTAAACCATGCGTTTTAGCGGAATACACCTAGTTATAAAGTTGAAGAACATTGAATTTCCTCCAAATTTCACTAGTCAAATGTAATATTTAACGCAATAGTAACCGAGATACAGTGGTTCAAAGATACAGAAAAATTCTCAACTTGTCAAAAATTTATTCCACCGCAGCCCGACCATCATTCAATTCAAGCGTGGGATAAAAATCATTTATCCTCGTCCCTTTCACATGCACCCATAGACGATATATCTACTGTACACACGAATTATTTTCCGCGTTAGCTGTAACTAAGTCTGTGTCCATATTATTCAACATGCTCATACGGTCTTCAATTTTTGGTCCCTATCACCTTATGCTGTCTTGCATTTGACAAAATCCCAAAATTATGCTTGCTACCTATAGAAGCGTCATTTTGACCATTGTTACAAATTAACTGAAATTTGTTACTTTAAGAAAAGATAACCTAGGGTCGTGGAATTCAAAAAATTAAGATAACGCGTAGTCTCTTTAAGTGCAAATGAAACCACTCAAAATTCAGAAACAATAATTTTATTTAATTTACAATGTTGTGTAGTAACCAGATATAAGTAGTTACATATAGTAACAGTCGATGTTACTTTCTGTAAAATTTTAGTGTTGACAGCTTGGTTTTTCCGGTGAATCTGATACCATGTACCTTTCCAAACTGGAGCTCTTCAATAAGTGTTGGGGTTTCACTTTTGTGAACTGGAGCTCTTCGTTTTGTTTCCCGTATCCAGGAAGAGGATAGAATGCTGAGGTGACGTCACTCTAGCTGACCCAGACTCCAAAAAGTGATCTTTATGTGGAGTAGGTACCCAGAAAAGAATAAGGCAGTTCACCAATATTTGGAATATTAAATCCCTGAATTCTGTCAAAAAAATGAGTGTCTTGCAAAGGAAATTGAAATTGAAATTTAATATAAAACGATTGTTGTACAGACACTTCCTTCCAACAGAATCGGGTATGAACAGCTATTGCAAGTTGAAAAAAATAATATTTTATTATAAAAAAAATACAATTAAATAATTAAGAATAATGGTAAGATAATAAAAAAATTAAAATAATAACAAAATTAAATTAAAATGCTCGTTATGAAAATGATTGAGCATAATGCTACTTTCCTGACAGTAGCTCTGGCAAGCAAAAAATGAGCAAAATAAGGTAAATCAATAAGAAATTAAATCTTTGGATTCTCCCCCAAATAGACAAAATTTTCCTTTCAAATTAAGGTAGTAGGTAGCTTCTATAGATACTACAAGATAAACCTAGGGTTGAAATTAATCAAATCCAGAATATGTCAAAATTCTTGAGATGTTCTAATTAAAACTTTTTTCTGAATTTTTGACCTGTCTGGATTTCTATTAAAAAATTACACCCTTTAGTTGAAATAATAATTGACAGAGTCAAACAGAAAATTCAGGCCTCTGCCTGGATTCAATAAAGAGTTGATAGGGATGGACACACAAATTTGGTTTTCACCGACTCTATTTAGAGCAAATGGTCCAATATTCCCACACTAACAATTGATTTTGAAAACCAGAGCAGCAGTACCTTTTTAAGTCCAAAAGTCTGAATTGACTTACCTCAGGAAAACGTGGCACTACCAATATTTATATTTCCTGAACAGATAAGATAAGATTTATCAGGTAAAAACTTAATAATGATATGATAATATGCGCTGATAGCAAAATATATTGAATAATCAATAAGGGAGAATCCAAAAATACAAAGCAAAAATTATTAAAAATAAAAAGGACTCGCCTGTCAGACTTCTGTCGAGGAAAGAGAGCGTTTTAGAAACCAAACCCCACAGAAGAACGATCCTGTGTTTTTTTTATATTTAACTGCATTTTAAACAGTTCAACCAATCAGACGAGTACACCCCAAAGATCCTATTCACTTCACAATGAAATCACAATGAAAACCCACGTGGAATAAAAGAGAATAGATAAAAATCCATTAGAATTATTTGAATTGTTTACAAATTATAATAATTTAAAATAAGGTTATGTCAAAAATAAAAAACTGTTAATTAATTAAGTCAGTAAGCCAAAAATTGATTATTTCAGAATCAGACGTTAGAGAAAGACAGAAATATATCCATTTGCTAAAAGTGAGATAAATATAATTTCTTTCAATGAAAATACAAATGACTGTCAAATGCGAAATAATTAAAATCATACTTTGAAAAATAAATCCATCAGGTACTAGATGGCAGTACTGGTAATTTAATAAAAGATATTTGCATTTTACGCACATGATGGATAGATGGCAGTACCTACTTGTACTATTTTGAACTTTGTGGATATTTTAGATTATTAGGAATTATTATTTTACTGATTCTGAAATGGAAAAAATACAACTTTATAATGAAAATAAGAAGAGATAGAACATGTTACGTAAATGATAAATTTATCGTGACAAAATCCCAAAATTATGCTTGCTACCTATAGAAGCGTCATTTTGACCATAGCATTACGCTTTTCCTGGGGTAACTTAATAAGTTTTTGTCTGTACCTGTACTCTTCAGTAACCTCTTCTTCCCATAAGAAGCGCTTGTTGAAATTAAATGATAATGATAACCTACCTGAGCGCGTTGGTTTGGAGGCAGTTGTAGGGAGGCCAAAATCAATTTCTTTTTTTTTCCACTCTTTCAAGTAACCATTGATGTTCAGGCTTTTTACTACAGCCACTTCACGTTCTGCCAAACTTTCTTCGCACATGAAACATCGTTCTAACACTATTGAAGATGCCATATCAACTCGGCACCTCAGCACTACCACGAAAATAATATACGATGAAACTAAACACAAACAGTACGTACGGAACGATCGATTCTTGTCAGATAGCCGAGCTCGGCACAGATGATGTCAAAATCAAAAAAGGTTTATTTTCCAAAAATAAATATTCCAATATGATACAATAAAAAAAATAATCCAGGGCTACAGTAAACTTATCGTCTGTGGGTGTACGTGAAGAAAAGATGTTTGGATTAAACTGAGGTCGAGCTGAAGTTTTTGACAAGTTGAGAATTTTTCTGTATCTTTAAACCACTGTATCTCGGTTAGGTACTACTGCATGACCAGTGAAATTTGAAAGAAATTTAATTTTCTTCAACTTTATAAATAGGTGTAATCCACGAAAAACGCATGGTTTAGAAGTTGTAACCAAAAATTGAAAATGTTCGAAAATATCTAGGTCTTTCGACTTCCCCCGAAGTTAGTACAAGGTCCTCGAGGTCGAAAACTTAGATTCTACTCTACAAACGACATGCCAAAATATCAATAACTTCGAAGTACTTTCCAGCTACCACCGCTATTCATTTCTTGCCTGCTGGCCTAATTTTATAACTGACGCATCGCTGAAATTTGGTAATGGAGGTTTTGATTTTTCGAATTTCATCTGGATCAGGTGGAGGAGTTTCTAGAGCAATTTCCTTATTTGCTGAGGCCTAAGGGGCAAATTCATTCCATATTGTGAATGTGTATGTGAAATTTCAATAATTTTCAGAATCAATGTTTTCCGCTTGATATTTTCATCCGATGGTTGTTTAGCTGACGTTTCTTTTTCTCGGCAGCAATTTCGTAAAGATTTTGCTTCGAAAGCCTGTTAAAGCCAGAATATTTTGGTTGGCCCCCAATAGACTTCAACTTTTAGCTCATTATTCAAGAATGTGTCACAAATGTAAACTCTGTGAGTATGAGTTTCCCTTCTGATTGGTTCTATTCTGAGCTAATTTGTATTGTTGATCGCTGTAGTTCTAGGTATTCCACACATCTCTCACCCAAAAGAGTCACTTTATGCCTTCTTTGTTCATTATTCCTGACTACATGACCGACCTAGTTTCATTCCAAAGAGCAAGTACTTTCTGTAATGACGTCTTTAAGTATATCTGTAATTTCTTTCTACTACTACTACAAAAATTCAGTCATTGTACGACCCAACAACTAAATATCTCAAAAGAATAAACAACAATTGTACCTTACAAATTACGATAGTATATCGGTGAAAATTTTATTTGAATTCTTCTAAAGAGCCTATTCCGTTACTGGAACAGAAGGGATAATATAAACAGTATACCCTCATCACCATTAAACGGTGTTTCATAGTCACATAAATTCCGAAAGCCTTTGTTAATTAATAGACTGCTAATTCGTATTTCAGATAACTGAAGCGCTCGCCTTTCTCCACTTCACAGGACACGTGATCCACAAAAACGTGTGTCCTGGAAGTATACTCGTGACCAAACGCGGCACCTGGAAGTTGGCTGGAATGGAATTTATAGGTAAAAATATAGGTTATATTTAGAGTAAATTGATCGTTTGTTAGGCAACAACCACTCAGGTTCATGTAAATACATAATTTAGTTTCGTATTCAATTAACTCCCCTTGCAGTCTAATGAAGCGTACTCTATGAGTTTGAACCAGAGCCGGACAGGCACAGCTTCCGAGGTCAAATTAAGTGATAGGCGGCTTCTTGAATCAATCGATAAATGATGTAAAGTTTATCTAGTTTTCTGTTAAATTAGCAAACCTATACGAAGTTTAAGTGTACACAAGTGCGTCTTTAGTATGTTTGGTCGAAATAATTTCGACTACTTACGTGTTATTAAAAATGTTTTTATATTATAGAAAAACTACATGATACAGCAGATGGTGCCGAAGTACCTTGCCAGCCTTGGACTTCTCGTCTATCCAAGATGGTTCAACCGAATCTTGACTATATTGGTAAGAGATTATGATTTTCCTTTTTTTATATGTCTTCGCTTAAATTCATCTCATTTAAAAAACATATTATCCGTTGCTTTTTCACACAACATATCGTCCTCTAACAAAATTTATCTTCAAGTGAAACGTAGCTAATTTGTTTGAAAGCGCCGGCTGGCGTGTCAGCACGCTTTTCATCTGAGGTGGAAAATATAAAATATGTTATTCGTAATACAGCGCGTCGAAATACCGTAACAAAATGGAAAAGAAGATAATTACAAGTCATTTCATAAGTACAAAAGTAGTTTAATTGATGTCAACACGGCCTGAACGACATTAGCGATTTTTCTTACGTTTTAAGCTTCAGGTTTCTCGGAATTAATTGACAGAGACGACTAGGAAGCGACGCCGACGGTTCTTAATTAAAATTGCAGCGAT
Source organism: Ceutorhynchus assimilis (assembly GCA_917834065.1). Classification (NCBI taxonomy): domain Eukaryota; kingdom Metazoa; phylum Arthropoda; class Insecta; order Coleoptera; family Curculionidae; genus Ceutorhynchus; species Ceutorhynchus assimilis. Next base: position 39,553,029 of record OU892282.1, read on the forward strand.
TGCTTCGAAGTCGAATGGCTCTCTAAACTGTTTGAGATGAGGGAAATAAATTGTGGGAAGAAATTTTATTTTTCATTAATTATCTACCAAAGAAAAATATTAAAAGGGCAATGCTGAATTTCTATTTTGAACCTATACGTGATGTTTTGTATGCAAAACACAAATAGCTCTATTCATCTGATAGCCAATCGATTCACCAAGTTCAATGCCAGCCGCATTTGACAATAGGTCATATTCCAAAACGATAAACTGTTTTGCAGGTTTGAGGCTTATTCGATTGTGCATTGTTTTCTTTGGAGTGCAATAATAAAATAGCGATTTGTATTACCAGAGAGCAAAGTGCATTGTTACATTCGGCGAATAATTTGAAACCGAGAACTTCAAAATTTAATAAAGGAAGGAGTGGTATATGTATATAGGTTTCCTGTTGAACTGCGTTTCATATAAATTGTATTATAATAAAAGCAAGATATTCTTTTATTCACTTCTTCAAATGAGGAAGGAAAATGTCACTTTTTGGCCGAGTCGACAAATTTAATTTATACCTATTTACCTGGTTATCTCCTTTGAAAAACTTTATCCACGAAAATGACCTCAGGCTAATTTATTCACCCATTTATTTCTCCCCGGAGCCAGCCTCCTAATGCTACGCAATCCATAATTACCCAGCAAAGGCCAAATCGCATCCAATTTGTACCCGGAGACCGAGCGGCGGAATAGCGAAACTCAAAAACGACTCGATATTTATTTCGGTAAAGTTTTAATGACGTTTTCGGGTGAGTTTCTTTCCAGTTTGCAATTGCTTGACTGCGGTGAAGTGTAAATTATTGCAACTGCCATCTCTTCGTTTAGTTCGGAAGTTTCTCGGTGCTATAACGTAGCAACAGTTGTTGAAAGGCGGGTATTGAAATTAATAGTGTCTGTCAGAGAGTATAATCATCTTATAGCTTCTTTTTTATTTGTTGTACACAAACGAGGAATTTATATCTGTAAGATAATTCTTAGGGAAGCTGAGTACACGGAAGAATTAAACGAGAACCGATAAAGAAAACTGATTACTGTATATTGGTCTTGTATTAACAGAGAAACCGGAATGAAATTTGCGTTATTGCACTATCAGCTTTTAAATCTCGTGTAGCAGGTTGACATTAATACCGGGGACCAGCCGATCAGTGGCGTGGGGATTAGGGAATTTTGTTAAAATCTCCCCCTGTGCTCCACACAATCGTCCCGATTGTGGCGCACATCAGAAGGTGGTGTGGATGGTGCTGGTTTCTTGCGTAGGCGACCTCGCTTTCTGATAGGTCGCGTAGGCGCAGGCAGATCCTCTTCTTCATATGCGCGATATGGATACAGCGCAGAGGCGTGATATTTACCGACAACCGTTTCCGGCGTGCTAGGTAAGGCAACCTCGTAAGTAGTAGGCGTAACTACTTTTGTAATTATGTAAGGCCTGTCACGTCGGAGCACGAACTTGGACGTGTAAGTCTTACCGGCGTTACTTAGTACGTGCGAATTAACAAGTACTATGTCGCTGACCGAAAGAGATATGTCACGGCACTTGTTATCGCTCTACTTATTACGACGATCTTGAGTTTGTTCGTGTACGTCGCGAGCTTTGCGTAGAGTGTCACTCATATTTAGTAGGTAGGGTGTGATTTGCGATACGTAGTTCGCGTTTTCGACAATAGCCCGAAAATCACGATTGGCATCATCTGCACAACTCGCGACCGAAGGTTAAGTAGGTCGGGGTGAACCCGGTGGAACTACAGCGTGCGGTGTTCGAATAGCCAGCAATTTAGATGACCACACGGTATGATCTTCGTTTGTGAGGATAGCTGACTGGGTCTTTAAGTCCAAGTTCTTCCATTCTACAGGGTTTGCAGCTGGGTGATAGACTGGTATCAAGTTCTGATGAAATCCGAGGCATTCTGCTACGTGCTGCATAACAGAACTGACGAACTAAGTACCGCTGTCACTAATGACACGACGAGGTACTCCGTGGCAAAGGATGACTTCATCAATTAGACAAGTAGCACATGCTTGTGCCGTGGCTGTCTTGAGAGGAACAAGCTCGGTCCATCTACTAGCTGTGTCTTCGATTGCAAACACTCATGTAAATCTTTCTTGGCTAGCAGGCAAAGGGCCAAATATGTCAATAGCTATGACTTCAAATCGTTGGTTCTGCGTGGAGGTTTGCAATAGTCCAGCAGGCTTAAGGTGGGACACCTTGTACTTTTGGCACTGGAGACACCTGCTCACGTAATCTATGATTTCTTTTCTCATACCAGACCAGAAATATCGGAATGCTATGGGCTGGTACGTTTTCTCATTTCCATAGTGACCCGCAGTCTCGGAATCGTGGTACTGGGTGAGCACGTGTGGGACACTCGTCTTTGCCACCACTAGTTGAGGTTCTCCTTGGGCTTCATCCGAGTATCGATACAGAACTCCGTTATTTAGTATATATCCACGTTCTGCCCATTTCTTGAAGTGGATATTAAGGCCGTTGAAGTCTTCCAAACTTTTAATGATTTTCGCCACTTCCGGATCTGCTAATTGTTCTTCTCGGACGTCTGCAGCGCTGAATGTAGGAAAGTCGATCGAAACTAATCTTCTTGAAGGCCCATACTACTGCAAGAGCTTCGCGCTCTGTGGCATTATAATTCTGTTCAGCAGGTGTCAGCAGTCTAGAGGCATATTCTACTGGGCTCTCATGTGGTCCCTCCCCCTGCAGTAGATACGCTCCCAAAGCGTAGTCACTAGCATCCGTTCGTAGGATATATGGCAATCTGCTGTCTGCTTGTCTCAGGATTGGGGCAGAACATAGAATCATCTTAAGCTTACTGAAAGCTGAAGCTTGATTTGGACCCCAGGTCCACTTATCGTTTTTCTTGGTCAGTGTCGTTAGTGGCTTAGCAACATCGGCGAAGTTTTCAACAAAACGACGAAACCCTGAGCAGGTTTGGATAAATCCTAACAGTTGCTTGACGTTTTTCGGTGCTAACATGTTCATGGACGTATTCTTTCCGTGGGGAGAATGTGTCCAAGATAATGGACAGCTTCACAGGCGAATGAACATTTAGGTCGATTGAGTGTTAACTTGTTATGCGCAAGTCGCAGGAATACTTTCCTTAGGTCGGTCAAATGGTGTTCGAGAGACGATGACATGATGATCAAGTCATCAAGGTATGCCAACATGGAGACGTCTTATATTCCTGACCTAAACCCATCGATGAGGCGCTGAAAAGTACTGGTTCAAATGGCATGCGTTTGTAACGGTAGGTACCGAAAAAGCAAACGAATGCAATTTTGTCCCTATCTGAAGGCTTCACGCTGATTAGATGATATCCGCTCCCCTTTGCTTAGCTGCGTGCAAAGGATCATCGATTCTCGGGATTGGGTATCTGTCTGGTCTGGTGATGGCATTTAGGGCTCGGTAGTCTATCGTGAGACGTACCTCGTGGTTCTTTTTGGGCACGGGGACGACGGGCGCTGCGTACGGTGACTCGCACTCTTCGATGTAGTCGCTTTCTAGTAGCTTGTCGAGTTCGAGAATCGATTTTTTGGGCTCTGACATCCTATACGGCGGTACTGCGATGGGTGTGTCATCCATAAGTACGATGCTATGCTCGGCAAACGGAGTCGGATCTTTTGAAGGAACAAAACATTCGGCTCCGTGTCATTTGCGCGGCAGCCGTTTGCGCGAGTGAGAAAAGGGCGATACGAAAAGCGCGAGGGACAAAATCGCGACGGAACAAAAACGCGACTGGAGAAAAGCAAGAAGAACAAAAGTGCGAGTGGCTAAAAGCGCGAGGGACAAAAACGCGAGGTACAAAAGCGCGACGGAACAAAAACGCAACAGAACAAAAGCGCGAGGAACAAAAACGCGACTGATCAAAAGTACGAGGGACAAGAACTCGAGAGACAAAAGCGCGGTGGAACAAAAAGGCGAGGGACAAAAGCGCGACAGAACAAAAACGCGACTGGAATGAAGAGCGATGGACAAAAACGCGACTGGATAAAAGCGCGTGGGACAAAAGCGCGAGGAACAAAAACGCGACTGGAATAAAGCGCGATTGGACGAGAACGCTCAACTATCTACGAGGAATATAGAACGCTTTCCAAAATACAAGACATTAAGACATTCTCAGTGGCTGCGGTTCAAAAGAGCGTTGTTTGAAATAGCGACATCAAAAAGGCGACATATTTTCAAAGCGATACATCAAAATAGCGATATTCAAAACAGCGACTTAATAAAATAGCGACATCCAAAACAGCGACATGTGAAAAAAGTAGCGACATATCAAAAAAGCGACATTCGAAAGCGCGATACTTGAAACAGCGACATTGCAGAAGAGCGACATATGTAAAGAACGAGATTTAAAACAGCGACATCAACAACGGCGACCTCTAAGCAAAACAGGGACATATCAAATTGTATCAATAATAATAAAAAAAATGCAGACTACTCAAACTAACCCAAACTAACCCGTTTCCTTAGTGCGATCTTGTCCTCGTAAGTTAGCATTTTATTTGAAAAATAAGGTTGACAGTTTTTTTTAAATAAAATTCAAACTTATGAGTACTAGATCGCACTAGGCGGACGGGTTAGTTTGAGTAAGTCTGCAATAAAATGCTAACTTACGAGGACTAGATCGCTATAGATGAACAGGTTAGTTTGGGTTAGATTGAGCAAGTCTGCCATAAAATGCTAACTTACGAGGACAAGATCGCACTAGGCAGACGGGTTAGTTTGGGTTAGATTGAGTAAGTCTGCAATAAAATGCTAACTTACGAGGACTAGATTGCACTAGGCGGATGGGTTAGTTTAAGTTAGATTGAGTAAGTCTGCAATAAAATGCTAACTTACGAGGACTAGATTGCACTAGGCGGACGGGTTAGTTTGGGTTAGTTTGAGTAAGTCTGCAATAAAATGCCAACTTACGAGGACTAGATCGCACTAGGCGGACGGGTTAGTTTGAGTTAGATTGAGTAAGTCTGCGTTTTCTTGATTATTATTGATTTAATTTGGAAACGTCAAAAGTCTCTTCTGCTACGCGCGCATGCGTGAGTAATTCACTAAATGACGCTACTTTATCGTGGAGATTTTTCTCGCGAATTTTACGATGTCCGTAAACCATATCAAGCTGGATCTCTTCCGCAAGCGTACCAGGAGGCAGCTGTGCTAAGATAGAACGCGCTTTACAAACAAAAATGTCTGATTTGGTTCTCGAGTCCTGCTTACGGGCGAATAGTTCGCGATACACGCGGTAGGCAAACTTAGCAGGGCCGAAAGTCGAGCGCAACAAGTCTATAGCTTCCTGCCATGTCGTTAGCGTAGATTTTACACCTTGGTACCGTGACGCGGCGAAACCGTCCAAGAGCATTGGAAGACCTTTCAAAGCATTTACGTCCGAAATGTCTGTGCAACTTTTAAAAATCTCGATGGCATCGATGAAGGCTTTAACGTCCGTATCGGACGAACCGTCAAAGCACGAGTTACACTTCGCAAAATTACCACTGTGAGCTACAGCGGGAGGATTTTGAACATGTTGTGCATTACCAATGGCGAGACAATCCATAAGTTCGCGAAATTGTTCAAACGAAGGTTGTACGAGTGTCCCGAACAAAAAAGAAAATAAAAGGCTACTTACAGTTTGGACGCTTCAAACCAAACAAATCACCCACCTTGACACTTCTTATGGAATAAAAACTACCATAAACGAGGCACTACCCTAGGCTCTACCTGTGTTTGATGCACAATAGTCAATTAATCGCGACGCCAGTCCGCTTTAAACGCTTAAAGTCAGTATTGTCGCTAATACCAGACGTAACACAGCTGTTCTGGTTGATAAGTCGAACACAAAACTGGCAAAAATGTTAGGAATTCAAACGATGTACAAAACAACTTGTATTCGTAACGATTTCGACAAAGTTTCGGTGATAATTCACACAAAAAGTACAGAAAACCGGTGATAACTCACGCAGTACCTAACGCGTCACAGTTGTTCACAATTCGGCTGTTTCTCGGTGATGACTCCCGCACCAAACGAGCGCAAAAAAAAAAATCATGGGTTTCGTCGAACAACTACACAAAAATCGCGATCGGCACACATTAATCACTCTACCAGTTTTGAAACTCACCGTGGCCCCACGTTGGGCGCCAATTTGTAAGATAATTCTTTGGGAAGTTGAGTACACGGGAGAATTAAACGAGAACCGATCGAAAAAACTGATTACTGTATATTGGTCTTGTTGGCAATAGCCGCGTCCTTTTTCGTAGCTTTTTTGAACAATAATTCTTCATACAATATAGTGGAACAAATCAACAATTTATAAAAAAATGAAGGAATCATATGAACAAAAGAAAAAAAACAATATGTAAGTGCAATAGAGTGAAATGGAATTGCAAGAATAGAAAAGACAGGAAAATACTGATGCAATGTTTTCATTATCCAAGAATGTGTCTATAGACTGTTTCAAGAAGCAAAGGTAAACTTTTTGAGTATAAGTTTCCTTCATCAATTTCCGATTCTATTCTATTCTGAGCTAATTTGTTGTTCTGGGCGCTTCACACATCTTCTCTCACCTACAAAATTCATCTGGTTACTTTATGCCTTGTTTGTTCATTATACTGCGAAAGGTTCACAAAAGAGTCACAAATGCAAAGCAATAAGGGATGAAGCAAACGCTAAGAAGAAATAAATCGCTAATAAAGTATATGCAGATTTTGCTCCCGTCCAAAATTCGCCTCTAGGTAAATTGTGTGGTCCAGGCACTGAGCTCTAAGCAAGGTTGTGCAGAGGACAAGTTAAATTTAAATTAATCAGTTAAAGCTAAAGAAGAAATTGAATTACCTAGCCGTCCAGGATGCAAGTTTTGAACAAGCAGTAAAACTAAGACATCCATATCAGTTATAGTCAGTAGAAAGGAGTCTATTGCTTCTTCATTGACAATACAAACTTTTTCAGCTGATATGTTCCCGTAAACAAGTACATTATCAGAAACAAATCAATTTTACACGTGAAAATTACATGGATTTTGTCGACAGTTACATCACGGTTTACACCGTTTCACAAACTCACTGAAACCAACTTCCTGTCAGGTGGATATTTGCTAACGAACACGTTTACAAATTAGTCACGTAACAACCCATTAGAGCAACGAAAATAGCTATTTCGTAATTTCTTTGGTTTCAGATTATTTTATACAGAAAGGATTTGTTTAGGGTGCCTTCGTGTGAATAGTTTCGTAACATGTCCTCGAACAATTTTCGTAAATTTGTAGGCCTTCTTATTTCTCGTACTAGGGAAAGTTTTATTCAATTGTGTACAATCCAGAAGGGCGAAACTTGCGGGATCAGTTTCGCATATTGACGAGTTGCAATTAACACTGTAACTCCAAACTACACTAAAATTCGTGCTTCATCGTGATTGGAACAGATCAAAAGTTTACGAACCAATAACGAAGATGCTCACCAAATACGGAAAATAAAAACTGAGCAAGAAATAACGCACTTGCCCATTCCCATGGTTTGTCGAGCCTTGCTCTAGAAACGTCGGATGACGGCTTAAGTTTTGAAATAGGATTTTTGTTCCAAAAATAAAATAGGTTTTCACAGAAAGTCCCACAGATGCTATTACTGCAGAAGATTTATTACAAATTTCGGATAAAGTAGCTGTCTGCATAGAATAATTGAGTATGTATGATTTATGAAGTATAAGACTTGGAAAAGTGCGTGAAACCGCAATTCCAGAATAAGCTTAAAGTTTTTAAGAGGGGTCACTAATTAATTCTACCGGAAAACCATTTGATTAAAAATATTAATATCCACCTAAAGCACCTTTTGTCTAACAAAACCTAAGTCAATATACTTTGATAGCGTTCCGAGGCATCTAGTGTCGGATGTTTAACGCCAATTCTCTTGTCAGCCGACTTCCGTTACGCAGACACTGCCGGAAGTAGTCGGAGACGATAAAAGCGATCCTGTGTCGCAGCTAAATGAATGGGCGCCGATGCGGCACATATCCGTTTTGCTTCGGAAAAAATGAGGCTCGTTTTTAAATTTTCGAGTGGGCTTTTATACGTCGGCCCTAATTAAGCGAGAGTGCATAGAATGACAGAATGGTTCGGAAGCAAAACAAAAAGGTTAATGGAAGCGAAAATTTATGCTGCCAAGCAAATGCTAACGGAGAGTTTGAAAAAAAAAGCATACATTCTTATAATTATAGCAAAAGATAACAAATAATGCTTTTGTTATATTTCCCAATTTTTTTTTCTGTAGGAAAACCGCTAGTAGGTATTTTGCATGATTCATCTAGAATCCATAATACTACGGTAATAGCGAAGAAAGTTTTGTAAATATTCACCTTCAAAAATGGTGAATCGTAAAAACGTTAGTCGAAATTACAACAGTTCCAACATCTGAGAATATCCGGTACAAATCTCCTTGTGGACCAAGTATGTTATTTTGACAGCACATCTCTTCTCTACCAAAATACAACCAATGATTTATACATGTAGGAACATCCTTTTTTATTTACTGATATAAATGTATGAGTTTTTTTATTTCTCTACTTCCTTATTCGCAATATATATTTTCCGAATTTCTAGTTTATATAATACAAATATTGCCATACAAGAAAATCATGAACAATCTGACATATGTAAGCTCCCGTTATATCGATAGACGATAGACGTATAACAAATCAGAAACGTCTTCGAACCTATTCAATAAGACAGCTTCTATTTTGTTCGGTCGTCAGTTTTAAAATTTATGAGACGTCAAGCTCTAACAAAAATAAATAAAACATCCAGACTACATAGCACACACATATTTTTTTCAAGACGCTCATGTATTTCTGAGACATCGCTCAGTTTGGAAGGACAGCTAATTTTTTATTTAGGATGCCATTAATGAAAAGTTTATGCAGGCTACAAAAAAAAAAAATCTCACCCTGACACTTTCTTTTTCTAATTTTAGCTCCAGAATATCAACAACAATCCAAATGCAGCATCATGAGCGACATGTTTTCTCTTGGAATGGTCATGTGCGCAATTTTCAACAACGGCCGATCCCTGATCCAGGCGAACTATTCAAGCTCGGCGTACTCGAAGCAATTTGAGCTTGTAAGTAATCCCAAATTACCTTGTCCCGTCCCTTATCTTGACTTAAAGGCAAACAGCCATCGAGTAGTTTACTCTACGGTTTAGGCATTTGTGTCCTCGAAATGCTCCGGGCACTTAGGGGAACCATAGTTTTTGTTTGACTCCTGGGGTGTTTAATGCAATTTATGAAGAGGATATTTCAGATTATTCTTACTTAGCATTAAAGTACCTTTTTGTTGAAAACTTCTTTCCTTTATCAGTCTGTAAATATTACAAAAAAAAGTTAATTATAGCTATGATTCTAGGCAATGAATTGCGTTGTTTAAATTCTAAATATCAAGCAATTACATTTCAACGAAAAATAACAGATCCGTCGTTTCACAAAAACAAAAAGCTAAACGTATTTCGTTTTGAAAACAAATGGAACCGTTCAAAGCTATTTAATATTTCGACGCTTCATTGCGGCGCAATTTTGTTGTATCGGGCAAAAGGGGGGGATTCGAATAGAGAGAAGAGACAGACGCAGAGATGAACTTTAATGAAAATTTAATGCCGAAGTTACGACCTCATTATATTCAAATTTTGCTTAACTAAGCTTTATGATGAGGAGAAGAGGGTTGTTTCTTTTAAAATTTATTTCGCGCACTGTTATCTATTACGGGCAACATTAAATTCAGACTGTATAAAATAAAATCTGGCCATAAGCATCTTAAAGTGGAGAGAATTGGAAGGCGCAGAAGTGAACATCTAATACCAAAGTCAGGACCTTTTGCCTAACTAAGCATAAAGGGGACTGTTCAAATTAATTTGACACCCTTATGTATAAGGAGCAACATTAATTAATTATGCACCCCGGATTGATTAGTTAATTTCCACATTTAGAATTAATGATTAAAGTCATATTTCTATATAGAATGAAGATCAACTGCGTAACATTTTACCGAGAGTACCAGCAGGCTTACAGGAATGCGTTGTACGACTTGTGAATAAAGATATTCGTCAAAGACCAACAGCACAATTGCTGATGCTTCTTAAATATTTTGAGTAAGTTTTGTTGAAAAATATAATATATACAGTTTCTTATTTATCTTACTTTTTAGTGATCCATTGGTTCAAGCTCTTCAATATCTGGACACAATAATGATGAAAGATCCCACACAGAAAAGTCATTTTTATCGAAATACTCTAAAGGACGCTCTACCATACATTCCTAAAGTAAGTGTTAACTTTAAATCATTTCAAAACGATTCCTTATATAAATGCCGATCAGCGTTTATTGAAATTTTAACGGTATAGGAAAAAGCGAGACAGAATTCGAGTAATCACTCGAAGTTTGTTTACTTATCCGGAAAAATCTAATACTGCAAACCAAATATTATTATGGCAAAGTTGTATTTGCGTATGGAAATTAGTTTGAATGTTCGGAGTTTGTACACGGCAAACGATTTCATCAAACCGCGGGTCGATCGAATTTTAATTTACTCTCGCCGAACACAAAATAAATGTTTGAATTAAGGAGTAACTTTTAAAGAAGAAACTTTCTGAATTTTCTTGTTCGTGTTTGTTGACTCTGGAGCATAGTTTATGAAACACAACGTGGCTTAAGGTTATTAAGCTTGCAGGAAAGTTGGTGAAAGGGATGAAAGGCGATCATGAGGAAATAAACTGGTTAAAACTAATCTGATTTACTGTTTGGGAGTCTCGCTTGCGTAGAATAATAGAGGCCTTTCGAATAGGAACTTAATAAAATATTTGACTTCAAAATAATTTTCAATAAAACAACTTCCAGCTTCTAATCAAGCAAAATCTCACTCTAAAATATTGTCGTATCTATGGTTGAACCAAATCCAAGCGGCAGTAAATGACATAACTGGTCATTTTCATTACAACCTATCAAATGTCCTCCGTGCATGCTGGTGCATGCGCACTAGTCCAGGTAGGGCGTTTCAACCAATATTAAGGCTGGTTATTTGTTTACAATTTAGGTTATTTAATGTCATTTACTGCCGCTTGGATTTGGAAATGGTGTAGGATAATAGGGCATCTCCCTTCCTAATTAAACCCAATCGTCTTCCAAAAAAGGTTCATGGGTTTCGGGAAAATCATGGATCACGTCACGTTTAAATAACATTCGGTTGCAAGTTGAACGAATTATAAAATTACATGAGGAACCTGAACACATGGAAGGTCAATGTCAACGACGGTTTACCAATAACTGTTATAATCAGCGATCACGCACCAGGGACGCGGTATTGATATAAAATAATGGTTTTTGGAAGATGAGAGGGTGGTCTACAGACCAAGAAATAACCGCGGTATTTTTTTCTTTGTTTGTTTGTTTGTTGTTGTTGTGGGCAATTTGAATGCACGGATTTCCTGTTAAAAAAATAACGCGATAATTGACTTTGGGCAAAGAAAGGTCCATCTAAGAAACGGACATGCTCACGCCACCTTAGATTTTGAAGAAAGAAATAGTAGCTACCGTACAGGAAAATAAGTTAGAGGTTCATGAAAGGCAAATACTTGTGCTCCCCCAGGACCTTCCACAAAGTCAATCCGAGGATTGTCAAGTTGACCAAGGACCAGTATGGTTCCAGAACAAGCAATACATCACAATCACCGATTTTCCAGCAGAACCCCAGAAGAAACCCCGAATTCAACGCATAGACACCACTTAACGTAACTAAGTTTGGCAAGGCTATGTATGTCATCAGAAGTCCAACTCTATATAGCCAACGCTTAGGAATCTTGGAAGAAGAGTCGACACCTACCGTTCTCTGCGACGACTTCATCTCGTAAATTTTTTTGTATCAGTTTTTTCTTCAACCCTATCGTGTAAAATGTTGTATGATAAGGTTTTTTCTAAAGCTGCGTCCCAGCTTTCTAAGTCCGGGGGATATGTCGTATCTAGGAAAATCGGGCATCTCCCTTCCGTTAATTAAACCCAATCGTCTTCCAAAAAAGGTTCATCGGTTTCAGGAAAATCATTGATCACGTCACGTTTAAATAACATTCGGTTGCAAGTTGAACGAATTATTAAATTAGATGAGCCTGAACTCATGGAAGGTCAATGTCAACGACGGTTCACCGGTAATTGTTATAATCAGCCATCATGCACCAGGGTCGCGGTATTGATATAAAATAATGGTTGCTGGAAGATGAGAGACTAGTCTACAGATCGAGAAATAACAGCGGTATTTTTTTCTTTGTTTGTTTGTTGTTGTTTTGGGCAATTTATTGTCGTATCTAGGATAATAGTGCATCTCCCTTCGGTTAATTGTACACAATCGTCTTCCAAAAAAGGTTAATGGGTTTCAGGAAAATTATTGATCACGTCACGTTTAAATAACATTCGGTTGCAAGTTGGACGAATTATTAAATTAGTTGAGGAACCTGAACCCATGGAAGGTCAATGTCAGCGACGGTTCACCGGTAATTGTTATAATCAGAAATCATGCACCAGGGTCGCAATATTGATAGAAAATAATGGTTGCTGGAAGATGAGAGGGTAGTCTTCAGATCGAGAAATAACAGCGGTATTTTTTTCTTTGTTTGTTTGTTGTTGTTTTGGGCAATTTATTGTCGTATCTAGGATAATAGGGCATTTCCATTCGGTTAATTAAACCCAATCGTCTTTCAAAAAAGGTTCATGGGTTTCAGGAAAATCATTGATCACGTCACGTTTAAATAATATTCGGTTGCATGTTGAACGAATTATTAAATTAGATGAGGAACTTGAACCCATGGAAGCTCAATGTCAACGACGGTTCACCGGTATTTGTTATAATCAGCGATCATGCACCAGGGTCGCGGTATTGATGTAAAATAATGGTTGCTGGAAGATGAGAGGGTAGTCTACAGATCGAGAAATAACTGCGGTATTTTTTTCTTTGTTTGCTTGTTGTTGTTGTGGGAAATTTGAATGCACAGATTTCCTGTTGAAAAATAACGCGATAATTGACTTTGGGCAAAGAAAGGTCCATCTAAGAAATGGAGACGCTCACGCCATCTTAGATTTTGAAGAAAGAAGTAGCAGCTACCGTACAGGAAAATAAGTTAGAGGGTCATGAAAGGCAAATAGTTGAGCTCCAAGAGGACCTTCCACAAACTGAATCCCAGGATTGTATAATAAGCACATCGCTGGCAAGTTGACCAAGTACCAGTATGGTTCCAGAACGAGCAATAGACCACAATCACCGATTTTCCAGCAGAACCCCAGAAGAAACCCCGAATTCAACGCATAGACACTACTTAACGTAACTTAGTTTGGCAAGGCTATGTATTTCATCAGAAGTCCAACTCTAAATAGCCAACGCCCAGGGTCTAAGCTCCCTGGCGACACCTACCGTTCTACGCGACGACTTCTTCTCGTAAAAGGTTCAAGGGTTTCAGGAAAATCATTGATCACGTCACGTTTAAATAACATTCGGTTGCAAGTTGAACGAATTATTAAATTATATGAGGAACCTGAACTCATGGAAGGTCAATGTCAACGACGGTTCACCGGTAATTGCTTCACGCACCAGGGTCGCGGTATCAATATAAAATAATAGTTTTGGAAGATGACAGGGTAGTCTACAGACCGAGAAATAACAGATTTCCTGTTAAAAAATGACGCGATAATTGACTCTGGACAAAGAAAGGTCCATCTAAGAAATGGAGACGCTCACGCCACCTTAGATTTTGAAGAAAGAAGTAGTAGCTACCGTACAGGAAAATAAGTTAAAGGTTCATGAAAGGCAAATAGTTGAGCTCTCACAGGACCTTCCACAAACTGAATCCCAGGATTGTATAATAAGCACATCGCTGGCAAGTTAACCAAGGACCATTATGGTTCCAGAACGAGCAATAGACCACAATCACCGATTTTTCAGCAGAACCCCAGAAGAAACCCCGAATTCAACGCATAGACACCAATTAAGGGAACTAAGTTTGGCAAGGCTATGTATGTCATCAGAAGTCCAACTCTATATAGCCAACGCTTAGGGAACTTGGAAGAAGAGCCGACACCTACCATTGTACGCGACGACTTCATCTCGTAAAAAGTTCAGGAAAATCATTGATCACGTCACGAATTATTGAATTATATGAGGAACCTGAACCAATGGAAGGTCAATGTCAACGACGGTTCACCGGTAAGTGTTATAATCAGCGATCACGCAACAGGGTCGCGGTATTAATATAAATTAATGGTTTTTGAAACGAAATAACCGCGTTAATTAGTCAGTAATAATGGTGCTTTTTAGTCCTGTGATAATTATTAGTGCCCACGCCTATATCTGAAATGTATTTGTGGTAAGCTTTATTTTAAATACACTTTCCTATTTTTGTACTTGGAGTTAGTTTTGATTCTCACCCCCCTCATAAACCCCTAGGTCCGACATATGGTGGAAGTGCCGTGTTCATGCCCTTTCGTCAAATCTTCCTATTTGGTGTAATTATTTTGTACCTTTTTGGGTGATCGCATTCGGAAAAACAGGAGAGAAGCAATAGCATCAAAAAAATTAATTTCATTCCTACACACCGAAGAACGGTAGTTGGCTCTCTTACCCCATCATTTTCATTAGGTAGAAGCCCACCGAGTGAAAATTTCGAGCATAAAATATTCGTATTAGTTGAATCCAGTAATAAGCAAGAGAAAGTAGAGACCTTTTTCCAAGCCAAACTTAACAGTGATTGTTCGAGAAAAGCCGGCGTATCGGTCGGAGAAATCGAAGCAACTCCAGACCAGGAGTTGAAGAGCAAATCCCAGAGGTCCGAGAGATTAATAAATCCGGAGTCAGGAAGAAACAGGAAAATGGCAAACACAACAATCCAGGATGCTTCGTGAGAAGCCAAAAGTCCCGCAACCCTTAAATGCATTGAACCACCGACTTTCAACCCAAGTTTAGATTCCCCAATTAATTTTCTAAGCAAATATGAAAAAGCAGTAGCCCTGATTGGCTGGTCGGACTTTTCGAAGGAGTTTAGCGGAGAACAACCGCTAAGAAAACTAAAGTTCAGATTGAATACAAGAAGACAACAGGAAAACGAGGATATCAAGCACTTCTACTTCAAATTATACGCCCTAGCTTATGAAGCTAGAATGCCCTTCGAGACTTTCATGGAACATTTCGAGAATGGTCTCTACTCATCGTTCTACGAAACTTATTACCTTATGAGTTCAGGAACGATGGACCATGCCAACTTGAGAACGTTGGTCCTGAAATTAAGCAAGGAAAAGGAACGCACCTTGATACAACAAATGACCGATCAAACCACCCTTCTAACATTGGACAAGCGAAAGGGCGGTTGAATTACCGCCACGTCACGTTTAAATAACATTCGGTTGCAACTTGAACGAATTATCATATTATATGAGGAACCTGAACCCATGGAAGGTCAATGTCAACGACGGTTCACCGGTAATTGCTTCACGCACCAGGGTCGTGGTATTAATATAAAATAATGATTTTTGGAAGATGAGGGAGTAGTCTGCAGATCGATAAATAACCGCGTTAGTTAGTCAGTAATAATAGTGCTTTTTAGTCCTGTGATAATTATTAGTGCCTATGCCCATATCTGATATGTGCTTTATTTTAAATAAACTCTCCTATTTTTGTACTTGGCTTCAGTTTTGATTCTCCTCCACTCATAAACCCCCAGGTCCGACAATATAGAGTTGCTATTCAAACTGTTTTCCGTTTACTATATTAAAAGAGAAAAAATATGATTTCAAAGTAAATGAAAATAGCAGAAACTTCTTTCGCTTTTAAAATTTAGTCCAGATTAGTTTGAATAGTAGTCTAATTTCCTGAGTGAAATATTAAAAATTTTCCAGCTTACAGATATTCAATCTCAGTCTAGTGGAAATTCTTTTGATATAGTTGTCGGAAATTGAACCACCGTTTGCCACTAGGGAAACTTTTATTATGCCTTTTAATCGATTTTTATTTTCATTTTGGCTTTAATTTTATCGACAGTTGTTTGATTTAATTATCTGGAAAGGGTATTTTATGTATAAATTGTACCATGATGCAATAGTCAATTTAACTTGCTCGATACTATGATTTATTAAATTAATTTTTCTATTTAGAAACTCTGGTATCAACACGTCTGGCCTTCTCTGAGACAAGAAATGTGCTCTCAAGAAGTACTTGCAGCAGTTTTACAACCTGTGCTCTTTATTGTGCAAGAATCCACTATAGAGGAGTATGAAACATTTATCCTTCACAATTTTAGGCAGTTATTTGCCGCTCCAAAAACAGTACAAGCTACTGTTACAATTTTGGAAAATTTACATATAATTTTAGAGAAAACTCCTAAAGATGAAATCAAAAGTGAAGTACTTCCAATGCTGTATAATGCTTTTGATAGTCCTACTATTCAAGTACAGGTAAATTTGTTGCCAATACTTAAGAGCTTGATGAATTTTTTGATTTATTTTTAGAATGCGGCTTTAATAGCTGTCACTAACATATCTGAATATTTGGACGAAAGCGCAATAAAAATGATCATCCTTCCCAAAACCAAAGTTATCTATCAAAACAATATAAACGATTTGAAGCTGGTTTCCAACGTACTTTCTTGCATAGAACGCAGCCTTGACCGCTTGGACAAGTCGCAAATAATTGACGAAATCATGCCTTTACTTCATGAAATCCGATTAAATGACCCTATGGTCATTCTACGAGTTGTCAGTAAGTAATTCCAACAACTCCCTCTACACAATAATAATCACTCATCTTCAAACTAGATATCTATCGATTGATGCTAAGCGACAAAAAGTACGGTCTCAGCATTAGCCTGATGGCCACCAAAGTAATGCCCCATCTTATACCACAAACGGTTAACCCAGCTCTAAACTTAGAGCAATTCACTGTCCTTATTGAAGTGCTGCAAGACATGCTCGACCAAATAGACCGTAATCAAAGAAACAAGCTTAAACTTGACAATCTATCTTTGCCTAGTCCCGAAAGGCATCGGCCCTTGAGACACCAGTACAGTTCGGACAACATGCACGTACCACCCTTCAATATTCCTAATTTGAGAATTGAGCAAAGGAAGACTTCTAGTGCTGAGGATATGCAACGCAAAAATTCTTCAGGTATAATGATTTATATAAGATATTCAAGTTATTATAAATTGAATTTAAGGTGGTCTTTTGAGTGGTTCTTGGTGGTTCGGAGCTCCATCCTCCCCAGACAGTAACTTCTTAAGGGTTGCTAATGCGTTTCCTAATCGTCGACTATCGGATAACACTCTTATGACTCCAAAGATTCGTATAGCTCCTTCTTGTGCTTCATCCCCTGGAGGAACTCCTGGGGGTGGTTTGCCTATAAGAAGGCATTCAAGTATTGGTCCGCAGGAAAGAAGAGGTTCTACTGTTAATTTGTCTCCTCCGACGGTAAGTTTAATGAATACAAAAGCCTGTAAGGGATTTATTTCTGTTAGTGAACTAATGATAACAGTAGCAATGTAAATTGTTCCATCACATAAATTGCTAATGTTATTATTAATTGTATGGAATGTGTAATAGTTATTTAGATTTTATTTTTAGGTTTTACAATAGATATTTTTTTATTCTAACTACGGATTTAGCTTAATATTTTTCATAACTTTACAGCTAAATCTAAAGTTTAAATTAGATCATATAGACTAGATTTTAGGCAAAGCATAGAAATAGTTCTAGTTCTAGATTTCCAAGCAACCATACTTTGAAATATCTAAATGACTATTACTCCTCAAAACTTACAACATTGGGTATCCATTTAAACACTTGACACATTATAATTATGTTTTTCTAATACTATGCTTTTCATTATTTTGCAAAATTAATAATCAAAAATATTAATAACTATATTACTCTCAAACACAATTAATACTTCTTTTGAATAATTGAACACTTGAGACAGAAGTACACCATTTCTCTTTAGGGTTATTCGAATGGTTACGTACCAGGCAGGGGTTCTCACGGCAGCCTCATGTACCACAGGAAACACTCGGGCGTGAGTTTGATGTTCAAATGTTCCGTAAACCCCTTTTTATATATCGAATGATATGAGTTAAAAGTATCTTTTATTGATACTTTGTTCGTTTACCCTATTATTTGTCTATGTCTTTTGTCATAATTTTATATTGTTTAACGTAATATTATCAATTATTTATTTGCAAAAATAAATAAATGATATTTTCTATTACAACAGCTTTTGCATCCTCTCCTAAAAAATTCAAATAAAATATGTTTGCGTGGTAACCTTATTTGATTTTAAAGGCATCCTGTACCTATATAAATGTCATTATTATATATGTGTTTTCAGCTTTTGTTTTGCCTCAGATAATAATATTACATTAATTGGGTTATTTAAATAAATAATATAGTTAGTAAACTAACTAGTGTATCGATCGCGTTTCATTATACGAGTAATCACAAAGTATTTAGCAACAAAGTTTTTGCGTCGATTGAAATTATAAATCGCTATGTTGTAGTGATCTAAAATCGATCTTATATTAATAATTAATAGTGCACTGAGCATTAACAGATATTGGCAATATGACGACGATTGCCTCCCCAGTAAACGCATTTATATATTTCGAATCTTGGAATTTATTGAATTGTTTTGCTTTTCTATATAAAATATACCTATTGCATTACGCCTTCATTCATAAAATGTCTATCACATCGATCCATGTTATGTAATAGAAGGTGTAAATTTTATGTAGGTTTTCTACATAGTTGGTAATTTTGTATTCTGAAGTTGAATATTAGCAGTTAAAAATCATAAGTTTACATAGTATTCAGGTAAATTTGACATAAAACTAATTTTGATAGCGAAATTTTCTTAGATATTTACATAAATGTAACGTGAATGTCACAAACGTGTCTAGTGCGATATGTTTATGTACGTCTGATTGCCAATACTTTATTCATCTAATCACTTGGTAATATTATTCAATAATAAAAATCATTAAAAAACGGTAGCCGGAAATGATATTTAAGTAACCCTAAAAAATGTACAACACAAATCACACGACACACACATTCCAATAAATAAAATTTTATCAAAAATTTTTTTTGTCGGAATTATCGAATTTGCTCACATGATACTGAACACGGCATCTGATTGGCCCACAGGGCGCGTTCGGGTACAGCTCGGTATCTCGAGAAGGCTCGAGCCTATCTGTGCCTTCGACGTCACACGTAAGTCACCTCACCCAATTTCAAATCGATGTCGTTTGAACCCGTCTCCTCACTCTCTACTTACATTTTCGTGTACCAAACATCCAGTATACGAGGCCAAATTATGAATTTACTTTATGGAGGTTTTCTATTAGTTTATTGTAGGTTAAGTGACATCTGATGGTCTATTTATTTCTAAGGTAAACATTGCTTTGTCGCTACCCTCCAAAAATTTGTATGTATAATCCCGCCATCGTTTCTGAGGTCTCGAACCAGGTGTAGCAAAACGCACTCAAGTACTTTATTTGATTAGTTAGATGGTAAATGGCGAGCGGTATATTGATGGTGTTTATTTCCTTGAGCGGCTACCTATAAAATTGTGGAGGGGTTTAATCGCAAAAGAGAGAAACAAACTATTGAGGTTTACTAAATTATATTTTATTATACTTAAAACCAAAATTCAAATAAGCAAATATCTTTGTATGTCTGACAGCTACTTCTATTTTTCCCAATTCAAATTATTTCACATGCGTTCAAATTTCATTACTACGGACCAGGAAATATCCATACAAAAAAAAAACGGCTTACTTATTCTATTTTTAATAACTTATTATATAAGTTTATACATTACAACACTTCTGATTCATATTCCTATTAAAACTACCCTTCACCTATTTCTATAAATTCTTAAAATTCCTAAGTCATTTACTGACTGCTTATGCAAAATAATTATTTGAGTCATAATCACACCCACTGGATTAAGTATATTTATATGAATCACTAACTATATTTTTATAAAAATCTTACAATAATTACTACATGAAAAAAAAAACCCTAATTCAAAATTCTTTAATACTTAAGGTCATTAATGGTACTTTATGAACAACAATGTTCAAACAAAATTTCTCATACTTTTGTTTTTTCAATTGATAAAACCCACCATTATTGGGTTTTTTGGGTTTTTTCAAAAATATAAAATTTTCAGTTGAATTAGCGTCATATTCACAGGAAATATCAGGAATTTCCCGATGATTTTCCAGTCCCCGGCTGGTCGCTGTTGGCGTGTAGGTCTGAGCAGGGAATGCAGGGACTCCGTGCCATGTAGAATTTAGAATCCGACATATCGAATGAGCCAAGTCTATAGAATCCTGTCGATATGAAGAATTTTACATGATACGGAGTATATGGGGTGGCCAGCCAGAGGCGTGGTGCAGTGTACTGATGCCAAGTGTAATTATTTATATCAAGTGACTTGTTTTATATGGTAAGGATATTTTATTTTTGCAACAAAAGTCATAATTTTTGTAATACTTTTGCTAGAGAAAAAACCGAGACAGAAACTATAAATCAAATTTGTAGAAAAGAACAAAAACCCCCAGGAAGCCTGAAAAAACCCAAAAAAACCCAAAAAACCCATTGGAGGATGATCGAAAATGCGTGTAACGATTTAATAATATAATTTGACAATTACTGTTAATAGCAACAAATTTCTATTGTCTAATGGCAAAAATGAAACTATGCTACGTTGATAAACATCAAATTAATATAGTAAAAATAAAAAATTGGTTGGGGCATTAAGAACTGCACAACAATAATGTCCTTGGTTTCAACATTTCAACGAGTCACCTGTCTAGTATGCATTGAAGTTTCGATGTCAATTCACTTCTTATCATTCCGAATGATTTATAAAGTTAAAAAAAAAAAAAAAACAATAATAGTCACTACAGTACTTACATTTAAATTGTCTAAATTGTCACTCGATAAAATACTTAATTAATTTACTCAAAATTCAGCTAGAGCACGCACATAATGTTGAACGACCTTAAATGTTCTTTCTTTCACAATTTTCCGTACTTTTTCAAACATTCGCTTAGACGCGTTTTCTCGAGGCACGAAAATAAAATAAACTCTTCGCGAATTTTAACCGGACTAACTCATTAGGTACTGTAGACTTCAACTCAAACTGTACTGAACTGCCAACTGGTCCTCCACTCCTAAAACCGCCTGTTTTATATTTTCAATTCCCACCAAAATATTATTAATTATCCAACAAAATCGACAATAGGCGGTCGTTTGACCATCTATAAGTCAATTCTATTGGTCGACCACTCGACCTAGATATTATTCCAAAAACTAATTTCATCATTTTAGTGGATGATGCAATCTGTTCGAAATTTTTGTCATTTTGGGTCCAATTTAATTAGGTGCTTAACCTTGTAATTGATCTTTTCCGGGTTTTTATTTATGAGTTCAAATGATGACACGTGCTGGGTCACTGATGGCTTGTTTGAAATTTGAACGTACTGATATAAATATTTTGATTAATTTGGATCAATGCTAATTTGTTCCATCATCTTTCAATTTATAGATACTGATTTAAAGAACAGGAAATTCAGTTTTTGATTATTTGATTACATTTAATTTTTACAGTACAGTACATTGTAAATTACGGGTCTATTTTCCCGGGTCATTACTCATTACACAGGTGAAAGTAAAGAGGGTTATTGGGTATTGACTCTTAAATTATTTTGATCAATTTTTCAGGGCAGGGTTTTGACACACAACAATTGTTGAGGGGTTCTTGGATTTTTGATGAAAATCCTTTCGCAAACTCCTGGTGAATGATTTGATGAATATTGCTTCTGATTGTGAATGGAATAGATGATTTAATATTTATAGGAACAACTTTCTTTTTTCTAATGACAAAAATGAAACTATGCTACATTGATAAACATCAAATTAAAATAGTAATAAAAAAACATTGGTTGGAGCATTAAGAACTGCACATCATTAATGTCCTAGTTTCAACATTTCAACCACTCGTCTTTCTAGTAGCAAAGTACACAGATGGACACTCACTAAGAGAAACATATGAAACATGTTTATACAATACAATTAAAATATTATATATGTTATATCATGTCTATCTTGGAAATAAATAGATATTAGGAATAGCTGCTTTACAGTAAATTTATAATTTGGCCCTAAGTAAAACTAATGTACCTCCAGGATGTTTTGTCTGATCATTCACTACTCATAAAATAACATCTAACAAAATAAGTACTTCACAGTCATTTTTGTCTAACTGGTTGACAGTATTGTTTGTTGGTGTTTTGTGTCCTCATAAATTCATTATTTGGCAAGAATCATCATCCGACAATAACAAATTGTAACTGAGTACCATTTTACTATAAACTCGGCAAATTTGTGATTGTCAGATAATTTATTCATAGAAATACATGTAACCTTTCAATGCTTTATGTTTTTTATATATATTTTAATAACTTTTTTAATATTATGTTGTCTCATTTAGCTGGCTAGAAACATGATTGTAAGTATATACATATATGTTTTTTTGTTTTATTCATTATAATATTAGTTTATATCAAATAGAATGCATATAAATTGAATGTGGTAGGCTGGTATTTTGCTTGAAGTTGTTTTGAAAATAATAATTTAATAAAATGCATTGTATTTTTTTGTCTTCAGGGTGGTTCAATGCCGAACACAAGCAGTAGCGTACCGTTCCTCCTGAGCAGCAGCATGCAATCGATAAGATCGAGACGGACGTCGGCGGCGTTCGGTGGTTCGCAGGGCGGCAGCAACAACCTATTGCAACAGCTCGGATCCGGCATGGTAAGGCTACCCCCCAACCCACAGCAGCGCGGGGGCGGCCGGGCGTCGGTGGGGCATCTGTCCCCCTCTGGCCCGGTCCGCAAGTGCCCCTCACTCAACATTACGTTTAGCTGAGCAGTCGCCTAAAAGCTATGGTCGCCCTTTTTGACATCGTCGGCCACGCCGTCGCCCTTTGCCGCCCCAGTTGCCGGTAACGACTTGTTTGTCTCTGTCTCGACACTATCCGCTGCACGTCACTGACCCCAGGGGTTACGATTTATTCAAATATACCCAAATTTATTTTTTTTGTAATATATTTTATTTTTCTGCTAACAAATTTATTAGGGTATATTTTATTAAATCGGTTGGGATGCGTTCGAGACAGCCATAAAAGGGAAGTGTAAGAGTTTACTGTCTTTTTTGGTGTTAGATAGTGACTATAGAGGTAGTAGAAAATTATTTTAATACTATTTATGTGTATATATACAACTATTTTGCAATAGTTTTAACAGTGGCGGCTCTTCTGGTTTTGCATCTGGTCCTCATTTCATTCAAAAAAATTCAGTTACGTACGGCATCTGGGAAACGGTAAACTTGGCAACATTGCAAATACCACCATTGAATCAGGCATTCCTGGAAACCCCCATAGGTAGTAATGTAAAATTTGATTGGCCAAATCAGTTGATATTGCGCTAATTTACAAAAAAATTGTAAAATAGATTCCAAAATGTACGGAAATTGACATATTATGTCATTAATATATGGCCCTTTCCTCGTATGATAATGACAAGACATGTCAATTACCGCACATCTTTAAAGTAAAATTTCCAAGGAAGATGAGATGTAAAATTGAATATACGAAACGAGCGGCGGTTAACATGACATTATGCTTGTTCACAGTGACTGTTATCCGACTATAATAGACAAATTTATGTACAGGCTGTAGTTAATAAACCTTTCTAAATTGAGGCTTTTATTCGCAAAACTCAACTAGTTTTACAATTAGGTGCTAGCTGACGTCACACACATAACCTCAATGGCATGTTTGTCCCCCTATCGAAAATCACCAAAAATCACGTTATGTCATTGGTGCCAAGCTAGCGCCTGTGTGTTAAATAGACCTTTCAAACGCTTTGTTTGTCCCCCTAACGGAAGTAAGGTTATGTGTGTGACGTCAGCTAGTGCCTAATTCATACATTTAACAATGTCAATGTGACAAACATAGTATTTATACCAAAAAGGTATTACTAGTAGCCATTTATTAGATACAGGTGATAATGGAATGCATTAGAAATAATATATCACATTCTCCCCCAATCTAGTTTTTGACATAATCTGAGATATACTTTGGCTGAGTCTGGCTTCTAGAAGATCTGCGTGGTTGATCTTGTAAATCTTCAGATTTTCTCTTTTCCTGATCTATCAATTCTTGTTCTTGATTAGAGTCAGTTGCAATTTCTGGTTGCAATTCATGGTCTTGATTTAAGTGTGCCAATTCTTCATTTTGATTAAGGTGTTTCGCAGCCATAATAAGAGTTTCCCAGCGTCTGGTAGCATAGATTGACTGGATTCTGAAAAATCATTAGTGATTGGGCACACAGGATCCGCTTCATTGTATACTGTCTCAGTGAGATTTTGAATATCGCTATATTCCGAAGGTGCATCTAAAAGTTTTATATCTCCTCTGGGTGCCAAATGTTTTACAGAAACAGTAGTTTCCTTTCCATTTTTGTGTCTAATTAAAGCATAGTCTGGATTAACCTCTAAGAGTTCAGCCTTTTCTACCAAAGGATCGTATTTACTACGTCGTACATTTTTCTTAAGCAAAACAAAATCTGATTGTTCAAGCCATGTTGGAACTGACGTTCCATTAGTTGACCTGCGTTGATAATTGAATAATCTCTCATGAGGCGTACAGTTCGTTGCAGTACAAAGCAAAGATCTAATGGAGTGTAAGGCATCTGGTAACATAAGTTCCCTTTGAGTAGTTTTCAGTTTTCTAGATTTGAGTGCAAGGCTGATAGATTTCCATATAATACCATTATATCGTTCAATTTGTCCGTTTTCTTCCGGATTATACGGTGTAGTTCTACTAGAAGTTATTCCACGAGAATGTAAATATTCAGTGAGTTCCTCTGACATAAATGCTGATCCGCGATCCGAATGTATAAAAGCTGGCATTTCAAATAATGAAAACAGATGATTTAAGCTTTCTATAACAGTAGAAGCTGATGTATCTTTACAAGGAAAAGCAAAGGGAATCTTGATAATTCATCTACTATAGTCAGCATGTATTCATTTTTAGTATAAGAACTTGGTAGTGGTCCTTTAAAATCAATATTGAGCCTCTCAAAAGGTGATGTTGCTTTTATCAAATGAACTCCAACATTCTTACAAAATCTAGGTTTTTCTTCTGCACATGCAGGACAACTCAACGTCATTCTTTTTACTTTTTGTAAAGAGTAAGGTAAATTTTTAACTTTAACAAAATGGTACATTCTTGTTATTCCAGGGTGACATAAATTTTTATGTAATTCAAATAAATTGGTATCATTTGAAACTGAACCGCAAATCCTTGATAAAGTATCAGCTGCAACATTTGATTTTCCAGGACGATAGATTATATCATAGCTCCAATCTCTCATCTCATGATTTTATCATTTTTGATTCTAGAATGTTGCTGTGAATGAACGACACCGATTTTTGAGCTGTAACAAGCTTAAAATGTCTTCTTATTAAAAAATAACGCCATTTACGTAGTGCTTCTACACAAGCGTATGCTTATTTTTTCCACAGCGGAATGCTTCCATTCAATTTCTGATAATGTTGTCGAGAAAAATCCAACAGGTCTTCCTGACTGGCTTAACGTAGCGGCAATAGCAAAATCCGATGCATCAGTTTCAACGATTAAAGTTTCATCTTCATCTATAGTACAAAGAAAGGAATTTGCTATGTCTGTTTTGAGCTGTTCAAAATCCTGTTTGACTTCGTTTGTCATGGGAAAAGTTTTAAAGTTAATCAAACGTCTAATTTTATCTGAAAAATTTTGAATCCACCTCGAATAATGTGAAGACATGCCCACTACTCTTCGAAGACTTTGTAAATTTTCAGGAACTGGCAAGTTTAATAGTGGATTTAGGCTATTCGAATCAGGTTTCAATAGTGTATCCTAGCAAATTAATAGATTTTTTATTATATACACACTTATTTTGATTAAGTGTAAGCTCGTATCTCTTAGTTATTTCCAAAAATTTTGCTAAATTTGAATCATGGGACTTTTGATTCTCCCCACATATTGTCACATCATCTAAATATGAGAAATACCTTGTTAATTTTCTTTTTGGATTATTGAATCTATCACTGGCTGATAACAGGATTCTCCATTTGTGACCCCAAATGGAATTATTTTGAATTGATATAGGCGACCAGCTGCTTCAAAAGCTGTAAAAGATTTATCTGTTTCTCGAATTGGAATTTGGTGATAAGCAGATTTTAAATCGATGGTGCTAAATATCGAATATTTGGCTATTTTTGTTACTAACGATTCGATATTTGGAATAGGATATGCATCAAGTAAAGTGAATTTATTTAGAGTTTGTGAATAATCAATATCCATTCGCCTTTTGTGATATTCTGTGCGTGTAACCAACACTTGAACCCTCCATGGTGATGTGCTTTCTTCAATAATTTACAGTGACTACAGAAATTTCAATCAAGAAAAACAAGGACTTACCAAATAACCATCCCAGGAGAGATCATCACTTAGACAGCACAACTAGAAACTTCAATTAAAATTTATCTGAACATTGATATTCAGAAATTATTGAGAGCCGATACCCTATATTGACTAATACATTGGAATGTGAATAAAGCAAAAGTTTTTGGACCTTTTTTTTAAGTGCTTTCAACAATTAACATTCCAAAGGAGCCGAAAAATTTCTAAAAGGAATAATAAATCATGCACGAGCCTATATGATGATACCCACTTAACAAACCACTTAGCGACGCCCTTGATAATTAATTAAAAGGGGACTAAATACATTAATTGATCGGATGATTCAACCACGAAAAATCGAGGTCAGAAAAAATAAAGAAATTCAAGACAATGATATAAAAAGGTAACTTTGGCAGGAGAAAATCAGTGATCGAGAAAACAGTGTTCGAGAAAGAGCGGGTAAATGGGCAGAACTACGGCGTGAAAGACCAGTGTCGGTTGAGTAATCAAGAAACAAGTAGTAATCGAGAGTCGAGAGACCTGTGTCCAGAGAGTCAGAACTACGGCGTGAAAGAGTTGTCGAATTAACTGAGAGAAGAAGCACGACGTGAAATAACATTTCCAATAAGATTTCCATGTAATTAGGTGTGGCCAGCAGTAAATATATTATTGTTAAATGTAAGTAGAGTTTTTTTATGTTCAGCCAGAAATTGTGAAGGCAAGAGTGTGAGTCGAGTCAAACTGTAAATTAAAATTTTACTTGGAATCATATAAATTTTCCTAAACAGTTAATTGATGCTTATTAGAGATTGAATAATTTTATTATAAGATTACTTATAACCGACTCCTATTATTTAATAACAAGCTTTATTTATTTCAATAAAATAAACTTTATTTTAATTGACCACAATATTTCTGTGTTTTACTCTCCACCCGCAAATAGGACCCACTTTAAATTGTATCTCCACTCAGAAACTAAAGTCACCGCGCGCCAATTTAACATTTTGCCAAGTTTCTGAATTTGGGGTCTCACAAATTCTTTCGCTGACCACTTCAAAAGGTATTACTAGTAGCTGCATTGAATACAAGTGATAATGGAATGCATTAGAAATAACATATCGCACAGGCCCCGAAAAATAACTTGGCCACACCTGACGCAGGTAGGCGTACCCCTTCTTTTTGGTCCAGGCAAAGCTAAGAACGTGTAGGTTCTGTCGTTATGCCTCTACCAATTCCGAATTTCATCTACTGAGCAAATGACTTTCTCGCCAAGTTATTTTGCGGAGTATTTGCAGGACCGATTAGTCTACTATGGGCTGCACACAGCCAAAATTATCAAGAGCCGCCACTGATTTTCAAATAATTTACACACAATGTATACACAAAATACAAAACTTTTTCAAATAAATTTCGAGGTTAAGGAATCTCGAACGCACCCCAAAATTGAGGTTTTTTTATGCCTATTTTCATTTCAAAAATAGACAAACAAAGCCAAAACATTCCCCTTTGAAAGAAAAAAAACACGCCGCACACGCAGACACCAAGTGCTTCAACATATCTATATATATTTTTTTTTTTTTATAAATTAACAACTCACTATTGAAAATGTTACAGTTGAACAGGATACAACCCAAATATTAAAGCATTCAGAGGTTGTTAGATTTTCAAATTTTATGCATCTATTTGTGTTTTTTTGCATGAATTATTTATAATTTTGATAAAATTATTATTTATGTGTTTGTGTCTTAATATTATTATTTTTTAACTAAATTGTCTGTGTTAGCCTTCTTAGTATAAAATCCTAAATCGTAGCCAAACCAATTTCAATATTTTTCCTGTTTCAGTATCAATTTTTCGGTGGACGTCAATAAACGGACTTACCCAAGCTTACTACCGACGCCAGTATTGTAGCGTGTAGGCATACCCCCTAAAACCGCACCCAGTAAATTGGCAGAATGCATTCGATGTTATCCAGAGCACAATAAATAACTTACCGAATTTGTATAACTTAACCCTCCGCACCGTGTGTCTGCCCCTACATACACACAAAAAAAAAACAAAAAAAAAACCTGTAATGGCGAAGAGTGGCAATCGAACGACAATCATATAAAAATATGAAAACGTGGCAACAATGTTTGTTTTTTGAATGTTTATTAATTCGATGTCTTTTGTGTAATAGAATTTTGTGTCCATTTTATTATTATAAAAAAAAAATAGCTTATATTTGAACAAGAGGTTGGTGGTACGTAAAAATACCGGGTGGGACAACTAAAACGCATCCTGTTTGAAGTACTGTACTCACATCTGGATTTAGAAGCAAAGGTTCAAAAAACTAAATTCCTAAATTATTAGCAAATGCGATAACGGCAAGCTTAAAAATAGTTAGCTAGCAAAAATTTTTCATTTAATTCCTCTCACATGTGGTTTTGATAAGGTTGACCTGGAGGCCTCATCTGTTTATCCATGACTGAGTCTGTAAAGTGTTTGTCTGACTGGGAATATTTTAGAGAAAAGGGGGCTTAAAGAGCTATGATGTTAAAGATCGCACTGCTTCTAGTGATAGCATGATGTTTCAGTTTCGGAGGAATGAAGAGTCTGATCTAATATTGTGGCATGTTTACCCAGATCATCTTGAGAATGAGGCCTTCATTACAAATCCTGTCAAATAACATCGCGTTGGGTTATACCTTGGTAGCTTCGTGGTGATTAGTGATAAACTCTGAATCTGATCTGTTCATTTGTTGGTATCCAGGAGCAAATGATGGAGTCATGGAGGCCTTCTCTTAATATCTTCTCTACACAATATACAAGGTCCACTTATTAATTTGGAGATATATTATGTTAATTTAAAAATTACAGCTTTCAGGTCCGCATCTGTTACTTTCTCTTGGTAGCTTTGGGAGGGGTTCTAGCTGAGGCTTTTTGGTGCTTCGGATCTCCATTTCAATACCACAATTTGTTCGTAGACAACACTATTTTTTGAACATAACCATAAAAGGTAGTAGATAAAAACCAAAATACAGACAATATAGATACCTATATTCCTCCAGATTGATGTGCATTTCCTCTCATTAGAGTATAATCAAACTATTCGCGGAAAAAAAAAGAAGTGCGACACAATGCGACACTTATTCCCTCCCTTGTGATGTGGATAACTATTTTTATAAATATGTGACTTTGAAGACGGTTATCGAATGTACTGCCAGAAGAGGTTTCAGGATTACCGGATAATACTTTTACTTGTCACGAAACGCGTTACGCAGCAACACCACGACTCTGAAGGAGGAGTGGTGTTTTGCTGGTTATACAACTCACTGTACATTATTCCCATATGACACGAGAAGCTTAATAAGTAATAAACCTTTTGGGATTATCGCGCTTGGTGGCATTTATAGTAAATTCTATTAGAGAATTTTTTTTAAATTTTAAAGTATTAAAGTTTAGTTCGTTATATAACCTTTTGAATACCACTCGATGTTTCAGGATTACCTAATACTTTTACCTGACACTCAACGCGTTACCAGCAACAACACTTCTCCTTCGGAGTCGTGGTGTTGCTGTGTAACGCGTTTCGTGACAGGTAAAAGTATCATCCGGTAATCCTGAAACCTCTTGTGGTATTACATTCGATTATACAACTCACTGTACATTATTCCCATATGACGCGAGAGGTTTAACAAGTGATAAGCCTTTCGGGATTATCGCGCTTGGTGTATTAAAGTTTAGTTCGTTGTATAACCTTTTGAATACCACTCGATGTTTCAGGATTACCTAATACTTCTACCTGACACTCAACGCGTTACGCAGCAACAGTGAGTTGTATAATCGAATGTAATACCACATGACTTCAGGATTACCGCGTTACGCAGCAACACCACGACTCCGAAGGAGGAGTGGTGTTGCTGGTAACGCGTTGAATATCAGGTTAAAGTATTAGGTGATCCTGAAACATCGAGTGGTATTCAAAAGGTTATATAACGAACTAAACTTTAATACTTTAAATGCAAAATTGTTTCTATAATAGAATTTGCTATAAATATTGCCACCAAGTGCGATAATCCCAAAAGGCTATTTACTTATTAGGCCTCTCGTGTCATATGGGAATAATGTACAGTGAGTTGTATAATCGAATGTAATACCACATGATTCAGGATTACCGGATAATACTTTTACCTGTCACGGAACGCGTTACGTAGCAACACCACGACTCTGAAGGAGGAGTGATGCTGCTAGTAACGCCGTGAGTGTCAGGTAAAAGTATTAGGTTATCCTGAAACATCGAGTGGTATTCAAAAGGTTATACAGCGAACTAAACTTTAATACTTTAAATGTAATTTTTTTTTTTATATTATATTTATTAGTATTACCACCAAGCGCGATAATCCTAAAAGGCTTATCACCTATTAAGCCTCTCGTGTCATATGGGAATATGGTTGGGAAACCTCTTGTGGTATTACATTCGATAATCCCTGAAAGATATACAAATCGTTCTAACGTTGGTAAGTATGGTTTAAAAATGGACCTCAATCAGGATGCGTTTTATACTTCACCCAATTTGAAAACTTGGATTATTCATTATTTGATGGCCAAATTAATTTCAATGTGCCAAATTTCCTGAATATGAAAAAAATAGTCCAAGAGCATATTGACTTCTTTTCAATACATATTTGCAACGCAATTGTTTATTTAAGCGGCAATTGTGATGCTCCTTTTTGTTGGTTCTTCTTATCAAAGGAAACATTCATTTTTGTAGTTCGGATTTTCATCTCAACACAAAATTATTAAAAAAGAAACGATTTAAAAATGTATGTTTCCAAAAAAAAGCAAAAATAAGTGTGTCTTTTTTCCAGCCTTGTAATTTTAAACAAAAAATAATGAGAGATGTGTGTATAGCTAAAGAAAATATTCTCTACAATTTTGTCAGACAATCGCCTATATAATTATTAAATTTTAAAAAATCAGAATATAACCTCGATATAATATTATACACTTCATATTTTTCATAAGGCATATTTTCATTAATAAGAAATAAAACTAAATGTTAAAAATAGATATTTGTAAATTTGTGATGATTGTTCTCTTGGTAGTAAATTCTCAAAATTTTTGTACTTTTTGCTCCCTCGTCTTGCTTCTTCAATACTAATATACGTATAAACTATGATAATTCTCCTTTAAAATGGGGACGTTAGTCATACCAAAAATCATGTTCAACACCCTAGAGTTGCACATGGATTTTGGTAACTGTTTCGAGAGACTGGTAATATCCTTCCCAAAAGAATTTATTTTTCATATACTTATAATTAGTTGGGTTTTATGTTTAAAATTTTATTTTTTAGTTAAGAAAGCACCCATTGAGGATGTATACAGGGTCACTCGGAGATCGCTTCCATGGTTTAAACAACCATACTTATTTTTAGTTTATTGTAGAAATAGGTTTTTGATAAAGCGGTTTTTAATCTGTGTGTGGTGGGATTGGTATCAATCAAGTCAGTTGTTTGAATACTCAAACTGAGACAATTATTTTCTTTTTGCATCATCAGTGTCCAAATGATAGTATAAGTAACAAAGACCGAACACTGGTTCTCCTGGGAACGCTGCTCCCCTGTTTCTAAACTAGGGTCCCTGGTCGGGCGCCACCGACGTATGGACGTTTACTAAACTATAACAGCAAAATGAACTATTTTCGAGCCTTTTTGGTGTGAGAACATTGTTTTCTGGAGTGCTATGTCATTTTTCAGCACTAATAATTAATTTTTCCTGACTTTTAGAGCGCTGTGGAGTGGAGTATTGTGTAGATTCTCCCTACGTCGGGAGTTCGGTTAGGTTAGGTCGAAAATGAGTGGGCATATAACGGACCTCCATTGCGACTCATTGGTCTATTCTGGCTCGTGCCTATTTATACTTTTCCAATCATGCCTATTTGTCCAATGAAGTCCAGGACAGTGGTTGGAGAGATGCTGTTCCGGTCTCCCAGTGGAACAGTTGCCTCTTTTAGATAAATTTTCAAACATCTGGGCGGTTGATTTCCGCTAGGACCAGAAGTCGCTTGATCTCTGCCTTATGGGCGGAATCGCACTTGCCCAAAGCCAAAGTATGTCCTG
Source organism: Ceutorhynchus assimilis (assembly GCA_917834065.1). Lineage (NCBI taxonomy): Eukaryota > Metazoa > Arthropoda > Insecta > Coleoptera > Curculionidae > Ceutorhynchus > Ceutorhynchus assimilis. The sequence continues at coordinate 39,585,730 of OU892282.1, forward strand.
AACCACCAAGTGCTTTCATTCAAAGATTGTCAATGGCGAATGTCCAGGTTTGACCAGGACCAGAATCCGATTCATTCCGACTATTCATTCTTGGCCTCCGCAACAGCTACAAAGAAAACATCATATGTGAAACGAGTACCCGAATAATATTCCACCACTTCATGAGAGCCAGGAGGGCGAAGCTGGACCTAACGATCATATATGTAGACGAATTCCTCGACATGTCTATGTGCTACCAGTGCTGTCGATTTGGGCACGTCAACAAATCAAAACCGGTATGAGATTTGACGGGGAGCACAAAAGGCGCGATTGCAAGAAAGAAGACCCGGATTGCGCCCGAATGACCATTAGACGAATTCAAACCTGCGAAGACACATGGCGTGGGACATGACTGCCCCATATACAAAATGAGGATCGAAAGAAAGAGGACCAACATAAACTACAGATGAAGGAACTCAACATATTGCAATTTAACTCAGACAGAGGACGAGCCGCGACAGGCCTAATGGAAACATATGCAGAACAACATAAACGTCATAGTGGTACAAGAGCCGTACAAAAGTAACCAAAGTCGCAACTATCACATTTATGGATGTCGAGGAGGCACAAAAACACACATTTGGACAAAAAAGATACAACGGGAATCACAAGCTGCATGCAGTTAGGCAACAACAATTCGACAACTGTTAGGCTGGTCGACGGAGCGGACACGGTCATCTACATAACATCAAGATACGACAAGCCGGGGGTGACGCCAACACTAGGCTACTCCAAAACTCGGCAACCTACTTTGAAACAAACAGAGGCGCAAGTTATATCGACCTGACACTGGCTGAAGGAATCGTTGTATATGGATGGTGTGTCAAGCAGGACTAAAAAGCACTCAGTGGCCATAAGTACATCACGTATAAAATCAGGACCCAGTAAAAATACAGTTTTAAACGAAATAGAATATACCATTTTAACACACCGACTGGGAATACTTTAAAAGCCAGCTGGAGGAGGCCGCATAGAGACAAACCTGGGGTTAAGAAACCCCCTAACAGCTAGAGCAAAAAGCAAGAAATCTGCAGTAATTGCTGCAAATCCCACATACATACCAAGCTGACAGACGAAGATATCGACGACTGGTGAAATGGCGGTCTACGGAAAACTAGACAAAAAACGAAAAAAAACTAGGAAAGAGTAGCAGAGAGAGCTCGACCAGGATTGGAAGTCAGTACTGCTAGAGCAACTCAGATCCCAGAAACTAGCGTATAAAAGGGCCAAGTTCCAAGTCATACAGGAAAGGGTGGTGGACAGGGCGAATAACGAATCGTGGCACAGACTTTGGCGATTCTTGGGGAAGACAAGGCACCAGCCAACATAAAACGAGACAATGGCACCTACACAATAAGCGAGAACGAGAACTACGAATACTTGTTGAATAAACACTTTCTAGAAGACAACCCCGAACTAGACAATGATAATAGAAGGGAAACCAGAGACAAACGCTACAAAACAGAATAGAGACTGGAGAGAGGCGGCAGAGGCCATCCTCAGCCTGAATCCTAAAAAGGCAATAAACTCTGAGAGAATACCCAACGAAGCAATGGGTCAAATATTCGCGGCCCTAACGAACATCATATGTGGCATCTACAGGGACTGCCTAAGGCTCGGTCACTTCTTCAAGGTATGGAAGGGCGCGAATGTTATATGGATCCCGAAAAAAGATGGAACCTTGGGTAAATTATTCGACCGAATACTAAATAAGAGACTGCAAACACACTTAGAACGCACAAATAACATAAGCAAACGACAAGACGAGTTTACAGAGGGAACAGGAACAGTGGTACTGACAAACGCTACTCGCCTGATGGACAATAATAAAGCTCAGGGTCTACATCAATCATTTGCTTAGACCTGGAAAACGTTTTAAGAAAAGTGTTTCACAGCTACCACCTAAAAACCCCCCTCCAGCACAGCCATCATACCTCTACCCACCTCCACTGTAAACCCTCTTCCGTGAAGCTTCTACCTTGAAGAGGCACTTTTTTATATCCCTCCATTTTTTGAAAACTATAGAATATTTAACCAATTATTCCATTTGTATTCGTCAATTTTGGGGCTGTCCCGGGTCAAATCCCCAAAATTTTAGATCAAAGGCGCCGCCGATCTAGAGATTTTCCCACGGTATCGTAAAACTTCTCAGGCTCAAGTGCCCTTCAGACCAATATCCACCTCTACTACGTAAATGGTTCACCAGATTCACAAGAAAAATGTTATTATTGCAATAAAATTAATCCCGTGGAGTTTAGAACACTATTGACGAATACAAATGCAGGAATTATTTAAATATTCTCTAGTTAAAAAGTGAAGGGATATGGAAAGAAGTACCTCTACAGAGTAGAAGCTTTTTGACATAGTAGTGGGTATTACTCTGATAGATGTGAGGTGGGTATGGGTCATAAACAGGTGCATTAATTTTATTGCAATAACAACATTTTGGTGGGTATTGGTCTGATACCCGGGGGCACTTGAGCCTGGGAAGTTTTTCGATACCGTGGGAAAATCTCTAGATCGGTGGCGCCTTTGATCTGAAATTTTGGAGATTTGACCCAGGCCAACCCCAAAATTGACGAATACAAATGGAAAAATTGGTTAAATATTCTTTAGTTTTCAAGTAAGTGAGGGGATTTGGAAAGAGGTACCTCTTCAGAGTAGAAGCTTTTTGACATAGTAGGGGTGGGCATTGCTCTGAAGCTGTGAGGTGGGTATTGCTAATAAACAGGTGCATTAATTTTATTGCAATAATAACATGCTGCTTCTGAATCTGGGGACCATTTACGTAGTAGAGGTGTCTGATAGCCGGGGGCGCTTGAGCCTGGGAGGATGGAACAGAAATAAAACACGGTATGGGAAGCGTGCAAACACTGGAAGGAGAGAAGTGATGTAAGGTACAAGGGAAAAACCAAGATGCTTTTCATGCCCCACAATAATGATATGAGAGGGCCTAGCCTCAAAATAAACGGGAAGAATGTTGTCCTGCGAGAATATGTTAAGTACCTTGGAGTAAACATAGACCGCAAAGAAGCTACATCTAGCATATGAGAACCGTCAGAGTTAAAGTATCAAAAGCGGCTATGAACATCACAGGAATGATCAGGCGAAAGTGGGGCCACAGCAGAGTCGTTATCAGAAAGATACTCGATAAAGTTCTCAAACCGGTCGTTCTATATGCTAGCGAGATGTGGGGAGACAGGGCTACCACAGCCTTTAGGAGGAGGCATATGGATGCTGCGGTCAGACCAATGCTGCTAATGACCTGCAGAGCCTACGCCTAATAGCGCACTGCAGGTACTGGGTTTCACACCACTGTATCCAGATCCAGATACCAGACGCAAACCTTCTGATAATAATGGAAAGAAGGCAGGCAATCGATCTCCTTAACAATGGACCCATCAGAGATAAGTTAACTGCACACATACTAAGAAGGACAGAAGAACATATCGAACACGGAAGGAGTATAAAATACCAATGGAAAAAAGGGCACTGTAACACAAACCCAAGGAACAGGGAAGCCGATATACTGGTTCAAGCTCCGCCAAACGACAGGGACATGCACTTGCAATCATAACCTGATGGAGGATGCCCAGCATGTCAGAGAGGTATGTAGCCTCGATGAAAGATGAGCGATTAGGGACTAGATTCTTGCGGAGTACGGAGACTTTCGAATAACCCTCAGACAGGACAACAGGATATTGACAGAACAGATACTTAAAATAAACAAATGGGCAGACGTGGCAGTGAAAGACACAGACATGGATAAGGACAGAGATGCAGACCCTAATTTGTAAACTAGCAAAGAAAATTGTAACCTCAAAATAAAGATATTATAGAAAAAAAAATAGAGAAAATAAAGAAAATAAAAAGGGCACTCCCGCTATTTTGACCATGGTTGGCTATGGGTTGTAGGGTTCTCTCATGCTGACAGTGGTTTTTTTATTTAGTGGGTTTGCGCACCGATTTGGGTATAATTTTCGAATGTTCATTGTTGGGTGTTCAGGTCATGGTTCATCCTTCTCAACTTTAGAAGTGCTTCCTGCGGCTTCAGCCTTTCGTTAGACGTATCGTCCGGTAAATGCGCCACACATTTGTGGCTTCAGGAGGTCCTTTACTCTGAGGAAATTTGCTTTGGCTCCTTCCCATGGATGCAGACGCCTTCTCCGGCCATCTAAGGCTTTTCTCGTTCGCGAAGGTTATTTGTGGCTATCCAGGCCTATGAGAGCAGCTCTGGAACATGAAACCTAACCTGCGGACCGTCTTCGCCCTTCGGTAATTTGTTGACGGCCTCAACTACTGCCTACTGTAGCGTATGTGTGTGAAGCACTTGTTAGGGAACTTGGAATGGATTATTTCGATACTTTCATCCGTAGCAACGTCCCGGGCCGAGCCTTCTTCACATACTGGCTGAACGTGGGCGCTTGTTACCGTCTGGAGTACTGTTATGTGGATGTGAAATTCTGGTTTCTGGTGAACGGTGAACTCGCTTTGTATCAATTTTTTTGGCTTCCACGGTGCTGGCGCTTGGGATTAATTCTCCTGAATTGGATTGGTGAATTCGCCCGGTTGTTTTTTTTTTCCAACTCCGATAACCATGTTTGAAATCGCGCAATTCGAATCAGTTTGCCAAACTAACTAGAACAACAGAGTTCTTGAACTTTGATACTAATCAGCTTTCATCAAAGGACATACGGTATCACTTTGCCTTATACAATTTCTAGGGTGCTGATGGTGCAAGTAAATATTTGCCATTTGCTATTTGCCATACCCACTCTCAGCTAAATAAAATCAGCGATTTTTAATTTAGCTAGTATTTATTTAAAATGTATTATAATTTGTTTCTAGTCAATTTATATTAATATTTCTCATATTTCAAATTCAAATAATTTGAAAATTGAATCAAAAGACTTAAACATATTTCTTGTATATCTATTTCTTCTGTACGTTACTTATCGGTTTTAGAAATATTATGAGAAAGGTAGATTTTGAAATGATTGTAATAACACTTTTTATATCAGTGAAAACAGATAGCACAATCTTTATACACTTTGAGGGTTTGCAAAAATATCAACTTTGGACGCAAATAATATATTTAAGAATGTTGAACATTCAGCGTTATTTTGAAATAAGACTCTGTTGATGAAAACTTCTCTTGAAGCATTCAAAAAATACACAAGCCTGGTTACTTGCTTTTGCAAACCGACTCGAAATATTTTTTTAAAACCTAACTGTAAGTACTTTTTCTAGGACTATAATTCTATTTTATGAAAAAACACTTTTTGACAATCTTTTTATCATGTTGTGCACAAAGTAAAATGAAACTCCTTCTTTGTGTTTAGAATCAAAATATTATACTCGCTAGCATTTAAGACTATTGTATGTGTACATTTTCAAGCAAAAAAAAAGAAAAATCGCCAATTCTCAAAACAACCAAACCATATCAAAAATAAATATTTGTATAAAAAAAAAATCTAATAAGATATTTCTTATGTTCGGTGTATATAGGACGATTAGGTTATTATTAATTGCATCCAGATCTAACAGACTTAAAAATTCAAACAAAACCTTGTGTGGAAATGAATAGGAACAAAACCGTTCGGTCTGGATGTGACTTTATTCAATTAAGTGTGATTTTCGAAAAAAAAAAATATTAAAAATCAATGAATGATAGTACAAAACAACAATAAGAAGAGAAAAGAAAATCTCAATATCTTTTTGTTGATCAAAGATTTAAAGTTATTGAACAAAATCAAATACATAAACATTTTTCAGCTTTCATTAAAATATTCAAATTTCCATAATAATTATAGGAGCAAAAAGAGAGGTCCAATGCAAACAAGGAGGCAATAAGAGGGTTTATAGCAATATTTGGAACAAATATTTTACTGGAGGTTGAAAAAATGATGCATATTTTCAAAATTTTTCTTGTGATTTGTTTATTATGAAACACAAACTGCAAATTGTAGTTTATGGTTGTGATCAGAATGGTACAAAATGTAAAGATTTAGCATCACAATAGAAATGATATACCTATAGTATAATTAAATATTTATGTTGTTTCTCAGTCTGTTGTGATGACATGTTAGAAAATATAATAAAAGGATTTATTTGAAACAGGTGCGCTACCTCTGAAATGCTTTCATCTGACTCTATGAGATTTTCTAGAAACATATCAAAAAAAAATTGGAAATGTTGACATGATCAGAAATATAAAAAATGTGATAATATGTTTAAAATTGTGTTTTATTTTGAGGAAATTTAGTCTTGTGTGTTGTGGTGGAATATCATCATTTGTGATTCACAAACTTATGAGCAGTGGCGCCGCCAGGGGAGGGCCAGAGGTGGCCGGGGCCCCTCCTGAAATTTAGCCCTTATGGCAAAAACCTATACATCGAAAATATGAGAATATGTTGACTTCTCTGCAATCTGCGATAAATTTGAGCCGCGTAGCGTAGCAGAACCCTACCCACTAGACCATTTACTTATTACCCTACTACTAAATCACACAATTGAGATTTTAGCGGAGCGGCAGCCTCGTCTGCTGAATCAGCCTATACGGACAATGCATACATGGGCAACAATGCAATGTAACATCCGCAGCCTCTGCTGGTTAATTGGGTATTCGATGGGTACAGGCAACGCTGCTTCCGCTTTCCTGGGATTCCCCTAAACATTTTAGGCACAGTTTCAGAATAATTGGTGGCAAGGACGTACGTAAGGGGGAGGTTTTAGGGGTTCGAACCCCCCCCCCCCCCCCCCCCATTGAACTGAATAAATTATTTTCATTGAAGAAAAATGAAGGTTTCTGGGCGAGGCACCCGAAAAAAAATTCGCCTTTGACGATATCCTGATGGGCTTCAGAGCTGTGCGGTACTCGGGTACGGTACGAGTACTCTTCACTTGTACTCTAAGTATATTTTTAGTTACTCGGTACTCAGGCCAAGATACTTTCTGAATCGCGTACTTCTACTCGTACTTGGACTGCTTAAGAATATAGAAAATAGGTACCTACCCGGTACTTTTTATTATACTGAGTAATTTTCAAAATACCCGCGTATATGCGTTTTTACTTAAATACATTTGTTATACCCGGGTATTTTCATTGTTTTCGAATACATTTGCAGTTGCTGAGTAAAATTATTGGACTCTAACTAAATACATATTTATTTGGCCACAAGTACATTTCAAGACAACTTGAGATCTGACATTAGATCTCTTCCAACATGTCAAAAACCGTCCCATGAACGGTTTCGAAACCACTTAGTGAACAAATTTCGGTTTCTACGCGCAAATTTTACAGTTTGCGCAGAATCATGAAGATAAATTGTACGGTTTCCTGCTGTGTTGGAACAGACCTATTATGTTACGGTTACGATAAGACCAATTTTTAGCCATTTCTTGTTTAGCATCAGATGCTTAGCATGCGTTCCATTGATCGTTGTGATTTGCAAATGAAAATTTTGAACTTTTCTGTGCACTGTGACATTGTGTCTGTGGCCATAAATTTGGAAATTCTGATTTCCTTTTACAATAATTATCAAAAGCTACCTTGAAGCACAACCCAAACACGGTCATAAGCAACCCAATTGCAAACCCATAAAGCACATCTTATGATTTAGATTTTGGAAAACTTTGAAAGGTCATAACTTTTTTTCCATTATAAATAGAAAGCTGAAATTTTCACTAAAGACTCCGAACCCAAGGGCTTCATTTTCGAGCTTTGAACCTTTGTGAAATTTGAGACAAAGTTTTGACTTTGAGCCTCAATATCTCCAGAAGTATTTAAGATAGAGAATTGAATCTTATTCTATCTTAAAGATAATTTAATTTTGATTCAGAATATATGATTTTACATTATATTTGTTGCAATAATAACAGAGTAATGAAATGAGCGATTTTGTGAGACAATCTGATGTATCATTTTCTGTTATTTTAACAGCACCGTTAATTTATGTCACTGTTTATCATATACGCCAAAATATAGACGGAAATAGATGTTGAGCCTTAACGCAGCCGTTAAAATAACAGGACAGGATACATCATAGTCCTGAATGTCTCATTATTGAAATTTTCTGGGCCCAAAATGTGGAAAACGGTTTTTATTTTCTTACAAGCCCTAAAACTTAAAAAACAAAGATGCGTAAATGATTTTCCACTAATTTTCACCTCCTCTTTCGATTGGTGAAGTCAAAAATTGCAAAATCCAAAAATTTAAAAATTCGAATTTTTACAAAGGGGAATTTGATTTTCAAATATTTCAAAGAACCATATTTTGGAAACCAGTGAAGCTATCGGCATAAATATTTTGCTCAATAGTAGCTCCTCAGAAAGGCTATAAAAAAGGTTCTTTGAGACTCCGAAACTAAGGGCTTCCTTTTCAAGAAAATCAGCTTTGAATCTTTTGTGAAATTTGAGACAAAGTTTTGACTTTGAGCCTCAATATCTCCAGAAGTGTTTAAGATAGAGAATTGAATCTTTTTCTATCTTAAAGATTATTTAATTCTGGTTCAGGATATATAATTAGGTATACATTATAATTTGTGCAGTTATATCCGAGTCCTTATAAACTCTGGACTCTGGATAACCAAATCAAACTTCAAAATTGCTTAATTCATTTAGTAAACCAAAATGTGTTTTTCAATTTTTGATGTGTGAACATCTATACCGGCGGTTTGATGGCAAATTTCGGGAAATGTGACGTAAGTTTGAAAGGGGAGGTGACGTCATAACCCATGTGCAATGCTAAGTTCGCAGCTACCTCAGCGCTTGCAGCCTATGAGGATTCATTAGATTTCCATGATAGATCAAGGCTGTTTAAAAGAGGACGTTGCGTAATAACTTGTACCTATGACATCATTGGGTAGGAATGCAAGGTGGTATTATAATGTATTCATAAATGTACATGGTACTTTGAATATTTGGGTATTGAATAGTCGTAATTGTACTCTGTACTCGAGAACATTCTACGCTAAGTACTTGTACCCGGTAGCCGAGTACATTTTGCCTGTACTCGAAACAGCCCTGACTATGCTACGCCTGGTCACCTATCCATCGTCTGGTCTAAAATTGCAACCCTTTCCAGCATAGAACATGAGCGGCCATTACTGCTCTAACCCCGCCCCCATGTGAAAGCTATAGCTACGTCGTTGATTGGTGGTAACCTGCACTGCTTATCAAGCTAATAGTTGCGGGTTAACCACAAGTTTGCAAAATGAGGATTGTCTTTAGTTTTCTAGTTTTCTGATGCTTGACCAATGTTTGTGGCTCAACCACACATTCTGCAACAGATATATTGTGGGTTACTGCTGTTTGTGAAACTGGCTCTTAGTGTCGGCAGGTACTTCTCATTTATTTATTCCAAAGAAGAAAGAAGGAGAGAATGAATTCTCTGATTTCTATTACCTCAATATACATATCTTTTTTGACATGGGTGATATAAATTGATGCAAATAGGGTACCAAACTCGTACCAAAGCAAAGCAATAAACCAAAAACAAGTGCCACCCCTGAATTTTTCTGCCCCAGTCTGGCCCCCCTAACATAAAACCCTGGCGTCGCCACTGCTCATGAGAGTACATTAAAAAATAGAGACTTCACTTTTCACATTATGAAACAGACATCTACAGAAGAAATAAAACAATAATAATATTCAGGAGAGAAGAACATTTTGTATTTCGTGTTCACTAACTTCTCTTTACAACTTAATTATGAAATAACTGAAAATATTTGTATCAACAGTTTAGTCAACTAAAAAGGAAGCTTTGTAGTAGGTATATGCCGAACTGTCACTATCGAGTCTGAAGAAGAGATTAGGCCAGTGTTTCCAAGTATTAAAACTGACCCAATCTCTTCTCTGTCTGGCAAATTTGATGTATAGAAATCTATCTAGAATGCTTATCTTATTATACAGAGGGAGTAGCAAAAAATATAAAAATCGTCAATTTCATTTTAAGGTTCTTTAACCCAATGATCCCAAGTTTTCAAGTTTTCTAGCAAAGCAATCCCAGGACTTTCAGTAGCGAACAATTGCCTGGCGCCCAATAGTTTATAGTCTTTCCGAATATATCCCAGCTCCACTCCTCTTTCGATCACTCTCTTACAAGTCAGGATTTGAATATCGGGAGGAACCTTGCTGAGGAAAGTACCCACGAAGGCTATGCCGATACTTTTAGAGTTCCATCTAAAACAAGTCCCTATTACTATGCGACATTTTTATTTTTATTCACCCACCCTAATGTATGTGCACCTTCAACTATCCAACCTCTACCTTCGTAGGCAGCTCCGTCGCCTCCTACCAGGAAATTGTAACCGATATCGTACCAACCTCTGCTTTCGATGTGGTAGGTTTGAATTTGTCTATAAAAAGCCAATTCGTTATTATTATCTGGGTTTTTGAATGTGAATTCTTACCTGACATAAAAGACGCACTGAGATTGTGAAGAACAATTTTCAGTTGCAGTATGATGGATAATGACGTACTGCACTGGTGTTACCAGTGGCGTAGTATCATTGGTTGGTGGCTGGGCGAGCCATTCAGCTCTTGAGATCATGCGCAGTCGGTTTTTGATTTGGCTGACATCTGTTATATCTGAAGTAATTGAGAGGAGTGTTATTTATGTAAACTGGCATTTACGAATTCTAGATACCTAAGTCTCGAAATAAAGGTTTTTGTATGTGAAACGCATTTAGTCAGTCAGTGTGAATAGGAGACTTGATGTAAAAACTTGAGTGAACGCGATAATGATCACTGGATTATGTAAAAAGTGGTACTTGTTAGTAAAGTGGGTTTTTACATGTCACAGCCATGTAATTTAACTCTGATTACCTGGGTCGTATCCAATAGGCCTTATAACGTCTGGCTCATTATTATTTTTTTTCTGGAAATTACCTGGGTGGGTATGTAGGAGTAGCACTATAGCCAAAACGATAAGTAAAACTGTAGCCAATCCCAAAGCAGCTCCTATTTGTATTGAGCGGTATTTGGAATCTTTAAGCCAAGAAATTCCTGGAAAAAGTACTTTGATTGATCACCAAAACTATAACAATTAAATACAAAACCTTTTCTAAAACTAGAAGCATCACATTTTCTATCTGGTACTGATCCTGCACCACTATTATTAATATTGTCCTTCCTTTCACTAGCCTCAAAATTGTCTCCATCACTTATGTCATAACCTAAATTAACTTCAGTCTTATCATTTTTATCAGCTTTCAAATTAGTATCACCATTTGAATAGACGATTTGCCTAATCGTCACCGGTCCCTGATAAAAGTTTTTATCTCCGAAATGCACATCGCTGGAGTTTTCAACTTGAATCTTCCCAATTTGTGGTATGGCATCTCCGTCCGGATGTCCCAAAGCTTGCACCAAAGCATTGGCAAAACTATAGGGTGGTTCTTGGGGTTGAATGACGTAATTTTCATTGTCTGATGAACATTCTGATTCGTTATCATCAACGCAGGTTGGATGATTGATGGATACCGTGGGGTGGGATGCTACTAAGGTCATAGCCTGAATAGTTTTTAGCAGTGATCATCACTGAAAATAATTTTTGATATTGAGACAGAAATTAAATGCGCAATAATAAACTATGCAATTTTATGAGGTAAGTACAATGGCCTAGAAAGTCTGATTTCGTCAATGCTAATCATTTATTTATTGTCTTAAATTGTGTTTTACGAGCGACAATAAATGTTAAGGTTAACATATTTTGGGCATAGCAAAACATAATAATTATTGGTGAAAGTTTATTCTAATAATTAACCCAATGCAAAAACTCTCCTCGTTAATCGCAAATTGCCATACAGCCAAAAATTTTAAAAAGATTTTGTTTACCATTGTCAAAGATTGCAAGTCTTTATATATCCTGTAATTTGAGCTTTAAAACAATCACTAAAATATCACCACATTAAGCTTCTCACTAAGACTATCAGTGAAATTTCCAAAAATCAGAAGCCCTGATTTTTTTCAAAAAAAAAAGAAACGGTCGATTTTCAATGTGGAAAAACCCGATTGTTGACTGTCTCTGCGAGGTCAACTATCAATCTGGTACTGGTAGGAAACACAATTTCTGATAACATTATGTATTTGTTCATGATTACCAGGGCTAACTGAAAAATATATTTGTCGATAAATTAACTTTGTTTCTGTGTCAGTTTTCTATTCTATAGTTTCTTCATTTAACATTTGTCTGATCAAAATTTCCTCTTTTGTTTCTAAAGCTTAAATTCATAAAACGCATTTTTATTGATTCATTTATCTTCACCAGAGCAACATATTTGGTTCAAATGACCTCAAATGATAAAAGTATGAAATTCTTATGAAAACTGCTTACCTGTAACATGAGTATAATGCCACACCACACCACTCCACATAATAGTGAAGCGGGTTGCTAGTGGATCATGTCTCAGACTGAACAAGATAGGTCTACAAATGAAAACGCACCTTGACCGAACTTTTCCTCTCCCAAACTTTGCACACTTCATGGATCTACCAAAAGACGTGATTGTTGATAAATTCAGTTTCGAGAAAAAGAACTAAGTACGAAAAACAGATGGAACATGGAATCTATCCAATCTCTTGAAGCAAACACCGTCAAATGGTACACAAACAGTTCCAAAACTACTGGGGGAACTGGAGCCGGAGTATTCTGGCCACGGACCAAATACTCGGAACCAATGGGTAAATCACCAAACATATTCCAAGCAGAACTTCATGCGATCGGAAGATGCGTGCAGTTCAACTTGAACAGAAGTTTTCAGAAACGAGATATTGTAATAATGTCTGAGAGCCAAGCAGCTATCAAAGCATTGAGATCCCCGTTCATCAATTCTAAGATAGTATGGGAATGTCTACAGAAACTAAATGAGCTGGGAAAACAAAACAAAGTAACCCTCCTCTGGGTGCCCGAACACATAGGTGTCGAGAACAACGAATGCGCAGACAAACTCGCAAGAACAGAAGCGTCTACTCCCTTAACTGGACCAGAACCATTTTGCGGTGTCGGAACTGCGCACCTCCAAGAAATCCTCAAAAAAGAAGAGAACCGGCTTAGGAAGAAACAATGGCTAAAACAGCCAGGACTACGACAGGCCAAAGATCTATTGGGCAACTTCAACCAAAACAGATCAGAACTGCTGGTCAACCTTAGCAAGAAAAGTCTTGAAACTCTAACCGGGTTTCTCTTGTGACATTGCAGACTTAAGAAGCACCTACAGAAGTTGGGGTTAGAAGAAGGTGGCACCTGCAGATTCTGTAAGGATGGAGAAGAGACGCCTCACCATCTTCTACTGAATTGCGATGCTATTAGTCGTTCAAGGATGAAGAACCTGGGAAGTACCCTTATACAGTTGGAAAACAGGGAGCTAGGACTGGAAGGGCTGCTTTGACCGGGAAACCCAAACTTAGGAGCAGAAGGAGGGGTACAATAGATGAACCTTGGTTGCGGTGCAACTGACACCTCCAACACACACATACACACATGAGTATAATGCATCACTGGGTTCAGGTACGCCTTTAAAAGTGCAATTCATATTTGTAAAAATAGAGTTGATGATGATGCTTAAAAAAGAAACGTCGGTTTGAAAATTCCATCTTCAAGAGGAAAAAAGTGGCAACAATGAAGTGATATTTACTTTATAGTAAGTCAAGACAAAGTTTTGGATTTTCTCCACCTAATACTTTAGTTAATTATCTTCGAAGAGCAAAATGCAACATCTATTGGAAACTCTGCAGGAATTTAGTAACGAAATCGGGACAATGAACAGAAAGAAATACTCACAAGCTTCAGAAGAGTTCGTTGGACAAATAAACGTACAGAAATGGCACCTCAAATAGGTGAGGACATCATTTGCTATAAAATTCTACAATAGAAGTTGTAACACCAAAGGTAATACCATGGCATATTATAAACTAAATACAATCGGACAAATAAACAATCTATTAAATAAAAGATATACACATAAAATATATTTAAGCTAACATGAGACTAACAAAACTACAATAATTTCAAAAAATATCACTAAAAATAAATTCCAGAATCATAATGAGGCCAATTAACAATTTTCTTGTAAATATTTTGCCCTGGACTTTGAGTGAATACGGTCTGATTTTGAGCCACCACAATATAATCTGGAGTAATGAACCCGTCCTTTTCCAGTTTCCCAATCAGTCTTTTCCCTGCTTGCTCCATTTTATCAGTCATTTTATCGTAAGGAGTCAGAAAGTTGCCTAAATAGCAAATATCTATAGAATCAGATCTACAAGAAAACGTTAAGATTTTAGTGTTTTATTAATCTTCAAGAAAATCCTACCTAATTTCTCCTTGATTTTCCGGTCCTCTGACAACGTAAACGTTACCATCGCCGCCAATCATGTAGTTGTATTGTAAATCCGGCATCCCTTTAGTTCCAATTTGCCAACCCTGCAAAATGTTCACTTTCTGCGAGCAAATTTGGAGATCCTGACAGTTTGAACCCCCAGTATGCATGATCCTGACCATTTTCACTGGACCTTTGAATTTGGTTACTTTGAGTGGTGGTTTAGCGTTCCAACCCTAGAAAAAATTATTATTACCTAAATTAATAAAACATTGAATTTGTTTTAATGCAGAAAGAAGCAATAAGAAAAGTACCAGTACATCATGAGATATTTTTTTATTAAAATCGAGCAATAATCACAAATACTAATTTTTATAATAAATTCCAGAATCATAATGTGGCCACTGTATGATCTTCTTATAAACATTCTCTCCAGGACTCAAAGTTTTCTCGGTCTGATTTTGAGCTACCACTATATAGTCTTTCAAAATTTTCTTTCTCTCCAAAAGCCTGGTTATCAAGTTACGACCTGCTTCGTCCATTTTGTCGCTTACTCTATCGTAGGGGGCCAAATAGTTCCCCACATAAGCGATATCGATGGAATCTGACCTGAAATTATTAAGTTTTCACCAAGAAGTATGGGTTCAATACATTTTCCTCACCTTCCTTCAGGTTGCACTTCTGCTCCTCTTCCAATATAAACATTTCCGTCGCCTCCAATGAGGAAATTATAAGCGATATCCGGCAAACCGTCTTCTCCGACGTGCATACTTTGCAAACCGAGCACTTTGTTGGCGCACGTTTGGTAATCTGAACAGTTAGGGCCGGTGCTGTGCAGGATTCTCACTATTTTGGGTCTTTTTCGAAACGTCGTTGTGTTGAGGGGGCCGCGCGCCAACCATTCCTGCAAAGAAAAAATTGGAATCTTTACATGGTTGGGAAATGTTTATTTTTGATACGTACTTGGATAAGTGATTTAAAGAAAAGAGTAGTTATTTGAAATTTAGTAATAAAAGGTACCTAAAGGAAATTCCTAAGTGAATCATCTGCAAAATTTTACTGGAAAATATAGGTATAAAGGTCAAGTTAGGCCTAATGAGAAACTTGTGTCTGATGTCCAGAGAAAGTACATCATATCTGAATATCTTTTTTTTTCGGCTTGTTGATCGAGGCTTGGCAAGTGGATGCGATCCTGTGGATCATTGCGGTTAAATTTTGAGAAACGATGATTAAAATTAAAAGAAAGATACGAAATATATTTGACACACTGATACTGTGCTGATACTAATGGCGTTTCCGATTGGTAGATCTGGTGCGGAACTATTGCAATTTTTTCTATTTCTGTCTTTTTCTTCTACAGTTCGATTAAAAGGATGCAAATACACTTAGTGCGCACTGAATCTACCAATCGGAAACGCCATAATACTACAAAAGTTATTAATTTATTGACACTCTGTCGTACACCTTCTTCCATGAAGATATAGATTGTCATATATCAGCAACTTGAGTTTCTGTAGACGTTTTGTGTACACTCCAAGTTTCTTCTAAGACAAGCTCTCTCACATAGAAATGTCGAATCTGAATGTGCTTGGTTCTCTTGTGGTCTTCAGAATTTTGTGCCAAACGAATAGCTGCTCCGTTGTCAACCAATAACTCTATTCTTTCAGTGTTATTCAATGTTATTATTTCTCTAACAAATGTCTCATCATCATCTTAATATTACTTCTGTGAATAACCTTTTGCGACTAGTCTGGTTTTGAATTTATCCATAGAGCCATCTTAATAATTAAGATGGCAAGTTAAAATACAATTATTGTATTTTAACTTGTACACCCATTTATTTGGTATAGCCTTCTTATCATTGAGTAGTTCTCCTTTAGTCCAAACACAGTTCTCCTTTGAAGACTTCATTTCTCTTCCCATAGCCATTTTCCAGTCATTTGCTCTATTACTTGACATAGCTTCTTGGTATATAATTGGCTCATCTATTTCCATAACATCTGCAGCAACCATAATAGCTAAGTCTTCAAGCCTAGCAAGTTTTTGTATCTGATTTCTATCTTTCAGTTGTCAACTCGGTAGGTACATTTGGGACTTCTTCTGAAATGTTATTATCTGGTGATTCTACCAAGATGTCAGAAAAACTGCGATTCCCCAAACTATCATCTTCCTCGCCGTCTTGTCCATTGTTTTCTTTAGTTTCTTGTTCTGGAGTAGCTTCCCTACTTCTGACAATTGTTTTGCTGGGAAGTTCCAACACGGACTTACAGCAATGGCAACGTTGAAGTTATGAGTTTTTCTACGAATATCACATCTCTCGATCTGACTAGTTTCTAAGATTCTCCACAACAATTCCGATATCCATCATCTTGGTCATATCCTATAAGTATGCCTGCCTTTTTATCAATTTTTTTTTCCGGACTTTGGTACATGGGCATAATAGGATGTTCTAACGCTCTTCTGTCGGAACAAAAGAATGCTCATAATTGTGCTCGACTATACTCAGTGGTTCTTTAGCTTGGGGTGGTCCTTGGTTCTAAAAACAATAATTTATTGACCAGATGGCGAACTTGTTGTTCATTAAAATTAAAACAAATAAATTGTTTGAAGGTGATTATAGTTCAGTATCCAATTTTATTAAAAAAAATAAGCAGCTTACGGAAAGCAAAACTTAATTTAAATAGGTACATAAAAAGATTGAAATTTAAAACAATTAAATAGATACCTACGATGAGGCTTACCTAAGTGTAAGTGTTGAAGTCATAATAAAAATAACATTCAATTTTTGACCGAAAGTCATTCAAATCAATAGAAAAGTCATCAATGCGGAAAGGTGATAAATAATCCCTAGGCAGTTTTAAATATCAAAAACCTGTTAGGTGAAATCAAGGGGTCACGGTTTCCGGAAGAGCTCAACCTTCTTACCTTTAAAATTCAAAATAGGTAAACATAACACTTAAATTTGACTACCTAAAGATTTCACATTAGTTTACCTTCTAAAACTACCACATTATTGATTTGAAATTAAAAGTTAAATTAACCTTTTGAAGGTTAATGAATCCACAATTATACTATATCGATTAGTACTCGATATTAAGGAAATAAATTTATAATAATTATAATAAGGCATACTTATTAAATAATAAATAATGATAAAGAAAACGATAATAAAAGCTAATATTTGTCTCTGATAATAATTAATTAATTTAATTATTAATTATATTTAAACAGTAGTTAGCTATTCTAGCTAAATACTACTATACAGTAAACAATTTAAGTCGGTAATTTAATCTACATAAATGTTGATTAGCTAATAGAGCTAAACGATAGGGGGCGATAAAGAAAAGGTAAAAATAAGTTACGGACACCCATAAGTAAGTAATTATACAAGGCTGGGCGGAATCCTTGTAAAGCCTCGGAAACTTTCACAAATTTGAGCTCTGGAGGTACCAAACTTTCTGGAGACAACCAAATAATGGATGGGAATCAACTTTTTACAGGACACAAACTTTCCTCGAAAAAGGGGTCCAGATTTACTCTGAGTTTCAGGACAGCGTGGTCGCAAATTTGTCAATTTTCACTTGGAGAAGTGCAGTCACGGATTTTTCGTCCTGCCGAAGGTGCCTCAATGAATTCAGGGGATATAAGGACTCATTCATCAGAGAGGAAAAGAAATTTACATACCTGAATGGCCGATAGTAACCTCACTTCCAAAAATCTTCATAAAAATAAACAATCGGTTGATTTTCCAGGAAACTTTTAAGTGGACATGAGCTAGCACTCGTCTGGGTAGTTATTTGGTAAGAATATTGACTCGATGGCCAAAAATAAAGGTAAAGTTTTAGGATTCTTAATCACTTCTAAAAATCTGGACGACCTGTTCGGCCTCAAAACAAAAGAGAAAAAGGCAAGGCAAAAGTACCCAAATTGATTCTGTCTTTTCTTTTCTTTGTCTGTAAAGCTTCACAGAATTATAAAAATAACAGCCCTACAAATGGCTCGGAAACACCAGAATTCTCGATATTAGGTTAGGAGAACTAGTCAGAAGAATCACAGATGTACGAAATAGTACTTTTACATGAATCCAAAATATATAAAAATAATTAGGAACAATAAATATATTTTTGTGACATTTCGAATGTTACAATGTTCCAATAATTCTCATGTGTTTTAAAGAAGGCTGTTTCTCATACCACCCTAGATAGATATTTTTTCCTAGAAGATATTAATATAAATAAAAATATGTCATATATTTTTGAAAGCATGTAATATACAAATAACAAAATATAAAATCACAATAATTTTAGAATATTGGAATAGGTATGTATATGTATTTAAAAATATCGAGGAATAGAATCGTAAAATACCTTAGTATAAATTTCTTCATTTGAAGTAGCTACCTAAAAATGAAAAGTCGAAACATAGAAAACTTACAAAATATCAATTTCTTTGTGCAAAACCCAAAAAACAAAAATTGACATTTCGCTCAGAAACTGGTGTAATATTTAAAGGATCCCAATTTAGGTACCAAAATAAAGTCCTGGATCATAATGAGGCCAGTGAATAAGTTTGCTGTAAATATTTTCCCCGGGGCTTTGAGTGTTAAAAGTTTGATTATGAGGAACAACAATATAGTCTGAGGTAATATAACCATCCTCTTCTAATTTGGATATTATTCTCTTGCCCGCTTCTTCCATTTTATCAGTCAACCAATCGTAGGGAGTCAGGAAATTGCCTATATACACTATATTTATTGCATTTTTCCTGAAAATAGAAACTTGGCAAAAATTATCTAATATACGCAAAATCGTTACCGCCAAGCACTTTCCACGTCTGGTCCTCTACCTTCATAAACATTGCCATCTCCTCCAATTAAATAATTGTAGGCAATATCTGGCATTCCTTGATTGGAAACTTGCCAGCCTTGCAAGGCCAAGACTTTAGTGGAACAAGTTTGATAGTCTTGACAACTAGAACCTCCTGTGTGTCGTATAACTACTAGTTTTGGAGGTTTACTAAATTTAGTAACAGAGAGTGGAGGTCGAGCTGACCATTCCTAAAATATTGGTAGTGGTTTACTGCAAATATGTAGAGCATAATATGTGACGCGATTGTTGATGGATGATTTATGTGAATAGAGAAAAAATATTGATTCGTGAGATACAGTTAACCAAGCACCAAAAAAAAGGAACAAGTAAAAACTTACGTTTACTTTAAAAGCTTGCTAACAAACACTGACACAAAAAACTGTTCTCGATTTTCTAGCAGTAACAAACGCATTTGAATTATTTGTACGAGAAAACAGACACAAAATTCTTACCTCTCTACGTATCACTTGAATGCCATCTCCCAAATTGTCATCGTGTCCAAATGTCGGCGGTACAGGGTTAGGAACACTGAAGTTGTAGAGGCAAAAGAACAATATCAAAGAAGATATACTAATGATAGCCAAAAATACTCCGGCAATCCAAAATTGAGTGGGTCTTTCTTTGAGATGGTCTTTGAAGCCTCTGGGTTTCTCTTCAGAAACCTTGCGAACTTGACCTGAAAAAAAAAAGATCATAACTTTCAATCAATGCTCAAATAACTAATGGAAATTCAAAATGATTTATAGTCTGGCTAGCGAAACGGCGAACTGCAATAGAATTTGCTGCTTTGCCAAACATGACGGAAACAATAATAAACAAGTTGGTGATATATTTTACCCCCAGACATGGTTGTCATCAGGCAGTGTCAGTTTAGGTGTCAGTGAATATTCTTAGGTTACGCCCCACTTTTCTTCCCCCTTTCGTCTATCAAGTTACCACTAGTCAGACTATACTTAGTCACCCGTAAAGGACCTCGTACACCTCTTATGAGATTTTGGGTCTTATGATCTCTCCTCTCAACATTCTGATCAAAAGTGTTCATAGCCACAACTTGATCCTATGACTAGTTTTCGAGATACAGGTAGTTTGATGTCCAATGGGGATACCTGTCAATCCTGGTATATTATTAGGTGACATTAAACTATCTGTATCTCGAAAACTAGTCATATGATCAAGTTGTGGCTATGAATCAGTGTGTTGAGAGGAGCATTACATCAAATTTTCAGAAAAATTGACCGAATCCCAATATCCCACAAGAAGTGTACGGGGTCCTTTTCAATAATATTACGTCACAGCAAAGTTTACGTCACAGTGAATTTAAATATTGGTTGAAAACAGTCAGTAAGCTTTTTGTTGGCGGTTTGCGCCAATAAAAAATGTAGGTAGCTTATGAAGGAAGTGTGTTGTGTTTTATACTTTTAGTCGTGTAAGTCGGTATTTTATCTTGTTTTCATTCAATAAATAGGTTCAAGTAGTAGTTGTTGGCTTATCTTGAAAGTCAACATCAGGTTATAAACCGAGACATGTCTGGCCTGCAAAGGGAGTGGATAGGGAATAATAACTACGATAGCCAATGAATCATGAAGTATAGGATCTTTAATGAGAGAAAAATAAGCATTCTACAAATTTCAAACATTATTATCTTGAAAATCATTACAGGCTGAACAAACATTACACCAATAAAAAACAAGATCATTTCAGCTAGAAATTGGTTTCCAGAGAATATAAAAACATAATTAAAACTCACATTAGCAAAAATACATAAAACTTCCTACACTCTATATGTTAAAAACAAACAACTACAACATAGTTCCATCATAATAATGTTCCCACTTTTTAATCACTTTAACCAAGTTCCAGCCAGGACTGTAAAACCTTTTAGGCGAGGTCTGATTTTCACCAATTAACTTATAATCCTCGTCAACTTTTCCTAATCGGACTCCTTCGTTTATCAATGCCAAAGCAGCCTTTTCTGCCACTGTAGTGCTGAATTCATTATTGAAATCTCCTATAAAAGTTATATCGATACTCTCAGCTCTTATACTGTTCTGGACGTCCCATCCTCTTCCATCGTATATACCTCCCTCGCCACCAATAAGAAAATTGAAGCCAATATCTCTATGGCCTTGATGAAGAGACTTGCATTGGATATATTGAGTCTCGTTGGAACATTGGCTGAAATTGAAGCAGCTTTTTGTAGCTGAATGGCTGATAATTATGACAGAAGTTGGTAAGGGTAAAGACGTTGGTGCTGATTTTGGTTCTAAAGCTCCCCAGTTGAGTTTTGAATATACTGGGTGTCCGTCAATATAATAACTGGTATTCGGGTTGGTTGGAGGAAACATAGTGATGGTGTCGAATATGCCAGTTTCAACAACAATAAGAGACATGGTTACGACGAATACGAGAAAAATTACGGCGGAAGGGATGAAAATATATCGGAGAGTTGTGGCTGAAGATTTTTTGTCTAGATGATGGTGGTAGTCTGAAACAAGAAGAGAGACTGGTGAAGATATTTTTTTTTTTTTGGCAAAAATTCAGATTTGTTGCTTTACTTGGTTAAATTGGGTAGTAGGAGATAATGAAAAAAATACCATTTTGCAAGGTTTTGTGTATTCAAGGTCTCATATTTTCGCCTATGGAAATAAATCCCCAAGATACAAATGTTCTGTATGTTTTTAAATAAAAATTGTCAACAAATGTTTACCTATTAATTTCTCAATCAAGAAATTTTGCTGCTGTATCAAATCACTTTGAACTTCTAAGATACTCCTATACGTTAACACACTTTCCGGAATAGTTTTAGACGCGGTACTATCAACTAACTGGAGCTTCATTTTTAGCACATCGCAAACAAATTAACTGATGGAAATGTAAAATAATTATTATTATACGCGTTTAAATGGGGAAGTACCATAGGTAACAGGAAAGTTAATCTAATAATTAATCAACCTTGAAGTACCCAACTGCGCGATAGCATGTTGACTATTATAGGAAACATCGCTTTATTGGGTTTGTGATAATAAAGTAAAAAATGGAAGGGAAACTGCGACTTTGTACAATTCGATATTGTTTGATTTGCGTGGAAATATGATGCATCAACTCTATTTGATCAGATTAGAAATTATTAGGATTTCTCAAGTTTGAAATCCTTCACAATAGGATGTTCTTGATGGGCAGTGGCGGATACAGGTCTTTTGAAAGGCGGAGGGGGCAGTTTAAGTTAAAGTGAGCCAGATCGGGTTAGTTTGGGTTGGAGGTCCACCCATAAGTTCCGCAATAATCCTCTTATTTGTACTTGAACAATAACTTATTATATAAAATCAAAATTTGTAAGATTATGATTATTCACTTTTTGTCAATTTGCCTTTCAACAGGAATTAGTGACAAGTTATTCAAGTACAAATGAGTGAATTGTTGCGGAGCTTATGGGTGGACCTCTGCGGGACGAGCGCAGCGAGTTCCGCAGCCACCTATTCATAAATATGTTATTTAATTACGATACAAAACTGACTCACTCAAATGTACGTTATTCTCATTAGTTTAAAAATTACACATTTTAGGTAAATGTCTTACTTAAACAGTTCAATAGTATATTGGTGATTAGATGGCTTCGGAACTCGCTGCGCTCGTCCCGCAGAGGTTCACCCATAAGTTCCGCAACAAATCGCTTATTTGTACTTGAACAATAACTTATTATATAAGGTCAGAATTTGTAAGATCATCCACTTTTTGTCAATTTGCCTTTCAACAGGAATTAGTAATGTTACTTTACCAAACTAGTAATATATTGTGATAAGTTATTCAAGTACAAACGAGTGAATTGTTGCGGAACTTATGGGTGGACTCAGCTATATATTCACCAATATGTTGTTCAAGTACAATACTAACCTGTTTCACTCAGTTGAGAATTTTTCTCATAAGTTCAAAAACTACACGTTTCAGGTGAGTGTCTTATTTGAACAGTTCAACAGTATATTGGTGAGTAGATGGCTCCGGAACTCGCTGCGCTCGTCCCGCAGAGGTCCACCCATAAATTCTGCAATAATCCACTTATTTGTACTTGAACAATAACTTATTATATAAATTCAAAATTTGTAAAATAATGATTATTCACTTTTTGTCAATTTGCCTTTCAACAGAAATTAGTGACAAGTTATTCAAGTACAAATGAGTGAATTGTTGCGAAACATGGGTGAACCTCTGCGGGACGAGCGCAGCGAGTTCCGCAGCCATCTATTCATGAATATGTTGTTAAATTACGATACTAAACTGACTCACTCAAATGTGCTTTATTCTCATTAGTTTAAAAATTACACATTTTAGGTGAATGTCTTACTTAAACAGTTCAATAGTATATTGGTGATTAGATGGCTACGGAACTCGCTGCGCTCGTCCCGCAGAGGTCCACCCATAAGTTCCTCAACAACCCTCTTATTTGTACTTGAACAATAACTTATTATATAAGGTAAGAATTTGTGAGATTACCTATCCACTTTTTGTCAATTTGCCTTTCAACAGGAATTAGTAATGTTACTTTACCAAACTAGTAATATATTGTGATGAGTTAATCAAGTACAAACGAGTGGATTGTTGCGGCACTTTTGGGTGGACTCAGCCATCTATTCACCAATATGTTGTTCAAGTACAATACTAACCTGATTCACTCAGTTGAGAATTTTTCTCATTAGTTCAAAAACTACACGTTTTAGCTGAGTGTCTTATTTGAACAGTTCAACAGTATATAGGTGAGTAGATGGCTGCGAAACTCGCTCGCTCGTCCCGCAGAGGTCCACCCATAAGTTCCGCAATAATCCACTTATTTGTACTTGAACAATAACTTATTATATAAAGTCAAAATTTGTAAGATTATGATTATTCACTTTTTGTCAATTTGCCTTTCAACAGGAATTAGTGACAAGTTATTCAAGTACAAGTGAGTGAATTGTTGCGGAACTTATGGATGGACCTCTGCGGGACGAGCGTAGCGAGTTCCGCAGCCATCTATTCGTCAGAGCCGTAACTATTGTTCGTCGATTTTAATCTGATACTCGGACGGAATGTGAGCTGGTGGTTCCCTACATTAGAACGCCAATGGTTACCTGACGTCACACCTGTTTTTGCCATATGAAACACCCCCTCGCTCTTCATACCGCAAGTATCAGTTAAAAATCGACGAACAATAGACCTGTTTGCGCCTGTGGCAGGTTATTAATTTGAGCCCCCGCCCCATAATGTCACACAAATGCTGATTTTGTAAATTTCATATTTCAAAAAAAAAAGTAGCTGTTTCATTTGACCTTAATGAAACATTATCATCAAAGACATCAAGAGGATCAGAAAAAACTAAGAAATGTGGAACACGCAGGAGCCTGAATTATCTTTTTCTTGGATATTGACCCTTTTTTCTAGATAGTAACCCTTTTTTCTAGATATTAACCCTGCAACTACGTCGATAATTTCTCATTATCAAAAGTGAAGTAAGTGAAATCGGTTTCTCGATTGGAATAAAGTCATACATATTGTCCGTCGTTTTTAATCTGACAATTTCCGTGTGAGGAGCGAGGGAGTGAAGCATATGGCAAAAACAGGTGTGAGGTCAGGTGACCATTGGCGTTCTAACACTTCTAACGTAGGGAGCCACCAGCTCACATTCCTTTGGAGTATCAGATTAATAACGACAGACTGTTTACTTTGCAACATTTCTAAAGAACCCATTTCGATAAAATAATAAAATAATAAATAAAAATAATTTTATTTCGTCTGTAGCTTTTTTTAAACCTCAGAGTCATTTCCTCGACAGCACGACTACTGAAAGAACCAACATCAGCTGTCGCAGTATTAGGAGCCACATTTCTATCCCTAATCTGTATTATAATTGCATGAATGACTTGCAAGAGAGTTCAATTTCCTCATTCTTGAAATAGGCGAGCAGCATTCATTCCCAAGAGAACGAGTGTTCCGTCATTGTTAGTTACATTATCATTTCCATATCATTAAAAAAGACAGAACACTCGTTCTTCTGGGAACACTGCTCCCCTGTTCCAAGAATAAGGACTCAGGAATATTTGGTTCCTTTTTCTTCTGGGTTGTTCTGGCATAAAAACTGTGTAGGCGGCATCTTCTTGTGAAATTGAGCATATCAGTGTAACAGCCTAGGAATCAGAATTCTTCGTTCTTGGGAATTCCTTGGCTGTTGCACGCATATGCTTAATTTCGTAAGAATATGCCGCCTAAAGTTCTATATTGTTATTCGGAGTTACTTCGTATAAACTATACCATATCACAATATCTATTTCTCTGAATAAGTATAAAATGCGAAAAGCGCTCTTTGAAGTTTTGGTTTGTTGCACAAAAGGCGCTTTACGCTTAACGATTACTGGCAGATTGCGCCCGTGGCAAATGCCACCTTCGCCACGTCCTAGTTACGGCACTGCTATTCATCAATATATTGTTTAATTACGATACTAAACTGACTCACTCAAATGTGAGTTATTCTCATTAATTCAAAAAGTACACGTTTCAGGTGAATGTCTTACTTGAACAGTTCAACAGTATATTGGTAAGTAGATGGCTGCGCAGAGGTCCACCCATAAGTTCCGCAACAATCCACTTATTTGTACTTGAACAATAACTTATTATATAAAGTCAAAATTTGTAAGATTATCCATTTTTAGTCAATTTGCCTTTCAACAGGAATTAGTAATGTTACTTTACCAAACTAGTAATATATTGTGACAAAATATTCAAGTACAAACGAGTGGATTGTTGCGGAACCTATGGGTGGACCCAACCATCTATTCACCAATATGTTGTTCAAGTACAATACTAACCTGACTCACTCAGTTGAGAATTTTTCTCATTAGTTTAAAAACTACACGTTTCAGGTGAGTGTCTTATTTGAACAGTTCAACAGTTTATTGGTGAGTAGATGGCTGCGAAACTCGCTGCGCTCGTCCCGCAGTGGTTCACCTATAAGTTCCGCAATAATCTACTTATTTGCACAAGGCGTTTTTTTATATATTGACACCCCACCTACAACTTTTACCTTCACAGGTAGAAGAAAGTTTACAAAAGTTGTACAGGGTGCTGCAATTTGGAGTGTTTTAACAGGAAAAACATACTTCCAGACCAGATAGAGGAAAATTGTCTTAGACGTGATGGGATCGATTTTCGAGAAACGTCGATTGTCAAAAACCGTATCACGATATCTTCAAGGGTACCCTTGATACAGGGTGATTTTCGATTTTCCCCTATTATGAAAAATAGCTGTAAGTTTTTTATTTATCATTTTTTTTTATTTCTGTAAAAACATTATGGAGATACTTTTTTGAGCAAAATCCAGTGGCGGACTCAGTTTTTTTCTTTATCGCTCCGATCTTGAGATATCAACCAATGTCGGATATTTTCAAATGGAACACCCTATATATTAATAGCTCATTGGATAGCTCTGTTTTTGCTGATTTCAATGATATTAAGTTCGATAGGTTTATCTCTAACAGTTTGCAAGAAAAAAAATTATATCTGTTTTTGTCGTAAGGGCCAATGTGTTAGAAAAGGATTTTATATGTGTAAGGAAAATGAGGAAGGTCTCTTTCTAACACATTGTTTCTTATGACTGAAACAGATATAATTTTTTTTTCTCGAAAACTGTTAGAGATAAACCTATCGAACTTTATATCATTGAAATCAGCAAAAGCAGAGCTATCCAATGAGCTATTAATATATAGGGTGTCCTATTTAAAAAAATCGGACTTTGGGAGCGAAATAGAAAAAAAACTAACTGTGCCACTGGATTGTGCTCAAAAAAGTATCCCAAAGATGTTTTCACAGAAATAAAAAAAAATTATTAACAAAAAACTTATAGCCATTTTTCATAATAGGGGAAAATCGAAAATCGCCCTGTATCAGTGGTACCATTGAAGATATCGCGATACGGTTTTTGACAATCGACGTTTCTCGAAAATCAATCCCATGACATCTAAGTCAATTTTCCTCTATCTGGTCTGGAAGTATGTTTTTCTTGTTAAAACACTCCAAATTGCAGCACCCTGTACAGGTGAAAGCTGCAAGTAAAATTTGAGGTACTCGGTTTCTCTGATAGTGTTTATAAAATTTTTAGAACCAAATATGTTGGAGACGGCTCAACCAAATATAGACGAACTACATATATAGTTTTGGAATCGGGAAATTGTGTTCTTCAAGAATATAGAACCAAATACATATAGGACATCCCATTTGAAAAAAACTGAAAGCATGCAATATTTCACATTTCTGATATTCAATTTTTGTTTTTGACCATGGATTTTAAAAATTGATCAGATTAGAAATTATTAGGATTTCTTAAGTTTGAGATCCTTCATAATAGGATGTTCTTGGAAGGTGCTTCCTTAGATGATAGTACCGAAAATGAACCTCAAATGACTGAAGCCGAATATTTATTGTTCTCAATAAAGAGTGTAAGTTATAGGACTATACCAATTGAACAATAGAAAATTGATTTAAAAAATAAGAAAGTGTGTAAAGTACCATTTAGAGCCGGTTTATTCACCTTCTGATCAACTGTCAGGTATGCAATCTGACAGATAAAAACGCCAATAGAATGGTGAATTTATCTTGCAGATAGTTACCAGCAAGTTTATCTGGAGATGAATAAACTGGGTTTTACTTGGAGTAAATGCATCAGGCTGTTCAATAATTAAATAGATAGGCATTGAATAAAACAAGGGTTGTGCAGTCCATGGAAGCAAGGACTTTCCTTACTTAAAATTCCCCCGCACACCCTTGAATGGAAAGTCTCGCTTTTGCTCTTGATACAGGGTGCAATAATTTATCAGGCTGTACTGAATTTGAATTTGAAATTAAAAGAAAATTGAATAAATAGATGCATATCAATGAAAAACTTTTGCACGGAATTCAACTAAACCAGATTATGTATATGCAAAACAAATTTCTAAAGGATTCAGTTTCAGTTCATTTAAGGGAAACCCCTGAAGATTGAATACGTAATACAAGAATATCAATTAACAATCTCCTGAATATTTTTAATACCTCTTGAAGCGGCATCTCTACTCGACAAAATGTATCGTTAGAATTGACTTGACATTCTTGAGGAGATTTCCAGTAGAGAATCTTCTAGATTCTAGACAGTTTTAGACCGTTTTTGAATTGGACAGTAATTGAAGTAATTCTAATTTCGAAATGGTTTTGCGCTTACCTATTATCAAAGTCAAAGTGCAGTTAAATTAGGGATAAATATCACTGTATATACTTAACCAGAATTAGTGGTAATTTGAATACTAAGAATGTTGGAACATACGTTTTCAGAAACTAGTAATTTTTGAATGATTTGCAGATTTCAATTTCAATAAACAGATAGTCATACTTTTTACAGAGATATTTTGAGGCTTCTTAAATTTGGAAACACCACAAAATTCTCAATTATTTGAATCGATTATGATCTTATTCCAAATGAATACCGACAAGTTCGGACACTTGGATTAGTTCTGAGATCCAATCTCTGATTTTTGACGATTATCGAAAAAAGTTACTTTGATTTACTGATAAGCTGTAAAATGGTTCAATCAAATAATTTTTTTGACTGAATAATGAATGGGGAATTACTTTTCCGACCATCAACAGTTGTAAAATAAATATTATATATTCAAACTTATGTGGGTAGACTTTTTGGAAACATTAAAACTAAAATCCATACCTGTCAGCCAATCGATTAACTCCTTTTGCTGATCGATAAGTGATTTTTGCACGTTCGCGATATTTTTAAAAGAAACTTCCACATCTTCCGACGCTTTTTCATTCAAATTGTCCATTTTCGAACTCGCAATGGTACCGCCGACCATAGCCGCCGCACAACTAGAAAATGAAAGCTCGACTGCTTCAAAAACACTTGACGCCAAAGTACTCTTCCAGAAGCGCAATATTTACGACACTTTATAGTGTTAATAAATCAACAATTAAAAACAATATACCCGAAGGTCGTCGAGAGTTTATCTCGATTCACTGGCCATGTACCGAATCTGTTAATGGTTATAATTTCGTGGGGAAGTACCTTTAGCGGCGCAAGAACTGTAATCAGCGAGAGTACCACCATTTAAACGCGTCCGCTTTTTTTTCGGCGAATAATCGAGCTGATGGTGTTTAACTCATGGGTATTATGTAGGCTAGCAATTGTGACTCTACACTTAAATATTCCGGTTGGAGCAGTTTCAATTCTGAAGATGTTAATTTGAATTTATTGATGTATGACATGGAATTATTAAATTTTGAAATCATTCTGCTGACTATTCCGCATTAATCACAAGTTTGGTCGAAATGACTACACTTTGTTGAAGAAGTGTCACGACTTATTCACGACGTTTATTCTAAACTAACATTCGAACGTCATATTGTACGATGACCAATATTTGTAGGACCCTCTACGTCGCATTATATTCATCCTTTTCATAAAGTTGAGGATTTATAGGAGAAAAGAAGTTGTATCTTAATTTCAAGAGAATAAGGCTGGAAAACACAGAAAAGAGAGACAAATCGATGGAGTCAGTAAAAGAATTGGCGAGGGGAAGTAGTATGAAAATGTAAAAAGAAAAAGAACAAAAACTCTTGAGAATATTTGGGAGAAGTAAGAGCAGTTAAAGACTCATTGGAAAAAAAAGACGAATAACACGATGGAAGAAAAGGCAGGCAGAAATGCCCGAGTTGGGAAGAATAAAAGGAATCAATGAATTTACTAACTATTGACAAAATGTATAAAAATTGAAATGCAAAAAATATCTTTGTGTATAATTTATATTCAGCAAATCCCATCAGTCGAAGTCAATAGACACAATCGTGTTCCGTGTGATTCGGTTTGTGTATTTCACAGGAAATATGTACATAACTGACAATGTTTTTGTGCTAATGTAAATATTTTTAGTAATTTAATCAATATTCGAACTTGGTATTTTGGAAAATTATTTTGTTGGATAATAATGTAAGGGGAATTACTGGTAACCAACGAGTTTAGAATGGATAGAAGCAATTACGCTATCAAACAGGCTATCGTCAAATTTATTTATTGTTAATAAGCTAATAAGTCCGACTCTTGATATATTTGCACGTTGTTATAAACTACTTATTTGAAACAGAAACAAACGATAAAGGCGGCAAAATAATTATTCCAAGAAAACAAATTTTACACCAATTGAGCAATAATTATTATCTGCAATATCTTAATGAATCTGGAGCTTTTAATTTAACAAATTGATTGTTACTGCTCCTTAAGAAAAATAGGGAAATAGTAAATCAAATCATTACTATAAGCTCAATAGAATTTTGAGATAAATGCCTAAAAGGACTAATTCATTTGGGTTATCAAAAAAAGAAACAATAAATATAAATGTTATGAACATAAAATAAATAAATCTTAACCAAGTCTCGACGTACAATGATAATCTATCTCAAACCCCTCTGTAGAATTCCTATAACAAATTTTGCTTGTATAATGTTTGAATGTG
Organism: Ceutorhynchus assimilis; assembly: GCA_917834065.1. Taxonomy (NCBI): domain Eukaryota; kingdom Metazoa; phylum Arthropoda; class Insecta; order Coleoptera; family Curculionidae; genus Ceutorhynchus; species Ceutorhynchus assimilis. The sequence continues at coordinate 39,616,471 of OU892282.1, forward strand.
GACCCCGAAACTACTGCCTCAAATAAATATTGCCCTGGACTATCGGTTGGTTCTGTTTGGTTGTGACATATTTCAAAGTAATTAGCATAATCCAGAGAACCACCATAGCTTATCACTACAAAACGATGAGCTTCATTCAACATTAAACTGGTAGGAGTTTCTTCATTGAAATCTCCTATAAATGCCAAATCCATGCTGTCGTTTCTGCCTTCGTTCTGTACGTTCCAACCTCTGCCTTCGTAAATTAGTCCATCACCTCCTACCAAAAAGTTGTAAGCTATGTCTGGATATTTTAAAACTTCCATGTGCTCTAGCTGAATTTGCTTGACTCTTTGACTACATGTTTCGAAATTCATGCAAGTGCTACCTCCGGTATGTTTTATCACCAATAAAATAGCTGCTGAGATTTTGATTGGGGTGCTCGATTGTTGTACAGCGTTCCAGGCTTGCCTTGGTACATAAGCACCATAATTGGGTATTTCAGTAGTAGTACTAATAGGCTTTTCTGTGTGACTTTTTTGAGTATTGTCGCTTCTGAGTAGGGCCCATATAAACAAAATTACGACTAGTAAAGTTAGTGCAAGGATAATGTTACGAAATATTTTATTTCTTGCTTTTTTGGTTTGTTCACCATAAGGGGGTGCTAAAAATTAGATAAAAGTTCTTGTTAGAGTCATGATTGCCTTTGGACAATATTAAGCACCCCTTTGAAACAAATTACACAAGCTCCTAGCTGTACAATATTGGGAGGCTTACATATTACTCCCAGGTTTACATATTACTCCCAGGTACATGTGCCGAATATCTGGAATTGGACAATGTTGTTGATGGAAAACATTGGTGATTAACTCACTCTGCTGGAAAGGCACAAAGAATATAATAGAAAACCCATACAAAGACAAACAAAGGTACACGTATATTGTTTAACCTTTCTCAATATTTAATGTGGAAAATCAAAATATTTACGAACAGATTCAACATCTTTAAGGCCGGGACACATCTATCATGCATTCTTCCGATCCGACTCCGATCACACAATCAAGGTCCTTATTCTTGGAAGAGGGGAGCAGCGTTCCCAGAAGAACGCCTGAGGACACTACTCCCTGTTCCAAGAATAAGGACCCTGATTGTATGATCGGAGTCGGATCGGAAGAATGCATGATAGATGTGTCCCGGGCTTTAGTTCTATCAAAAATAGATGCCAAAGAGATCAGGTAAGCGATAATACGTATTGTATGTAGGATATGAAAAAACTAACAATTTCAACAAAAACTAATATTCCTTGAAATTAACTCAATAGTTGACGGACAGCTCCTTCTTGGCAGGGGCGGATACAGGCCTTTTGAAAGGGGGGGCAGTTTGAGTTAAAGTGAGCCAGATTTTTTCAGATAGGATGGTAACACCGTTGCCAGGTCAATATATGGAGCTCAATCTTGCATTGATTTATAGAAAATTTATTGCTCTTTCCAATAATGTATAATTTGTTCTGATTTGCTCAAATTTTAATGGAAATATTGGCAATTGCTCCTAACTTTGTTAGGATTTAAAAAAAATTTAAACCTGAAAATTGAGATTTTCTTTTTTTTCTCTTTTGAAATCGAGATTTGGAAATGAAGTTAGAGTTTTTTCGACTTATTTAGATCCGCTCTATCGATTGGAAAAGTCAAAATTCAAAAAATCTGGAAAATAAAAATTTCGATTTTTTCAAAGGGTTAAAACCTTTGGATTTTAATTTCAAAATTTTCAAACTCAATTTTTTCGAAACCCGTCAAAGATTTTGGATCAATTTTTTTAGGATTGTAGCCCTTGATGAGAGCTTTGAAATGGTAGTTGGTTGAAGTCGCTGGCATTTACGGTTTTTGAGAAAATCGAGTTTGAAGTTTTTGACTAAATCTCGAGTAAAACGAATTTGAGGCTCAGTCGTGCGAAAAGTATTGGAGTTATCGAAAAGTATTGGAGTTATCAAACTCAATCTATCACTGATTTATAGAAAATTTGATGCTTTTTCCAAACATATATAATTTATTTTGATTTGCTCAAAATTTAATAGAAGTATTGGCAATTGCTCCTAACCTTATCAGGATTCAAAAAAAATTTAAACCTAAAAATTGAGATTTTCTTTTTAATTTTTCTCTGTGTTGAAATCAAGATTTTGTAATGATGTTACAGTTTTTTTCGACTAACTTAGACCCGCTCTATCGATTGGAAAAGTTAAAATTCAATAAATTTGAACAATAAAAATTTCGAATTTCTCAAAGGGTTATTACCCCTTTAGATTTTTATTTCAAAATATTTGATCTTATATATCTTAAAATCTATTGAAGATTTTGAATTAAAATTTTCAAAAAATTTAACCCTTGACAAGAGCTTTGTAGACTATAGATTGTAGATTTCGGAGGAGTCGTTTCGGCTTTTCAGCCGCTCAGCACTGCTACCTTTGCAGATATTTTGTGCGTGACTCTACATCTTAATTTGTCTCCAGGAAGCGTAGACTTCTGCCGAAGGAAGCTATTTTCCTGGGTGTCAGTTGGCCCACTTCTTCTGGTGACAGTGTTGCCCCCTCGAGGAATTTGAGCCTCTTGCAGAATTGGGCTGGACATTCGCAGAGCAGGTGCTCTGCGGTTTCTATTGCGTCTGAGCAGAATCTGCAGAAATCGTCTTCTGCTCTGTCCATTAACCTTAAATGGTATTTTACTGGGCAGTGTCCTGTGAGCAGTCCCACCACCAATCTAATGTCTGGTCTGCTCATGCTTAGGAGCTGTTCAGCTCTTTTTGCTGAAAGGGTAATAAACCTTTTTGATTGTCTGAGTCCCGGTGTGTGCCTCCAATATGATGACAGTTGGTTTTTCTCCCATTTGTTGAGTTCTTCCATGATGTGGCTTTTCATTAAGCCACAGTAGGGCTCTGGTCCATGGTATGGTGTTGAGGCCCCTTCCTTTGCGAGGCCATCTGCCTCTTCGTTTCCTTCTATGCCTCGATGACCAGGCAGCCACATCAGCGTTACCTGGTTATGTGTCGCTAGTGTTTTTAGGATCTTTTTACACTCCCAGACTAGTTTTGACCTGCATTTGAAAGCCCTCAAGGCTTTTAAGGCAGCTTGGCTGTCCGATAGTATGATGACAAGAGCTTTAAAATAGTATTTAGTTAAAACCGCTAGCTCTTATGGTTTTCGAGAAAATCGAGTTTGAAATTGTTGATAAAATTTTGACTAAAAGTTTAATTTGAGAACCAATTGCCCAGAAAGTATTCGAGTTATCAGAACCAATTTAGCATGAATTTATAGAGAATTTAATGCTCTTTCCAACCATATATAATTTGTTTTAATTTGTTCAAATTTCTTTGAATAGATATTGGCCATTATTCCTAACCTTGTCAAGATTTGAAAAAATTTCTAGATCGAAAATTGAGATTTTTTAGCTTTTTGAAATCGCCATTTTGAAAGTGATGTTAGAATTTTTTTCGATTAATTTAAACCCGCTGAATCAATTGCAAAAGTTAAAATTTCGAAAATATGAAAAATTAAAGTTTCGAGTTTTCGATTGGTTTGACTGAAACCCCCCATAACCCATAAGCAACGCCACTGGCCAAACAAAATACATGTTGCCAACTTGAAAAATAACCGGCCAATAGCAACAAGAGCCTGGAATAAACAGAAATTGAAATATAATAAGGGAAACATATATAAACATATCAAAAGAACAAATACAAATTTATATAAAAATTAAAGGACCTCACACACCACTTATTGGTATTTGGTTTTCTGTCAAACAAACGAAATTTGTATGTTAATGAAGTAAAATTTTAATACATTACGAGGGATGTTTATAGTGTATGCCATTGTTAAAAATATTCAAAATTGACGAAATTTCAAAATCACCAGAAATTGCCATTTTCCAAAAAGTTTTTCACCAATCACCAGATTTTTCATAAAATCACCAGATTTTTCTGACATTCAATTTTTGTTTCTGACCATGGATTCTAAAAATTTAGCCAATACTGTACAACTTTTGTATTTACATCTTTCATCTACTTGTAAAGGTGAAGGCTGTAGGTGGGGCGTCAATATATAAAAAAACACCCTGTACCTGAACAATAACTTATTATATAAAGTCAGAATTTGTAAGATTATCCACTTTTTGTCAATTTGCCTTTCAACAGGAATTAGAATGTTACTTTACCAAACTAGTAACATAATGTGACAAGTTATTCGAGTACAAATGAGTGAATTGTTGCGGAACTTATGGGTGGACCTCTGCGGGACGAGCGCAGCGAGTTCCGCAGTTATCTATTTATTAATACGTTATTCAAGTACGATACTAACCTGACTCACGCAAATGTCAGTTATTTTCATTAGTTCAAAAACTACAAGTTTCAGGTGAGTGCCTTATTTAAATAGTTCAACAGTATATTGGTGAGTAGATGGCTGCGGAACTCGCTGCGCTCATCCCGTAAAGGTCCACCCATAAGTTCCGCAACGATCCGCTTATTTGTACTTGAACAATAACTTATTATATTAGTCAGAATTTGTAGGATTATCCACTTTTTGTCAATTGGGCCTTTTAACAGGAATTAGTAATGTTACTTTACCAAACTAGTAATATATTGTGACAAGTTATTCAAGTACAAACGAGTGGATTGTTGCGAAATTTATGGGTGGACCCAGCCATCTATTCACCAATATGCGTTGTTCAAGTACGATACTAACCTGACACTCAAATGTGAGTTATTCTCATTAGTTCAAAAAGTACACGTTTCAGGTGATTGTCTTACTTGAACAGTTCAACAGTATATTGGTAAGTAGATGGCTGCGGAACTCGCTGCGCTCGTCCCGCAGAGGTCCACCCATAAGTTTCGCAACAATCCACTTATTTGTACAGGGTGTTTTTTTTATATATTGACACCCCACCTACAGCCTTTACCTTCACAGGTAGAAGAAAGGTGTAAATACAAAAGTTGTACAGTACCATTGAATAAATATTTATTTATCAGGACAAAAAAAAAGACAATACATCAACTCAAACACTGATGATATACTGTTTGAGGTTAAAGTTCTTGGGACAAAGACAGAAGTGTGATTTTTTTATAGGTTTCCAGCTTTCTAAACATTCTTAAAACTTAAAATATGGTTTTGTTGTCTTTTTTTTTAAAATTGTATTTTAAAAAGGGGAGGGGCAGTTGCCCCCCTGCCCCCAGCCCCCCCCCCCCCACTGTATCCGCCACTGCTTCTTGGACTGTATCTCTTCCCTCATGTTTGCTAGCTTCAATAGTAGGTACCAAAAAAAAAAAAAAACTAAATAATTATTAATTTATTGCCAATTATCACATATCTTTAGTCTTTCCATATAATCAATGAGTTCCTATGGAATAATTTCATCTGAGTAGTATTTCCACTTAACAACTTCCTTATACAAATTCTTTCCTGGACTATCTGTCTTTTCCGTCTGATTGTGGCACACGATTCTTACCGAAGACTCATCCACAAACCCATCTAAAACACCCTTAACCAATAGCCAAGGTCCCGCTGCAACCATAAATTGACTTGGAATATCCACGGTGAAATTGCCCAAATATGCCACATCTATCGTATTATTCATTTGCTCGTTTTGCACTTGCCAACCCCTGCCGACGTAAATATTACCGTCGCCCCCTATCACGAAGTTATACCGGATATCAGGTAAGTCGTGTTTACCTACGTCACAGTTTTGGAGCTGCTGCATTGCACTGAAGCAACTGCTGACGTCAAAACAAGTACTTGTATTAGTATGTTTAATAATCACTAAATTAACTGGTACTTCTATGGGTATTTCATTTGTGGCAGCTCTTCCGCCCCATTGGGTCTTGTTGAAAATATAGTGGATAGGGTGAGGTGCAGGTGTCCGTGTAGTTCCTGCGGTGGTAGTGGTAGTTATAGTTTCATCTCGTTTTTTCGCAGTGAATTGTAGAGTAATTAGGACTATGGCGCACACCAAGGTGATGCTGGTTATAACGATAATGAGGAACTTGTAGTGACGTTTGAGTATTTCCAGTCCTCTTTTAGGATGGCTTGTAGGGCTAGGTTTGTCGGCTGGAGCTATAACAAGGGAAAACGGCGTTAAGAATATCTGATGGTAAAATATATCCAATTTTATTATAAATGAGATATTGATCGATTCAAATCAAGAAATATGAGAATAAGCTTGTAAATTTGAGAGAATTTGTCTTCTCGTGATAGTTTTTATTTTGATGATGAGTATGCTTTTCTACTCTCAAGGTCGTAGAAAACTGATCGTGGTAACGGACATCCTCAAGGATTTTTGGGGAAGCAAACTATCAACTAAATATAAAATATACTATGATTAATCAAATTACTCGTATATATTATGTTTTTACCTTCATTATAAGATCTGCTTCTTCGGAAAATCACATTAGTAGAAACCCCTCGTCGTCCGTTCGAATTGACACGAATCAATTTCATTTTTACATTTTGCACTGAGAACTAAACTCACTAACCGAATCTTAGCCTACTTTGTTATTCGTTTTTCTAAAATTAAAACTGTTTAATGAGTTCCTTTTGAACTATTTTATTTGCTTTACGTAAACAAGAAGTAATTTGATGATTGCCAGCTGCTACCTATGTATCAGAGTGATTCATTGTTAATTGATATTCCCGTTTTTACGGAATTAGTTTAGTATATTTGCACTGAAATGTGGCAACTATGGAACTATTATTTTAATTTGTTTAAGCTGATAGCGGGAACCTTTATAAATAAACAAATGTTTGATATTCTACAAAAATAATAATTGTCATTAGATGGATTAAGATAAGGGTCAGGATATTGAAACATTAGGTAAATTTTCTATAAACCAAAAGCATATAGCATTGAAAATATTAGACATTTTAGGCACGCAATTTCATTTGACCCTCTAGACGATACAACGCTATAAGAAAGAAAAGCTAAGCAACAAAATCTGTCTAAGTACATGAAAATAAAACTACTTTAAGAATACAATGGATAGAAGTAGGTAATGATTTTTAAGCACTTTTCATTTCAGCTTAGCACAAAATTACATAGCAAAAGAGATATATTTTCCAGATAGGAAGAATCATTACCACATCTCGATCCTATTATATTATAACCACTCCGTTATAAAACGGACTGACTTTATAGATCCTTTGTGCGATTTGAAAATTTTTGAAGCAAAATTCCTAATTTTGGCACGTACTTGAAATTCAACAAAATATTTCTTAATCCTTATCTAATCAATATTCTATTTTATGAAACTTAGAAAATTAGACGCAGAAAGACAAAGACAGAATCATCTCGACAAAGGCTATTTCTGTTAAGTGTTTATTTGTTTTATCCTAAGTATTTTTAGTAGTTCGATTATTTGAAGATTACATGAGGATGTGGTCAGTGATACATTTCGAATTCTTCCTATCTGTAAACATATTCAGCCTTTCCCCAGAAAAAAAGCTTACCATTAAATTTTGGTTCATTATAATCTTCTGCGTCAGGATCAGGTTTAGGGTGGTAATGATTGATGTTGATAGTAGTAGTTTCAGCATCTACGCCGATGTTTACTTTAGCTCCTACAGTATTATTATCCCCTATGACGGTGGTTACATTGCCTCCATTAGGTTTCGGAAGAGGTATTTTCTCCAAGATATTCGCAACTTGCTCGTCATCATACTGAAAATCCAATAGCTGTTTAGTTCTTTTGATGAAAAAATCAATGAATGCATGTTATAAATTGAAACTATAAGACAAAAGAGAAAGCCAATGAAGGCCATATTTCTCCTTAATCTCATTTTTGTGGACTACGAGAAGGTAGCATATATAGCACTGAGGCCATTGAGGAACACTTGGATGAGAGAAAAAACCGAAAAAACCAGATTGGAGTACAAATCATCACACCCAAGGGTATGCTGGCGACGTTGTCATAGTCGTGCAAGGGAGAGACACCAGAGATATATACACATAGAGATATTTTCTCTATCTCTATTGATGTACCCTCTCTATTGATTTCGAAAAGAGAGAAGAAGACAGCAAGTGCCATAGGGATTGGGATAAATATCTCTAACCGTTACAGTGTCCCAGCAAGGTGTAACAGGAGAAATTATGCAGAAAGCACTTAGAAGTATGCAAAGATGGCTAAAGGATATCAATCTCACAATAAGCGCAGAGAAAGAAGCGATTCTATCATTCACCAAAAAGCGATTAGCAGGAACCTGAAGATCTTTGGTGAATGTGGTGAATTTGTGAATTTGGTGCAGAATATGTGGAGAGGAAGCCGAAACATCTTCCCACTCTGTATGTATGAATGTGTGGACTTATCCCATAAAAGATACAGACTCTTCGTAGCAATATGGACCAAGGATAGACTACTACTCCTTGAAAATCTTGCCCAAGGCCTGATACAGGGAACTCAGGACTCTTATAGGGCAAGAAAAAAATTGGGGTGCACAATATAGCGCAGGGTCGATCCAGTCACACCTTGAACAAAATAGAGACAAGCTGAAATTTGGTATGTAAGCTTATGTTGGGTCCTTCAAATACCCCTAAAGAGCCCCTTAAATGGGTGAAAATAAGACTTTTTTTTAGTTTTTTGGCAATATCTAGAAAACAAAGCTATTTACGAGAAAATATCAGGGTAGAAAAATTGAAGAGCATAAAATATACTATAAAATCACGTTTAGCAGTTATATGTTGCTTCACCAGTGGCGGAGTCATGATATTTTTAATAACTGGGTATTTTGTAAAAATAGTCTCTGGCCATTACTTATTGGATTGTCATATTAAATACAGGGTTTTCCGAAAGTATTGTACCAAAAACTAAGGGATAATAGATCCCTTCAAAATAAATGTTCTTTAATTATAAACCCATAGGCGCATGCGCTGTGGCTAGGTGATAATAGCACATTACAGTCCGCGCTGTGGTAGCCACCTTTCACACGACGAAACGTGTTTGAACTAGTTTGAAGCAGAAACTGTGTTATTCAATAATACAAAACCCAAGAAAGGCTTGAAGTATTTATCAAAAACAATAATTCACATCAAAATTACGACCACCTGCCTCAATGCTTGCGTGGCAGCGCCCCAGCAAAAATATCGAGTAGATTTCTGCAGAAAACCCTTTCCCTTGATCTGTCTGGACTGGAATTCTGGAATCACTAGAAACCTTTTCCTCTATTAAACAGGCGTGGTATCACATCCGGCAAAGGCGTGTATGGCAAGAATTTCCCAATTTACTCTGCACCCTATAGATTGTTAGATATATTTAATATAAAAATCCATTAAGTCATGGCAAGAGAGTATTTTTACAAAATATCCAGTTATGTCCTATATAACCCAAACGTGATTTTATAGAAAATTTTATGCTCTTTAATTTTTCTACCTTCATATTTTTTCGTAAATAGCTTCGTCTTTGCGATATTGCCAAAAAACTAAAAGTAGTCCGATTTTCACCCCTTTTAGGGGTTGTTTAGGGGTGACAGGCACGGTCGATTAGCGGTGGGCGTTGGTGATTTATTAAGGACCCCAATACAAACTTATATACCAAATTTCAGCTTGTCTCTAATTTGGTCATGGTTTCCTATACAGGGTGAATCTGAAAGCTTTTTTTTAATATGGTACCTATATATCTCGCCAAAAAAAGTTGTTTGGCAAAAACATGTTTACATAAAAAATTTAAGATAACGGAGATACAGGTATTTAAAGATATTAAAATTAAAAGGTTGAAAATTCTATTGATTTTTCTGATGAAATAATGCAACTGTAGATTACCTATTATGGAATAAAACTCATTATGCTGGACAAATAACGGATTTTTTTCGAGAAAATGTAAACAAAATGTTTTATAGTTGGATGCCTATTCTCGAAACTGGAGAACAGAGTTTTTATGAGAATGATGGATCTCGTCTTTGTCCGTGTTATGCAAATATGAGTATGGGCGACGAAGATAGGACCTTTGTTCATATAAGTACGCTCCTCCCATGTTTTGAGGGTAAGGATTCTGGAGTCTTCCTAAGACCTTGAAATACCTGTAACTCCGTTGTCTCAAATTTTTTATGCAAACAATTTTTTGCCAACAATTTATTTTGGTGAGATATACAGGGTAGCCCAACAAGCGCGCCTAGGTCAATAGTAACTAAGCCGTTGAACTTAGGGAAAAATGTTCTATATAAAAGCTTTAGAATTTCCTCTCTGCTATAATCCAAAATTATTTTCAAGTATACAGGGTGTCTCAAAAAAGAGTAATAACAAATGTTTTTTTTTATTAGAATACCATATGTTTTTATATGGCAAATGAAGCCTCTATGTGCTTTGTATTCAACTTTAAAATCGTATTTGGGTTGAATGCAGCGTTGCCAAGCTATGATTTTTCAAGGAAAAAAATAGAGCAAAACTCACTTCTTTAAAATTGTCGTATCTCCGCCACTGTATATTAATTTGCGTCGAAAATTTACATGTAATTTAATGTTGGCCTGCTCCTACATTATCTTCATTTTTCGATTTAAGTATACAAGGTTTCCAAAATATTTGTCTAAACACGTCAATTTTAAAGTTCATTTTAATTGAGTTTTTCAAATACAACACCCCGTATATTATTTTTCTATCGAAAATCTGAAAATGTCCTCTTTCAGTAAATATCATATTTGCCGTATCTATCTCATTATTATTTTGAGATATTAAGATTTTCCCTTAACTTTGCACATAAAAATTTGACGTGTTTAGAGTTTAGACAAATATTTTGGACGGACACCCTGTATACTTAAATCGAAAAATGAAGATAATGTAGGAGCAAATACGCTAACATTAGATTACATGTAAATTTTTGAGGGAAATTAATGTACAGTGGCGGAGATACGACAATTTTAAAAAAGTGAGTTTTGGTCTATTTTTTTCTTCGAAAAATCATAACTTGGCAACGCTGCATTCAACCAAAATACGATTTTAAATTTGAATACAGAGCACATAGAGGCTTCATTTGCCACATAAAAACATACGGTGTTCCATTCAAAAAAAAATATAAAATTTGTTATTACTCTTTTTTGAGACACCCTGTGTATACTTGAAAATAATTTTGGGTTATAGTAGAGATGAAATTCTAAAACTTTTATACAAAAAATTTTTCCATAAATTCAACGGTTTGGCTACTATTGACCGAGGCGCGCTTGTTGGACTACCCTGTATATTCCGTTAAAAAAAACTCACTTTCAGATTCACCCTGTATAAAGCATCAGATCGACCCTGGGCTAATAAGCCAACAGGCAGTGCATGGAAGGCCACAGCACCTAGACCCCCCCTACGAACAACCAACCAACGAATCATCAAAACTAACCTATCGAAAATGAAATTTCGCAAAAGACATTACAATGCACAAAGAGCCCAGATGGAACTCAGAACTAATACATTGAAGATCGTGAGATAATGAATCTCCTGGTAGGTCAATACTAGCTTCATCTTTCAATTATTGAACTTCTATGGAAATACTCCATCTATTTCTTCAGAAACTTCTTTTTTTTTGTTTTGTGGTTGTTTATTGAATAAAATATAAAAATCAAGATGAAAGGCTTTGAATCAAAAGTCGACCATCAAACATCAACATCCCAACCAAAGAGAGAAGATTACCCTAGACGTAAATACCCTTACAACATTGTAATAAACGAGATTATGTTTTACCCTTTGAATATAAAACAACAGGAAGGACCATAACCTCGAATCTGCGCGACCAGAATATGTGGAGGTTGCATATGGCCGACTAGTGTTTCCGGTTTGGCAGTGGCGTATATTTATTTAAATATGATTGTCAATATTATGACGCACTGGTGCCAGTGCTCATTATCACTGAAAACCGCTAAAATCCATTAAACATCCACTTGAATGAGGACACAGCAAACCACCAAAACAAATGATGAGTCATACTTGGAGGCTCAATATTGCGGTTTCCGTCCCTTTGTTGTCTGTAGTCAAGAATCGTAAACTCTACAGGATTGCTCAATCGGCTAAATTTGTTCACAATTGCTGTGACGTCACGCGCATGCCGGATTTTCAAGATGGCCGCTGATACGAATGATGTTTAGTTTGTGCTGACAACTATTTTATCGTAAATTCGGATTTATCTAGTGTTATAAGTGTAAATTTAAAGTTTCATTTAATGTGTGTAAGCATAAAAGACTCGTGGCTGAAAATACTCGCGAAAACCCCAAGCATTTTCTGGTTTTATAATACTGGATTTGTTGTATCAGGACATCGCTCTTTTATTTGTGTGTATTGCTAGTTAGTATTTCCCTAGTCAAGCATTTGTTTTGCTTTTTTTTTATAAATCAAATATCTACTTAGTGTAAGTAAAAATTAGGGTTTGTGAAGAGTGAATAAATAAATATGTAAATAAATTCCTTTACTGGCGCGTTTACTATGAAAACGCATGGAAAATATGGGAAACTTGCAATGTTTTTCTGGAATATGATTATGAGAATCTAAATTAGGTATCACTATTTGGCTTTGTGAAATAAGCTCACTTTGAATGTCCATATTAAATCGTTCTAGTACCTATTAAATTAATGAATAATAATTGAGAAGTACCTAGGTAGGGTCAGTAAAAAATAAAGCACACTATTGCAACTCCGTTTCGCTTATATTTTGATATTGAAATGCAAAAATTAATCCGGCTCGGCACCCCACATTTGGTTTTCTACTGTTTCTCAACTGTAGTCAATTGTGCCCGTTTTGTGCTCAATTGTGCCAGTATTTATGCGAATTGTGCTCATTTTCATACACAAAAAAAACATTGAAACGAATCCGGGGGCCAGCTTGACTCCAGCCCTTCGTTTTTTTGACTTTTTGGCAATATGTTTAGCTAATTGATAAACAAAAGCAAACAAACTCGTCTTTCTAATTAGCAATTAGCCAACCACTCAAGCCTCAAGGACACTTTTAAAATCAATAAAATAATTACAAAATACAGTTTTCAAAGGAAATAACCTCAAAATAACAATTTTTCACGTTTGAAAATGCAAGGATAGTGCACTGTCATAAAAAACACAAACCGATCAAGAACTGCGTGACGTCATTCGCATACCGCCATCTTCGATGTTTTTATGAACGTTTGTCTTATGGGATTGAGCAATCCTGTAGAGTTTACGATTCTTGGTCTGTAGTGACAGATAGAAAACACTCCTTCCTGTAGTTTTATATTCAAAGGTACAACAATAAACAAGTGGTATGAGCTTAACAGTATAAGTATGGTATGCTAAGTACCTATGCAGTAATCTTGCCAGAAACAGATAACGATTTATAAAGACAGACACCTACTTATAGTTTATCAAATTAGCAAACAATACATGTCAATTTTCGCTGATAAAACAAAATGTATGACCTTCTCCAAGGAACCGATGTAAGCTAAATCAATTGGAAAAATTATGAGCTTCGTTACTCTAGGAACAGACGGTGAGAGAAAACAGCGAAAGAAAAGCAACATGGCAAGGTGAGGAATATAATTAGACGTAAAGAGCTCATGTAAATCGAATGAGCAACAATAGAGTAGGTAGTACACATGGCTAAAAACAAAATCACTCTAAAAAGTGAATTCTCTAAGGAGAATTACCAATATTGAACAATATTCGAAATAAACAAACAAAGGAAAAGAAGATAAATTTAGATCTGCTTGGATTCAAAAAAATCAGATCAACAATACTTATGCAGAGTTCCTGTTTCCATCATCAGGATATTCAGTTTCAGAAAATCTGAACCAAACTTTCCAACCATAATTATATGTTTTGCATATAAGGATGATCTCACGTAATGACGTCTGCAATTAAATGTGATTGAAATAAATATATTATAATTTCAGCGAAATTACGCTTGCAGTTTTCGAGAAACAAATTCGAAAAGTTCACCGTTACAGGTTCATACGAGCGGTCTTTTAGCAAACTGAAGTTGATTGAAAAAGAAGTTTGAACGTGGTTCTTGGATGCTTGAAAAGATACGGTCCAATGGAGAAAAGTCGAAAATTTAGATCCAACATCTAAACATCATATCCACAGCTATTTCGGAATCACTTATGTTGTCCCCATGGACTGATGTTAGACGAAAATTCATCAAAAAATGCTCTCTAGCAAATTCAAATACTTACTGTTGTTGTATATGGTTGAATATTTCATCAAAATAAATTTTAAAACAATTTGGCAACATTATCCTCTGTATTTTCCAATAGTTATAGCCATTACCTACATACGTTCATTAGTAAACATATTTTAAATTAATGCAAACAAATTATTTCAAAATACAAACCAGTTTTTTAATCATTTCAATACGTACGAATTTTTACCTAAGCAGAATGAAAAGTATTTTTCTAATGAAAACCTTAGATTTCATCAAGATAAAAGTGATATTTTCCCAATAATAATATTGCATTAACTTTTGTTGGCTGAATATAATATTTAAATATTTAAATTGTGGCAAACAAAGTAAGATTAATTACCTACACCTACCGCAAATTTTCGTATTAATCATAAAATAATTGTATATTCAGAAAACATTTTAACAAAGGATAATTAGCAGTTGCGCATCAGTTTGGCACGACTGCCATTTTGGTTGAGTAAAAAATACTCACCTTAAAATCTATTTCAGTACTAGTCCCTAATGGTACGCTGTAGGACTCAGTAGCAGATGACTGACTGCTACAGCTGGGACTTCTATCATCTAGAACTAAATCGGAACAAGATTTCAAAGGCATTTGAATCTTATCATTATTATCCACTGGACCTTTCTGAGTCACCGTTTCAGCACTGATCGTCGTTGTTTGCGTCACTTTAAACGATTTTTTGGTACGACGCCGGCCATCACTGCGGATCTAGAACCACTCGAGTTTTAACGCGCACGCTGGAGTCGAAAGCGTTATCAAAATTCGTTGAAATTATTTATCAGAAATGTCGGACACTTTAAGTTAGCAACAGATAACCGGAAAGTTTGTTATTGCTAAAGCTTTGCGAGGAATAACTTTTGGTTCTTGGGGTAGGGATAAAAACCTCGCCTTGCAAACTGATGAGTACCATAATATATTATGACTGTTACCGAGGTCGTTCAATTATTACTTGCATATATAATATAATGTGGTCAGATAATTCCTGTTATACACTACTGGGAACTATAAATATTTATTTCTGTGAATATCGCGCTTATTATCTATGGGATAAGATTAAATGAATCAACTTTGGCATGAAATGCGTTTATTAAACATGTCAGATTATCACTTTATTTACTATACTATCTAAAACAAATTAAATATTAATTAATTAAATGTGTCCAAGGTTGTTAGTAAGTATACGCACGCAAGCAAAACAAAATTTCTACTTTTTTGAAACTGTATATTTATCATTCTGTCTACCTTTATATTTTAATAATTTTTCAGAATTTAAATCAAACTATTAAAAAATTCTAAGAATGTCCAGTATAAATTGTACTCAAGGTCCATTGCACACATTCAAATATAAACAAATTATTTGCGCTTGTGACCGGTAAATGTATCCTACAATCAATCTATCTCTTTCTCTCAACAAAAAAATAAGGATAAAGATTGGACAGTTGAGCCCAACGCACAACCTAACCTCACTTTACTTTTCTCATTGGATTTTGTATTTTATTTCATTATTTCAAATTTAAAGCTATAAGGCAAAACTAAACTAGTTAACCAGCTTAGCATTAGCAAAATAAAACTAGCTACTTAACTACAGGATATCACATGGATACTTCTATTGTAAGTTAAATTCAAATTCAATTAAATCTTCAAGGTAAACTTTACTGGTAACTGTCTACAAGATAAATTTATCAATCTCTAATTCTATTGGTCGGCGGATAAGGGGCCTACCAATAGGATTATGGATTTGTGTTTATGGACAGTTTATCAGAAGGTGGATAAACTAGGCCTTATTTGAGAAAAACTTTCTGTTCAGTTTGGGTTTGTACCTACAAATTACACAACTTTGTATTTGTTTCTTCAGGAGGCTTCGAAATGCTTGAATTAAATATTAAACAAAATGAGATAACAGTAATGAAATACAAAGTATCTTAGATATATTAATTTTTTTTTAGAAAGAGGAAATGCAAAAACTTGGTGTTGATGAGAAATCTGCGGTGGTAGCTTGCCAAGTATTTTTGGAGTTGTGCGAAGGTAAATATAATAATATCTAAGTACCTATGTGTTAATAATAAATATCATGAAATTAAAACTTAATAAGTAAGTACTACCTACATATTTGCTCAGTGGTAATTTTATTTAGTAAAGAGATACTGGGAACCAAAATACGAATACAACTCAACAATACACAAAATTATCATAAAAGCCAAAAAGAAACCAAATGAAGAGTTCAGTATCTTTGTGCCAATTCCCAGCTACGAACAACTTAATTTTGATAAACTCCAAACAATTTTCGGCAATTGTATTGATAAGTAAGTATTATAGCTTTATAACTGTATAATAATACTTAAGACTAATATTTTTTGAAGCATCTTTTTAGCAATCCTCCATCCAGATTCCACTTGTGTCTATTATCAAATATCCAAAGGTCTTCAGGAACCAACAGAAACTGACGCAAAACATCTCAGAGTGAATAAACAAGAGAAACTGGACGCTGACTTGAGAAAGCACAGAGACTTGATTCATCAGTCTGCTTTGTTTGGAATTCCTATCACTTTACCAAAAATTGTGCCCGAAGACAAATCTAAACAATCTGCAGATGATGTTGGAGAAGAAAATAATCAATCATCAATTAGTTAAAGTTAAATAATCCACTCCGCTTCAAAAGGCAATAAAATAAAACTTTTCAAGTCATATAAATACATTATTGGTTTTATTATACTTGTACCGTCGTCACATTGTCAGAAATGATTTTTCTCTGTTAGAGTAGGATAAGACCTCATCGCAGCGGGAAAACTATCAATGTTGATAGCGAATTTGAGACAAAAAAGAGAATACAAGATAATCAATGGTTAAGCTTGAAAAAGTGGAAAGAAAACCACAATATCATATACAAACATCAAACCTACAACCATCAGGAAGTGAAATAAAGAGGGCAAAAGATGTTATACTTGTAGAAATATAATAATGATGATGGAGGTAAACCACAATCGAAGTCCTGAATAACTGCAAGGCAATTTATGTAACCCCTTTTGTTATTGAATTAACTATGGGTCCATATTATGCTCAGTTACCTATATTTTTACCTGTAGAATCAGCCAAAGAATACACTAAACGAGAAATACGCTTCTTGACTATACACAAGATGTATATAGGGGCTAGCTTTGAGGTAAACTTTTTGGAAGCATCAGAAAGAACTTTGTTGCACTGCCAGACCTTATCATCTACGTTAAAAACAGCGTCTCGTCTTCTCAAATTATAGGTATGAGTATTTCTTTGATAAGGGGTATGTAGTTTTTTTCCTAACTTTAGTAAATATGTCCGATAAATTTCTGATATATTTAGCATAATTATCCTGGAGAAATTTCGATGTCCTCATAGAAGACATAACATCACCATAATAACGTCCAGAAAGGGGTATATGACGAGCAAAGTTAAGAAAAGCAGGAGTGTATTCGATAATTTCATGCTTCGCAGTGTTCAAAGCATGTTGAAGTTTTGATAGTTCTTTGTCTCAATCCTTGTGATGATGATCTTTTATGTAACAACAAATTGCAGTTCCAATTGTTCGATTTGAACGCTCAACGAAATTAACTTGAGGAGAATAAAAGGAAGTATACCATACTTTTTGAACTTGATACATATTTGCTAAGTCTTTAAAAGTATTATTAGCCACAAGGTTCGAACCATTATCACAGATGATATTGTGGAACTCCAAATTTAAGAAACACCTCGTTTTCCAGAAAGAGTAGCAACTCGCAAGGGATGTACAAGACAATATTTGGTGAGCCAATTACGAACGACGAGGAGGTAACAATTGTTTTTGGGTGATCTCGGAAATGGACCCATTAAATCTACTGCAATGATTTGCCAAGGAAACTCAATGGATTTTTCATTACCCATTAATCCTAATGGAGGAAGATTAGATATACACAGACATGACAAGTTCTTACAAAAGATAGGATATGCTTGCGCATTCTAGGCCAATAGAAATTTTCCTGAATTCGAGATAAAGTTTTGAAAAAACCCAAATAAGCGGCGGTAGGAGGATTGTGACAATCTTGGATAGTCTGTTTCTGAAGATATTTAGGGACTACTATTTCCCACTCTCTAGTGTTGGATTTGACAGGGACAGAAGACAAAATTAATTTGTAAATAATACCATTTTGAACTTTAAAGTGGAGAAAATGCTCGGGAGATTGAAGAATTTTTTCTCTCAAGGAGATATATCAATGGTCAAGATTTTCCGGAACTATATCGATAAGAGAAACTTCCAGAAGACACTCTGGGATACGAGATAAGGCATCAGGCACAATATTGTTTCTACCTTTACGGCGAACCAAATGAAAAGTATGAGTCCTCAGCTTCATAGCCCAACGTGCAAGTTTTCCTGTGGGATTTCTAAGATTATTAAGCCATAACAATGCTTGACAATCAGTGACAATCGTAAACTTAACACCTTCAATGTAACCTCTAAAACGATCGATATTAAATAAGAGAGCCAGACATTCCTTCTGAGTTGCACTCAGGTTTCGTTCCGCTTTAGTGAAAGACCTACTAGCATATGCGATTACTTTTTCGACACCACCATTAATTTGGGTGAGGACACCTCCCAATCCAACATCGCTGGCATCACTCTGGATAGTAAAGGGTAAGGAAAAGTCAGGTTGACTCAAGACAGGTGCGGAAACAAGAGCCTGTTTGACTTGAAGAAAAGCCTTCTCGGCATCAGGAGTCCATTGTATAGGTTGATTCTTCTTTTTACCTTTTAAGAGATCGTGAATGGGAGCCATTAAGGAAGAATAGTCTTTCAAAAATCTTCGATACCAACCACATAGGCCGGAAAATCTTTTTATTTGAGTGGTATTGGTTGGACGTGGATAATCAATCATAGCAGAAAATTTTTCAGGGCCTATTCTCAAACCATCTGATCCTACAATATAACCGAGAAACTTGAGAGATGTTTTGAAGAACTCACATTTATCGACATTGATTATTAAATTAGCATCTTTTAAGATGTCTTTAACTTCAGAAAGTAATTTAACATGTTCTTCAAACGTGGAAGAAATTATTACAAACCATGCACAAGTCTCTGTTGAACTTGAGCGCCATTGCATAAACCAAAAAGAACTGCAGTAAATTGAAATAACCCACGACCCATGATAGAAAAAGCAGTTTTTTCTCGGTCAGTCTTCATCAAGCGGAATTTGCCAAAAAGCCTTACGAAGATCTACTGAAGATATGTAATTGGCACCACGTAACATGCGGGGAATTCGCTCTATATTAGGTAAAGCATAGCTGTCATGTTTCGTTTGCTCATTCAAAAATCGACCAGCAAAACAAAATCTCATTTTCCCATTGGATTTCTTTACAAGAAGTATGGGAGAAGAATATGGACTTTTGAATAATGATTTAAAATTTTCAACATGTATGGTGACATGGGATATTGCTTTCTTTTAAAAGGTTTGACATCACCGGTATCAATTTTCATGGAAATTTTATTTGTTCTGCCAATCTGAGTGTCGCTAGATATTTCGCGAAAAGAATGCAAAACTGACTGAGCAAAAGTACGCTGGTTATCTGACAAATCATCCAAGATAAAAAGTGAGGTAACATCATAATTATAATTTTGGAAATCAAAGGTAGAAGTATTTTGGGAAAACCAGGTATTTTTACTGAAGTCAACAATTAATTAAAATTGCCTGGCGAAATCGCTGCCAAAAATAAAACTGTGTATACCAAGGATGGTACCACTAAAGCTTTTAAGACCTGACAAGAATCATCACCAGATAATTGGCCGATAAGGTAGGTAATATACAATGGCCTTGTCGTATACCACCAGAATTTAGTTTTTTGGATTACAGGTAGAACACGTTTTCACGGTTACATCTGCTAAACCACAACGAAAACAGAATTTCTTTCTCCGGCGACGACAATCAAAGTAAAAATGGCCAGTGCCATCACAATTCCAACATTTGCGTTCAGGATCGTTGCGGGAGTTAAACTGAGAATTGTTCTGAGCGGTAGTTTGAGAATTATTTCTGGAAGATTGTGCGTTACGGGAAAAACTAGGACTTTGAGAACTACTCGAGACCGCAGAATTCTGAGAGTTATTTCTGGTGAAATGACTTTCTCCAACTTTTCAACTAGGATAATGAGTTCATTAATGGAATTTATTTCTTGAAGAACCAAAGCAGAGAAGTATTCAGGGAATAAGTTTTGTTGAATATACTTAATCTTAGTTGGTTCGACAGGTGGACGTGATAGACGAGAAAAGAGACTCTCCATTTTAGATGCGAAAATAGAAATGGTTTCAAATTTTCTCTGCTTTCTGGCTTTAATTTGTTCCCATATTTCATCGTCACAATTTGGAGGAAAGAAATCCAATTTAATTCGATGGGTCAATTCGTCCCAGGTACTGACTGAAGTTTTGACATTTATAAACCACATTAGGCCATCACCAGAAAATAATAAAGTGGCAGACTTGAAAAGTTGTTCATCAGTAACCTCATATGCAGCAGCAAGCTCGGAAACTCTCTCAAGAAAGTCATACACTCTTCTGGAATCTCCAGTAAATTTTAAGTTCCATTCGGGAATGAAATTTTTGTTATTAGAACAAGATAAGATAGCGGGAAACACAGAAACATTTGCTTGAGGAGCCTAGGTAGAGTTAGCGAGAGCAGGTGGAGCTTGTGCGCCCTGAAATTGGTCCACTTTTTCATGAGTATCAGCATCAAGAGTAAGACAACGGACATATGCCTCATGTTTATATTTCTCAACTTCGTCTTTAGTGTCATCCTCAGGGACGATAAGTCTTTCGATACGTGCCATTACATGTGCAAGACTGAGGAAAAGTGTATCAGAAGGATTGCCTTCAAAGTCAGCAACCAGATGCTAGGCAATTGTGGTATCAATTTCTATAGAATCGGTAGGAAATTCAAAGGTAAATTTAAAGACACCAACGTTTGTATTACCACCCTGAGCTTCTTTATCTAAAAGGCGCTTTAAAGGTGAGTAGTTAATTAATTAAAATTTTAGTATACCTAAATTCGAGTGTTGAGTTATACGAAAAGAGAAGATAAAATTTTACCAAACTGTATAATATTTAATGATGTTATTAATCGGCCATTTGAGTTGGGTGCTAATTTCATCATCATCAGACCTAAAACACTTCTTATTATGTGTAAATGCCGCAGTATCTTATACCTACCGTTCCCAAGTAATTTTTCCATCTTACAACGTTATCCCACCTATTTCATATTCTATAAGTACTAAGTCAGTGGTCGCCTGTGTCCTCGAACGTTGAAACAATTGGACCACGTTAATGTGACCGACATTAAAGCAACAACTACGATAGTACTGCAAAACTGTGGCGAATCGATTAGCTGAGGCTATGCAAGAGCATGTTTAACACTTGAAAAAATTCAACAGCAATGGAAAAATATCGATAGTGACTACACTATTCAAAAAGGGTGATCGACATAGACCAGAAAACTATAGGCCTATAAGTCTAACATGCAATTCACTAAAATGCATGGAAAAGATAATTGTTAAAGAACTGACAGCGTTTTTCTTTGAAAAAATCTCTTACCACCCTCACAACACAGATTTCTCTCTAAACGTTCTTCAAGATTGGACAGACAACCATGATAATTCTCGAATTACAGATGTGATCTGTATGGATTATGAGAAGGCATTCGACAAAGTCTCACATAATCTATTTCTAGGAAATTATTGAAACACTTTGGAATGAGATGTCAACTCATTGTATTAATAGAGAACCTACTGCATGAGAGATTGTTTTCAAGTTAGAATAAATGATGTGCTCTTAAGATTCAAATCAACGTCTTGTTATTAGCGGAGTTGTCCAGGGTTCGGTCTTGGTTGATGGAAATATTCATATATTCATAAAAACTGTTGAAGAATGGTCTACAAATTGGGGAATGAAGTTGAATGAGTCCATTTATCAACAATCTCAAAAAAGATTCAGGCTTTCCGACCCAAATGCAACATAACAGTGACCAAGCCTGAAGATATTGCTGAGGCATTTGCTTCTCACTTCCAATCAACATATACCAATGTAGGTACCTATTTTGGATTTGAATCGGATGGATCCAGTGGAATTTGCTAGTGTTCTCTCTATACCCACAATTTCACTACTGAAGAAATATGAGAAAAAATGGAGAAGCTCGACACGTCGTCAAAGAAAGTAGGCCCCGATGGTGTCCCAGCTGTCATGCTGAAAAATTGTGCAACTTCTCTTGCTTCACCACTTCGTCAACTTTTTTAACGCTCATTGGACGGCGGCTTTTTCCAGGAGCTTGGAAACTTTCCTTTTTTCAAGTTGGGAAACAAGTGTGACATCGAGAACTATCGTGGTATTTCTATCATATCTGCTATTCCTAAACTCATCGAATCTATTCTAACTGACGAGACATTCACGACTTAAAACAGATACCTTAGCTCTGTCCAGCATGGCTTTTGCCGAGGATGTTTTACCACAACCAACCTTGCAGTCTATCGGAACTTTTGCGTCAACTCAGTTAAACAGGGACATCAAGCTATTTCTATTTATACCGACTTATCCAAGACCTTTGACAGCGTTCACCATCAGCTCATCCTCAAGAAATTGTCAGAAATTGGGATAATTTGGGAACTATCTCAGCTGGATCCAATCTTATTATCTTGGTGATCGCCGAAAGTGAGTTGATGTCGATGGTACACTATTCAGTGAAATAATATGGTTACCTCTGGTGTCCCTCAAGGATCTCACCTGGGACCTATACTGTTTCTTCTCTTCATCAACGACGTAACGTCCTGCTTCTCCTCTTCTCATGTCTTGTTGTACGCTGATTAAATTTTACAATCAGGTATCTGTGGACCACAACCGATTGCAGAATGACCTTGACAAGTTTGTATCTTGGTGTTCTTCAATCACCTAAAGATTAATGTTCCAAAATGCAAATCCATTAGTTTCTATGAGTGTGAAAATCAAATTGTTCGTAACTATACACCATAAGCAATAATTAGTTACTCACTCAGTCGACTCATTCAATGATTTGGGAGTGGTTTTCCAAAAAGACCTCAGTTTCAATTTGCGTATTGAAAACGTTGCAATTAAGAGCCTTAGAATGCTGGGTTTTATAAAGAGGAATTCCAAATATATAATGGATACCAAAGCAGTATGCTTTCTGTATTACTCATTTGTCCGTAGCACACTAGAATACTGCTCAACTATTTGGACCCCCAAATGCACTAACCACAAAAGCAGACTAGAAAGGGTTCAAAATAAGTTCACAAAGTACCTTCTATATAAGCACCATTTGCCTTCAGACGAACTAACCTATGAAACTAGGCTGATGCTTTGTGGACTAAAAAGTCTTGAACACCGAAGAAGAGAAGCTATATGTTTATTTTGCTTTACAAGCTGTGGATGATCGACTGTGACACCTTGCTAGGCTTACTACATTTGAAAGTTTGTTTTTATAATGAAACGTACAGTCTTAAAAATCGGCTCAAGCATTCCAAATGAAGAATACGAATTAAAAAATGTGTCATTACAATCTGGTACAAATCCAAATAACCAAGGAGTCAAGATAACTTCTAACCTGAAATGGGAACACCATATTTTAAAGATTGCCAAAAGAGCCAATTCTTTTGTATAGGTACTTCATTAAACAAGCATTTAAAGATCACTCGATAGACAGTGTTGCCAGGTCTACTGATTTATCAGTAGATCTACTGATTTGGCCACTGGTCTACTAATATACTGCTGAACTCAACCTAACTGGGGAATCCCCGGCATTCGTGCGTGTTTGTGTTGTGTCTTGTTCTCTTATTTATTTGCCTTTTGTCTTGCCAGTTGCCTAAAGGCATGCGTTGTTGTTGGTTAGTCTTAGTCAATTAGTCACATAGCGTTATGCTGTACAACTAATAACTGCAGCTTGTTTTACCTGTTTTTATAAGACTAGACTACTGCATTTGAAAAAAGCTGAATCCATGCAACATTTCACATTTCTGACATTCAATTTTTGTTTCTGACCATGGATTCTAAAAATTTAGCCAATACTGTACAACTTTTGTATTTACACCTTTGTTCTACTTGTAAAGGTGAAGGCTGTAGGTAGGGTGTCAATATATAAAAAAAACACTCTGCACTTGAACAATAACTTATTATATAAAGTCAGAATTTGTAAGATTATCCACTTTTTGTCAATTCGCCTTTCAACAGGAATTAATAATGTTAATTTACCAAACTACTAATATATTGTGACAAGTTATTCAAGTACAAATAAGTGAATTGTTGCGGAACTTATGGGTGGACCTCTGCGGGACGAGCGCAGCGAGTTCCGCAGCCATCTATTCATCAATATGTTGTTTAATTACGATATTAACCTGACTCACTCAAATGTGAGTTATTCTCATTAGTTTAAAAACTACATGTTTCAGGTGAATGTCTTACTTGAACAGTTCAGCAGTATATTGATGAGTAGATGGCTGCGGAACGAGCGCAAAGTTCCGCAACAATCCACTTATTTGTACTTGAACAATAACTTATTATATAAAGTCAGAATTTGTAAGATTATCCACTTTTTGTCGCCTTTCAAAGGAATTAGTAATGTTACTTTACCAAACTACACTTTATTTTTTTCCAAGATAGATTTTGACATTGAAAACTTTGAAACATAAACAATAGTGCTTGACCCTTATTGGCCGCAAAATGAAGTGTTCCTGCAGGTTGACATCAGTTTTACAATGGCGGCCAATAAGCGGCATTAGCGGCATTGTTTATGTTTCAAAGTTGACAATGCCAAAATCTATCTTGGGAAAAAATAAAGTATAGTAAATATTGTGACAAGTTATTCAAGTACAAACGAGTGGATTGTTGCGGAACTTATAGGTGGACCCAGCCATCTATTCACCAATATGTTGTTCAAGTACAATACTAACCTGATTCACTCAGTCATGAATTTTTCTCATTAGTTCAAAAACTACACGTTTCAGGTGAGTGTTTTTTTTTGAACAGTTCAATAGTATATTGGTGAGTAGATGGCTGCGGAACTCGCTGCGCTCGTCCCGCAGAGGTTCACCCATAAGTTCCGCGATAATCCACTTATTTGTACAGGGTGTTTTTCTATATATTGACACTTCACCTACCTCCTTTACCTTTACAGGTAGGAAAAAGGTGTGAATACAAAAGTTGTACAGTTTTGGCTGAATTTTTAGAAACCATGGTCAGAAACAAAATTTGAATGTCAGAAATGTGAAATTTTGCATACTTCCAGCTTTTTTCAAATGAGATTCCCTATATTTCATTCTATATTCTTGAAGAGCACAATGCCCCGATTCCAAAAATATATAGTTTGTCTATATTTGATTGAACAGTCTTTCATATATGCGACTCCAAAAATTGTAAAAAT
This sequence comes from Ceutorhynchus assimilis, assembly GCA_917834065.1. Lineage (NCBI taxonomy): Eukaryota > Metazoa > Arthropoda > Insecta > Coleoptera > Curculionidae > Ceutorhynchus > Ceutorhynchus assimilis. The sequence continues at coordinate 39,642,009 of OU892282.1, forward strand.
ACTATCCTACTATACTGATTTTGTGAACCATTCTACCTGTAGGTACAGGTGAAAGCTGCAGGAAAAACTTAAGGTAGGTAACTTGGTTTCTCTGATAGTGGGGCGGATTACGAACTCTCGATTCGAACCGAAACCGCCATGGATTTCGAACGCATTCTGATGCATTTGCATGGAGTGCGTTCAAAATCCATGGCGGTTTCGGTTCGAATCGAGAATTCGTAATCCGCCCCAATATTTCTAAAATTTTTAGGTAGGTACCAAATATGTTGGAGCCGGCTCAGCCAAATATAGACAAACTATATAGTTCTGGAATCGGGAAATTGTACTCTTCAAGAATATAAAACCAAATATAGGGCATGCCATAGGTAGTGCATATTTAATAGGAATATCTCATGTGTCTTAATCTTAATAAAATACTAGCTGACCCGGCAAACTTCGTACCGCCTCTGAATTATTAAATACCTATCAAATGTTGTGTTAACGTATCTATTAGCTGAATTAAATTCAGTTTTTTTCGATGGTGAATTTGGCTTTGGTTGAAGAAAATTAATGTTTACTCTCTGGATCAGAAGTCACCTAAAATTAAAATTTTACATCATCCTTTTTTAGGCAGCTTGTGGGCATTATTCTTGTAAAGTGTACCACCAAATAAATAAACTCAGGCACAGGAATGTTCAAAGAATGTAAAGAAAACAAAAAAAATCTTCAGCGTTGCCCTGTTTCACTCTATCTGCATTGCATGCACTGCATTACTCCATCTGTTCTACTCTATCTGATCTACTCTTTCTGCACCACTCTATTTGATCGGAATAGTGGAATAGTTCTGTTCGAAATAGCTCCAGTTCCTGAGCAGCATTGTTCTACTGTATCTGCAATGAAATTACCGCGCAACGGCGAGCTTTGTTCTAGGTATCAGAGATGGCGCCGTATACAAAATGGTTTGCAATGAAAATGTGGCGGTAAACTTGGTATCGGTAATAAGAGATGGCGCCGTATGCGGGCTTAGTGAATTGTTTTCATAAATAAGTGGAATAAGTAATTTTGTTTTTTTTTTTGATTTTTTCGATTTATTATGTTAGTAGGGACAAAGACAAATCCAATAAAGCAAAAATCATAGAATCAGTCCAGCCGTTCTCGAGTTATAAGTGCTAGAACCAACACAAATATGACCTGGCCAACACTGTCGATAGAAATGATAGGCAAAATGTATAAAAGTCCAAAACTTGAATACGCTTTCTCAGTGTGGAATCCCTACTATGTCAAAGATATAGAAGTTCTAGAGAAAATACAAAGACAGCTACAGAAATATCACAAGACCTTCCATACACAGAGAGATTGTCAACACTGAAACTAACAACTTTAAAGGAGAGAAATTATAGAGGAGACTTCAATCAAAACATACTAAATAACCAGTAACTACTATAATTACAATATCAAATAAATCTTTTTACAAAACCAAAACTATCTTCGTGGGCACTCTAAGAAACTCGAAAAAGAAGAAACCGCATAACTGCCTATAGGGGAAAGTTTCTGAGCAACAGAGTTGTTTATTCGTTTCCCATTTTGGTGCGACAAGTACCAAGTAAAGTAGCCGTATGAACGTCGCGAAAAACAACGTCGGCCCGACGTCTTTATTGCTACTTGGGTTCGAATCCGCGATTATTTTTATAAACATATTTCCGGTATGAGAAGTTGGGAAAGGCTCGAAGCTTTAGTTTATTTTTAGATTTCATCCACAATTAGATGGCAGTATAGTGTGAGAATCAAAATACGAGATGATATAAAACAGATTTATTTGAAGATGGTTATATTTCGATGCGCCATAATGCAGGCCGAAAGTTGATCTATCCAGAAAATTAAATAAAAATGAAAGTTTTGTATTTCGAACTAAACAAACGGCGAAGGCGAAAACTTCTCATTTTGAAACTTACACAACGTACCTACTTACTTGAAACTGTTTCTTTTTAAATTCAAATATCTATTCGGAAAATTCAATTGGGTAGAGTTGCAGTTGCATTCAGTTGCAGTTTCATTCAATTATGGTAAATGGTTTGAAAATACCTTCGAAAAATCTACTTAATTTTGAATAAGAAAATTGTTTGCAGAGGAAAACATTCAATTTATCCGTCCAGAACAAAATATAATGACTTCATTCATATTGAAAGAAATCTACATAATAGTTTGAAACACACACAGAGAATGTTAAAAATCAATGATAAACAAAGCAACAAAATTTTTAAAGAGCATTTCACACCAGAAAGAGCAAGATGTTAAACTTACATCTTTAGCACGGCCTATGTACCAAAAAGAATGAAGAATCCAAAAAGAAGACCCAACTATACTATAACATATACGTTGTAACAAGTGTAACAAGGTCATTAAGATTTCTTGACCTGTATTATTGCCTTTTTTTTTTAAGAGCCTTGACCATTGAAACAGTCAACTGGGTTTGCTGTTACATTGATTTATAAATTATAATTAAATTTATCATTAGATCTCAATTATTGTGTATAGGTAAGTAGGTACTCACTTAGTTCAAATGGATGGAAATTAGTAAAATGAACTTGCCTTTTTCAAAAGAGCTAAATAATCCTGACTCTCGATCGCTTTTCAAAAAATCATACCATGATTAATGTTAGAGGTAATTATCTTATTACTAAAGTAGGAGCTACTCTATATGCTTTCGATTTTCCTGAGGGAAGCTGTGCTGGAGGGGTTTAACAAATATTGTTCCCTTCATCAATCTTCTTCAAGGGTACCTAGAAAACACGTTATTTACCCGATTAGGTAAAAAAAAATACCTAAGTATTTTTAACCAAATGTCACTTTACACAAAATATTCTATAAAATGAATTCTATTTAACAACAATATTAGCAACATAGTTACTTTTCATGTGATAACTAATATTAGATAAATGTTCTATGATCACACATGTATTTATTTTTACAATACTTGATATACGACTAGGAAATACAATGTCGGTCTTATTTTTTGCGTTAAACCGATTTAATAATTACAACATTTCAACCAGTTTTAGCATATTTTATCCGGAAAATGACCATCATCGAAATTGAATCGGCAGCTTTGATACATTTGGAACTAAACTGGTCAATTTAACTTTTGGTAATGAGCGACATGGTATAATTATAGGATTAATTGCAATTATTGTACTTGGATGGAAGTGTTGCCGACGCAAAAAGTAAAGGATTTTTATCTGAAAAAATATAAGTCAATAGATACTTAACATATGAATAAGTGGAGTAGGTAGGCTATAATTAATTTTATGTCCGATTGACCAATAAAGTGCTATTTATAGAACAGTTTTGCGTCAATAAAGTAGCACTTTATTGTACTAGTAAAATAAAGTGCTACTTTATTTTACTAGTAAAATAAAGTGCTACTTTATTGCCTACCTGGACTGCCTGACAAGGTGAAACAGGTCCTGACAACCTGCCAAGGTGAAACAGGTATACCTATGCGAATTTCACTTTTTTCATTAAATTTTTTCAATTTTCAACAAAAACCAGTCGTAATCGTACATAAAATCATGTATATAACGCTTACATAAACAGGCTTTATTGACTCATTATTTAATAGCCTCGCTCGCAAGCTCGCTCGGCCATAAAATTATTCGTACAATAAAGCCTTACTTTATGTACTTGTTATATAAATAGCTATTTGTATCCAAAATGTATTTATTTGTTTATTTACTGCTTAAAGTGCACACTACAGAAAAATACTAAATGGTACACTGAAAATGTAACAAATTGAACAATTACAATAGTTACAGTACCTAGTAATAGAATACAAATATAAAATACAAAATATAAACACAAATACAAAATATAAAAAGAGAAAAGAAAAAAAAAACAATGGTACATATTGGACTTATGTCAAATGTGCTAAATTTATGGTATTTTGTAGATGTCATCAAAAGTTATCATTGCGCTATATTCGAAAAATTGACAGTTTGTGAGAAAATCTTCATAAACCAGTTAGCGGTGTTGCGGAACGCGATGTTCAGGTGAGTCGGTAGAGTCTCTGATTGCGCTGAGGCGAGTTCAGGAATGACACACTCAGTGTGAGTGTGACACATGTGCGAATAAAATCGCACTCACACCCTGTGCGATATTTCTGAACTCGCGCCTGCATGTAATTGCCGTAATGGCATGTAATATTGACAGTTGAGTTGAAGAGGGCGTTTCTGTACTTGGAGCTATTTAAATTTTGGCGCGTAAATGATTGATTGTAATTTTAACCTCAAAAGATAATTCTGACATGTGGTTTCAAGACAAGCTGACGCTGACATTTTTAAAAATATTCTCTAAGGCCCACTGAATGCTTTGGAAGATAATTTGACTTATTCATTGTCCATTGTTCATATTGTAGTCATCTTTCCTTCTACTTAATTTAAATGGTTTAAAACTATTGACATTTACCGCCAAAATTTGAAGCACTCCAAGTTCACTCGCGCCCTCTACAAAATTTTGAGGAACTTAATTGGATATTTGCTGCCATTGTCGTGTAATTCGATTCGTAGTTTGGAGAACTTTTTTTGCTCCATTATTTACACAACTATGTACCATCGTCATTAAAGGTAACTGGGACAGCATCATATTAGCTCTTGTACTATTATATGAATTTTATCGTCAAATATTTGTCAAACTATGAATTAAATGCATTGAAATGAATGACGGTACAATTAGTCCAGGAGATTATTATGCATTATTTTTGTCCCAGATACTTTTGGTGACGATGGTACATGATTAAACTAAGTATTTTCCTATTTATTTTAGGTTGAACATATTGGTACGCATCAGGCACCATGGGTATTTCCATACAAAACCGCTAAGCGCAGATGTTGCGGCAATGTGAATTATCTTGTGTTTTAGTCCTGATAGGGGTAAAAGTTAAAGTTTCCTTACTGTGTTTACGTGTTACTTGTATTTATCTTGGATGTAGTATAGAACAAATTAAAAGGTATGATGTGATTAAACCAAATGCCAAATGATAAAAGTACAAGTATATCCTATTCACAATCCGTAGTCCAAAGGTACAGGTAAATTTATCTCCTATCAAATAGCATTGATAGATGATAAATTTTACCTGTACCTTTGGACATCGGTTTGAGAATAGATTACTGTCTTGTAGGAAAATGGAAGGAAATTATTGCTCGTGTCCCCTCTTCTGCACCACGTATAGCAATGTGCAGCCTCATTAGTTAGGGTTGAGTGGGGCGACATGCGTACGATGATGTTTAGCCAATAATAGTTGTATGTAAATAATGGAGCAAAAAAGTCCTCCAAACTATGGATTGCACTGAAAGTGTCATTCCTGAACTCGTCCTAGTGCAATCAAGAGACTCTACCGACTCACCTGAATATCGCGTTCCGAAACACCGCTAACCGCTCTATGAATGATACACATTTCTTTAAAATGGATTTTCTCAAAAAACTGTCCATTTTATTTAGCGCACCGATAACTTTTGATAAAGACCATGACTTCTACAAAATATCGAATAAAATTCAGCACATTTGACATAAATCCAATTTCCATAAGTTTTGTGAGGGGTCCTTTGCGAATGATCAGCAATGTTTGTGAACAAATTTATTTGATTGGTGGAGACGGAATTTAGATTGTTTGCAACCATGTGGGAGACTCTTTCTTTTAAATACACTTTATTATAGAAACAGTTGTTCATCGTTATGAAACCCCCCCCCCCCCCCCAAATAAAAAACCTGGGTGCGCCACTGCATTCAGTGCTTGGAAATCGGCTCGTCTAAACTGAAAAACTGCCAATTTTTCATCAGATTTAAGCGTAGAAGTAGATTGGATTTTGAATGTCAGTTCCAGTTGAGGGTGTACATATCTACCACATTTGTGAGCGGAAAGTCACTTTTAGAGACATTAGCATTGTCCAGTGAGTCAGCAAATATCAGGTCAAGTTGCCTGTTATATATGAGAGTTCCTTACACTGTTAAGCTGGTCAAGTTCTAAGAGGCTCATTCCATCGACAAGAGCCGTTTCGTTATCACTGTGGGTCAACTCCGGTACTAAGTAGTCCTCATCTTGAATCCATTTAAGATGTGACAGGTTGAAGTCTCCAAAAATTATGAAGGAATCACTGGCGTGTCTCTGTTTAAGTGATTCACAAGTATCACAGAGGCACTTGTAATGTTCTGATGGCCAGTTCGAGTAATACAGACGGCCCCTATAATTAAGTCCTTGGTTTTATGCTTGCAGTGTACCCATAGCTGTTCAAATGATGTTGTTTGCGCTATCGGAGTTACTGTACTTTGTATGTGCTTTTTTACAGCTATGAGTACGGCTCCTCCTCTTGCAGGTTGCATAGTCTAAAGACCATGTACTCAGAAGAGGATAGTTCTGCATCTGAGAAGCCTTCGTTTAGCCAGGTTTCAGTGATGACTATTATATCCAAGTTTGAAGCTACTGAGTTTGTCGAAAGTTGGTGGTTTTTAGATCTTAGACCACCTGCATTCTGGTAGTAACAGCTGACAGTTTCGTCAATGTTGCGCAAGTTGGAGGTTGGGCGGTGTATGTGGCAGTTATTGCTGGATTGTGCGGCGAAAAATTCTTGGGCCTCGTGCTGAGAATTCCCGAGCTGAGGTGAATCTAGTATTTGGACGAAGGGATCGAAATCTTGTAACTTCCACATCACCAACAGGGCATTTGTTGGGATCCAGTAGAGAAGTTTCCATATCTTTATTTACTTCGACTTTGAAGCCTTTTTAGTCCCCTGACTTTGTATTGATTTCCTCCAGAGTGTATTCTCGATCATTTGCAAAAGTATTTTGTAGGTATAGCTGCAAATTTTCTTTGGTGACATTGGAGAGCTTGCGAACAAATATGGAAGATTTGGGAGAGATTTTGAGATTTTCTATGGCGTCCTAGTTCCAGTGATCGCTGAACGCCCTTGTTTTCTCTGATGTTGTCTGGCTACTGTTTCTTCTGGGCGTCCCATGCAGTTGGCTTGCTTGTGGAAGGGGTTAGAAGTTGAGGGGCTTTGTTCCTGATTGTGGCTCGTAGAGTTTGGATTCGTCACGTTTGTGGTCAGAGATCTTATTTGTTTCTCAAGTGAGAAGAATCTGTCCTCAAATGTGTCCAATATTTTCTTGTGTAGATCTTTAAACACAGCTGATTCAGAGTGGTGTAGGTCTTGAATAGAACTGTGGTGACTAGCGTTCTTCAAGTTGTAAATTTCGTGTTTTAGCTCTTTGTTTTCCGCAGCATATTGTTCACACTCCACAGATAAAGCTGAGACTGTTGTCGTCATCTGAGTGATAGTTAGATTCAGGTCAGCAATACTAGTATAGTGCATGTCTCTGCTTGAGATTTGAGTGCCTCAATCTTCTCTGCATTGGCTTTTAGCTGCGCAATATAGCTATCACATTTTTTCTGTAGGCGTACTAGTTGTTTCCGCTTCGTCTTAAGTTGTGATTCAAGTTTGTCTGTGGCTGGATATTGGACAAATATTCCTTCGGAAAGATTGGATTATTTCTTTATCCTGATTGATGACTTACTGAAAACCTATACTTTTTACGATGTAGGTAACAATAAAATTAATCAACCTACACGCGATGGAAAAAAATTGAAAATTAAAGCAAATTAGTTTACATTGGAAGAATCATTAGAGCAAAGTACATAATAAATTCCGACTTACTGAAAGAATAAAACCCAATCAAACCCAAATTTTAGCTTGTTAGAAGCAACATAATATTTCAAACATTTATAATTTTTTAATTATACACCAATTACTGATGGGTAGGGCTAATATCGACATATTTACCTATAAAAATATGTTTATTTTCTACTTTACTATTATAGATCCATAATACCTAGGAAACGAAATACGTTAACACACCTATAACAACCTGATCCATAACGCCCGCTTTTGCGGGCGTTATGATCTATAACGCCCGCTTATAATACCTTAAGGTGTTTTTGATTTTGTTGTTCTATTAATTTGCACTTTACCCTAGGCAGCCACTAAATGTCTGACCGAAAATAATTTTCGGTCTAGCCAGGATTCGAACCCGGTCTACCATCAACGTTTCCCATGTAGTCCAGCGCGTTAACCCACAGGACCACCACCGTTGCCTTGCCTTATGAGATGTTTATAGATATATCAATTTATTTCGTTTCTATGTACAGGTCGCAGGTACAGGTACAGGTCACAGGTACAGGTACATGTCAAAATACAAATCAATATTCTGTCGCACAAGTTTAACTGATTTTGTTAATAATAAATTGATGAAAAAATATTGGGCTGAGTAGAAAATAAAGCATTGTATGCACCACGGGGATTTCAAGATTATAATGCCCTTCAGGCGAAATATATCCCTCGGGCCATAGGCCCGAGGGCTAGTTTCGCCTTCGGGCATTATAATCTACATAATCCCCTTGGTACATAAATAGCTATTTTGTGGTTTAAAAATTGGTTAGTTAAAATACGTATTCTAACGATTTCTTTGAAAATTTCAAACAGTAGTCCGTAAAACCCCATAATCTAAATGTGCAAGCAAAAAATACCTATAGAGAAAAAACTAGTAGAGAAACAAAAGTAGATGTTCAAATAATTATTGGCTTCTCTTTCTTGAATAAGAAATAATTAAGTAGGTACCTAATGCTTCCTTTGTAAATAAATATTCTTTTCTAAAGACATCATCAACGATCAACTACTTGATTAATGACCAGCTTTTATTAAACAAATTAAAATTTTGCTACAACTTCATGTTGACTTATTATTCTACATGCTTTTTGCTTTTGTCTTCTGGAAACTTATTATTCTCTTCAGCAAATCAACTCGAAATTACGATGTCTGCATTCAAAATCAGATTATTCATGAATCCAATCCAAAATTAAATGATAACAACGACTATAATTATTATTATGATTATGGAATTAGTAAAAAATGGGTAAGTTCATCACCCAAAGAGAGGGGGCTCAGATGAGACTTCGAAACGAATCTTGTGGAAGTTTCAAAGCTACTTTCAATTTAGGACCGTCAGATCACGATAATAAAGAAATAATTGACGAACCAAAGAATGTTATGACGGTGAAGGTGAAGATTGTCAGTCCGGCCTTACCGGACGATTGTTTCCATTATACCCCCCTGACTAGTTTAAAGTATGACAACCAAGTAACTCCCATCCTTCCTCCAAATTCCTTCAAACTTATTTCTCCTACTCTATATACCATATATCAAATCAAAAATTCTACTATAAATCCCTGCAATAAAAATCCCACCAATAAGCCGAATTATTCAAATCTGTTTATATCGTATGAAAAAAATATATGAACTGAGGAAATGAATAAAAGCTCGCACACACCAGCTCGCCTCCATATAAGTTGTCCATACGAAGAGGACAAGGTGGGGGACATCGTCCTCAAAGGCTGAAGCTCCTGAGTGGTCCGTCGAGCCGTATTTACCAACACGCTTTCGCTGAAAAATCTTTTGTGCGACCTCCTGCAAGCAAAGTGCTGCTTTTTTTCAGCGTATTCTTAGATCGCGAATATACTTAGTTGCTTGTTCTTATCAATTGTTAATTTACTCTAATTTTTTTGATTTGAATAAAGGTAAGTTACATTTTTTTATAATTGCAATTTTTGTTTGATTTTTCAAAAAATAATTCCCAATTTTGTGAATGTTACAGAAAGCTTCTATAAAAGCTATCGATGTTTCATGGGGAATTTGATCACTATTCGAGGTATAAAGTTATTTAAATTATTTTTTTTCCTAATTTTAAACCAAAATGTGTGACAAACAATTCATTTTGAAGATACAATCTTCAAACTTCCAAATAACTTTTTGAATGTAATACTAATACTAAGGATTACCTATCTAGTACCTACCAATTTTTCATTCATAATTTTCTATTACCTACAGATGGCATTGTTTTTTTAATAAAAATATCAAAATAATATTAACTTTTTCTATATTTTCTTGTTTTTCGTTTTCGATTATTTTGCACTGATTAACTTTTAAAACGTCAATTAATTCATCTATGATTAATTAATTATTTGATAACAAACTGCAATTACGTTAATTGTTATGAAAATATTGTTGATGTTCTTGAGATTTTACAACAATATTTTGTTATGTAGACTTTTTTTATTATTTAAATTTTTTCTCAAAAGCTTTTACATTGCTGGAAATTGTTAAAAGCTCGATTAACACAGTTTTACTTTTTTTTTCCTTTATAGGAAAACAATAAAATTGCCATATCAATTTCCATAATAATTTTTGTAAAATACTGTTTTACATATTCAAATTGCTCGCATATACCTAAGTACTTATTCAGTTTCATTAGTCGCCATAAGTCAACTTATCGGCATTGTATTATTGTATTCGATGTCTGACCTCATTCATAATTAAGTGCATGGTATAATAACTAACTTTAAAAAACTACAATTGCGTGGTTTTTGAATAAAATACACAATAAAAGTGTCAATACAAAAAAACTAAAATTTCATTACAGAAAACTAATAATAGAAATTAACAATAGATAATTATACCTTTCAAGTGACCAGTATTTACGACTTTGCGTTGATAATTTCTCAAAAATGTTTATTAATTTTTTGGTCAAAATGCATAACGTTCAGGGGCGGATACGGGCCTTTTGAAAGGGGGAAGGGTAGTTTAAGTTAAAGTAAGCCAGATTGGATTATACCTATAAAGTCAAAATTTGTAAGATTATGATTACCTATTCACTTTTTGTCAATTTGCCTTTCAACAGGAATTCATAATGTTACTTTACCAAACTAGTAACATAATGTGACAAGTTATTCAAGTACAAATGAGTGAATTGTTGCGGAACTTATGGGTAGACCTCTGCGGGACGAGCGCAGCGAGTTCCGCAGCCATCTATTCATCAATATGTTGTTCAATTACGATACTAAACCGACTCACTCAAGTGCACGTTATTCTTATTAGTTTAAAAATTACACGTTTCAGGTGAATATCTTACTTGAACAGTTCAACAGAATATTGGTGATTAGATGGCTGCGGAACTCGCTGCGCTTGTCCCGCAGAGGTCCACCCACAAGTTCCGCAACAATCCACTTATTTGTACTTGAAAAATAACTTATTATATAAAGTCAGAATTTGTAAGATTATCCACTTTTTGTCAATTCGCCTTTCAACACGAATAAGTAATGTTACTTCACCAAACTAGTAATATATTGTGACAAATTATTCAAGTACCAACGAGTGGATTGTTGCGGAACTTATGGGTGGACCCAGCCATCTATCCACCAATATCTTGTTCAAGTACGATACTAACCTGACTCACTCAAATGTGAGTTATTCTCATTAGTTTAAAAAGTACACGTTTCAGATGAATGTCTTACTTGAACAGTTCAACAGTATATTGGTGAGTAGATGGCTGCGGAACTCGCTGCTCTCGTCCCGCAGATGTCCACTCATAAGTTCCGCAACAATCATCCACTTATTTGTACTTGAACAATAACTTATTATATAAAGTCAGAAAGTGTAAGATTATCCACTTTTTGTCAATTTACCTTTTAACAGGAATTAGTAATGTTACTTTACCAAACTAGTAATATATTGTGACAAGTTATTCAAGTACAAACGAGTGGATTGTTGCGGAACTTATGGGTGAACCTCTCGCTGCGCTCGTTCCGCAGCCATCTATTTATCATTATGTTGTCAATTAGGATACTAAACTGACTCACTCAAATGTGCGTTATTCTCATCAGTTTAAAAATTACACATTTCAGGTGAATGTCTTACTTGAACAGTTCAACAGTATATTGGTGAGTAGATGGCTGCGGAACTCGCTGCGCTCGTCCCGCAGATGTCCACCCATAAGTTCCGCAACAATCCACTTATTTGTACTTGAACAATAACTTATTATATAAAGTCAGAAATTGTAAGATTATCCACTTTTTGTCAATTTACCTTTTAACAGGAATTAGAAATGTTACTATACCAAACTAGTAATATATTGTGACAATTTATTCAAATACAAACGAGTGGATTGTTGCGGAACTTATGGGTGGATCCAGCCATCTATTCATCAATATGTTGTTCAAGTACAATACTAACCTGATTCACTCAGTTGTGAATTTTTCTTATTAGTTCAAAAACAACACGTTTCAGGTGAGTGTCTTATTCGAACAGTTCAACAGTATATTGGTGAGTAGATGGCTGTGGGACTCGCTGCGCTCGTCCCGCAGAGGTCCACACATGAGTTCCGCAATAATCCACTTATTTGAAAAGGGTGTTTTTTTATATATTGACACCTCACCTACAGCCTTTACCTTCACAGGTAGAAGAAAGGTGTAAATACAAAAGTTGTACAGTTTTGGCTGAATTTTTAGAAACCATGGTTAAAAACAACATTTGAATGTCAGAAATGTGAAATTTTGCATGCTTCCAACTTTTTCGAATAGGATAGGTATCCTATATTTCATTCTATATTCTTGAAGAGCACAATGCCCCGATCTATATTTGATTGAACAATCTCCCATATACTTGGCTCCAAAAATTGTAAAAATACTATCCTACTATGTACTAATTTTGTGAACCATTCTACCTGTACAGATGAAAGCTGAAGGTAAAATTTGAGGTACTTGGTTTCTCTGATAGTATTTTTAAAATCTTTAGAACCAAATGTGTTAGAGACGGCTCAACCAAATATAGACAAACTATATAGTTTTGGAATCGGGAAATTGTGTACTTCGAAAATATAGGACCAAATATTTCTATCATTCAATTTTTGTTTTTGACCATGGATTTTAAAAATTAAGCCAATACTGTACAACTTTTGTATTTACACCTTTCATCTACCTGTAAAGGTAAAGGCTGTAGGTGGGGTGTTAATATATAAAAATACACCCTGTACATAATCTTATTGATTTTGTATGAAAATTTATTTATTAGAAAAAAAAAAAACAATACATCAACTCAACCACTAATGATATACTGTTTGAGGCTAAAGTTCTTGGGACAAAGACAACGGGTGATTTTTTATAGGTTTCCAGCTTTCTAAACATTCTAAAAACTTAAAATATGGTTCTGTTTTGCCCCCCACTGTATCCGCCACTGAAAACGTTAGCAATAAAGTAAACTATGACTATGACATTTTACATGTGAGTTAAAATACCATTTTCCATGATCCAAGAATAGAAAAATACTGATTATTATATCCTGTCAGCTGCTCAATGTTAATTTCAGTCGTTTAATCAATTTTCACAATGCGATTACCCAGAATTGTTTGATATTAAACATTCCTATCCACCAAAATGCAATTGACAAAGGAGGTATATTAGTCGATTTCAAACCAAATTTAATCATGCCAATTTTCATCATAATTCAATTTCAAATCAAACTTAATCAAGCCAATTTTCATCCAAATTTCAATGGAACATGGGGCGGATAATGCTGCACATAAAGCTTTCTTTGCGAATAGGACAATGTTGACTCAAAGAAATGCTTATGTCAGATTTTTAGAAACAGAAATTGGATGTAAGTCTTACTCTGTGTAACATGGAGTCACTTGAATGATTTGAAAAACCGATCTCACACAAAAATACAAAAATTTTCCTTGTTTTTCCAAGCTGCCTCTACTTCTTGTTCTTCTTCTTCTTCCACTTTTTTTTTCTTCTCTTCTTGTTCTTCTTTAGCCTTCTGTCCTATTATTTATTTTGGGCATAGGCTTCATCAAACTCTAGACAACAGACTCTATTTAGATAGTAGACGTTTGATGCTTCCTCCTCCAACCTGGTTCTGGCTCTTTTCCAAATCTTTCTTTTTTTTTAGAGTTTTATGTGCAAAATTATCCGCCTCATGTTCCTTTGAATATTGGATACTTTGTTGCATTGGTTTTTATCTCGTATATATACCCCCTTCTGGGTTCTTATCCATCAGCTGTACCCACTGTCAATGTAGCATTTTTGTGGATGTAATGAAGCTGTTTGCGTATCTATCAACCAGTTCAAGAGTTGTTTTGTTGCTCTTTCTATAGCCCATAGCTCAATGCTGTTCTTCGAACACCTCCTCATAGCCACAGAAGCCAGATAGCTTTTTCTATGAAAAATTTTAGATGACCACCAACCGAGACTGTTAGGTGTACCCACTTCTGCCTCTGGTATAATCATTAAAAAGAATAAAATATAATCATCATTACTAATTTAAACAGGATAATCCAACAGACTCTATTCAGATGGTAGACTTTTGATGCTTCCTCCTCCAATCTCGCTCTGTTTTTTTTTTCAAGTCTTTCCTTTTTTGTTAGAGTTTTATGTGCAGCATTATCCGCCCCATGTTCCTTTGAATGTTGGATACTTTGTTGGAATGGTATTTACCTCAGTCTGAATACCGTATCGATACCCCCTTATCGGTTCTTATCCATCAGCTGTACCCACTGTCAATGTGGCATTTTTGTAGATGTAATGATAAGCTGTTCGCGTATCTGTCAACCAGTTCAAGAGTTTTTTGTTGCTCTTTCTATAGTCCATAGCTCAATGCTGTTCTTCGAACACCTCCTCATAGTCCACAGAAGCCAGATGGCTTTTTCTATGAGAAATTTTGGATGACCACCAACTAAGACTGTAAGATGTACTCGTGCCTTTGTTATAATCATTACAAGGAATGAGATAGAATCATCACTACTAATTTGCACAGGATAATCATCTTATAGTTAACACGTAACAAACATATTAGCAACTTCTCATATTAAGCCAATTATTATGCAATTTCATTATAAACAATAGTTCTTTGCTCCTTAACAGACATGCAAAACAAACCATGATATTCAATTGAATAAAGACACAATGCAGTCGCATTACTAATAAACAATGAAAGAGTTGATGAGCGGCTACTTGCAACTACTACTTGTTGAAATTATTAAAAACCATTATCCTATTTGCATTTAGACGTTGAATTATTGTATTATTTATGACCGGGAGAATCTTATCTTTGAAAGCTCAAATATTGCGGATGTTGATATTGGACTTAAAGGTTAATATCCAGATTTATTGAAAACATTTTTATTCCTATAAGTAGGTACTCCCTTTCTATACCAATGTTTATATAAGTACCTACTTGAAACAAATGACCCATATATTTAGCATTTTCTTGATTTATTTACGGTTGCAAGGCAGAGTGTTGTTGATGCTTTATAGCCTGGCAAAACATTATTGCTAATTTTAACACACGAATACTAAATGCAAAGTCATTTTATTTTTGAATCTGGAGCTTCAAGAACATTCAATGCTTGACAAATTCGATATGCACTTTGAAATACAAATCTATTAAAATGCTTTCGTAATAATTTAGCACGATATAAACGTTGTAATAATAATTACCTACTTATCAATTTTCGATTTTATTGCTTTTATAGTTGTTAATGTTAACGAACAACCATTACATCATTTCGGAGCATAACTATGTTAAGCTCATATATTTTGCTCGATGGAAGTTTTACTACTCTCAAATAATGAATCTAAATGGTTATTGTTTCAACAATATTTAAGAATTCTATCAGTTACTAATTGGTGCAATAATATGTTTATTTTTCCAGGATGACACTGGAGTGGGGCTATAACCAAGAAAATGGTAAGTTGATTATCTACGATACAAAAGAAGTTACATATTCTAAGCGCATATCTATAGCTATCTGAATAAAACATAATGCGTGTACCATTTGCAGATTCGTCTTCGAATTTATTCCGCTATAACTTATTATTCATATAGTAGGTTGTAAAGCTTATTTTTAAATAAATTATGTGCCCACTTGGAAAATTTGATTTATTTATTTTGTTTTTTCTGTTTTAATCGTGCTGAAAGCTTTTTAGTTATGTGTTATGTTTTCATTCAACATCTATCAATGACAGTGGAGCAAACGCATCATCTTCTTATCTTGCCTCGACTTGCCATTTGACGGCATGATATAGGAAAAAGTTATTAGACATAGGAAAACATACATGTACCTTCACTTCCATTTCTATGTTTTCTTCTTTGAAATCACATAATATAACATAACTGGGCACTGGTCAAATGAGAGTCATACTCTTCTCAAAGAATTATTTTCAACTGGGTCCATGACTATGATACTATTTTCAGAAAACTAATCCATCCAAATGAAACAAGATGAATCTTTTGAATCAATTTTTTCACTGGCGGGTAGCTAAAGCCGTTAAGCTTTTGAATAGAATCTTCTATATCTCTAAAATTCATGGCACACATCACAAGTTGACAAAACTTTGATCCTTCAATTGGTATTCACTGACCACTATCATCATTATCATTACATCCTGTTGTCAACTAAAAAAATTAATCTCTGAAGCAAGGAAAAGCTATGAAGAAAATCTTGTGGAAAAAAATGACACTTCTAAACAGCCAGGTTCATGATTTAATTTTACGAGATCCAATAAGCAATTATCTTATAATAGACTCAAAGACCACCGCAAACACTTTTGCAAACCAATTTCATTCTGTCTACACCAGAAAAAACCTTACAAACATGCCAACACTGCCCATAAAGACAATGAACAATAATCAACTCACTGTCATTAACATATATATTGTCAAAATCCCCGAATACCATAATATATGGTGTAGGGGTAAAATTCACTTACAATTACATTATATTACATTATACAACTAAATAAAATTTTATTCGTGTACAAATTTTGCCCATTGTTTTTTATCTCTTGCCATTCTTCTTGCCTGTGCCCATGTCTTTCCTTTTTCTTGCAGTATGCTTCCGATAACTCCATCCCATGTTTGTCTTGGTCTTCCTCTTTTCCTTCTTTTTTCTATCTTTGATTGCCATACTCTTTTGACTGGTCTAATGTCGTTCATCCTTTCTAGATGCCCCCGCCAGCTTAATTGTCGCTTTTCAATGAACTTGAGTGTTGATTCTATGTCAAGGTATTTTCTTATTTCTGTATTTCTCAGTTTATCCATCTTTGTGACACCTCTAACTCGTCTGAGATACTTTATTTCAACTGCCTGTATTTTACCTTTTTATATGATTGTCAACACCCATGATTTACATCCAAATGTTAAAATTGATCGATATATTGTTTTAAATACATTTATCTTTGTTTTCCTTGAAATTTCTTTTTTATTTATAAACGTCGAATTTATCATTTAGTAAAGATTTGTTGTTTTTTCTACTCTATTGTTAATTTCTGTTTCTTGTTTGCCATTGTCTTCTATTTCTACTCCCAGATACTTGAATGTTTTTACTTGTTCGATTTTTATTCCATCTATTTGTACATTTATATCCATTTGTTTCTCTCCTATAGCCATAACTTTAGTTTTGTGTTTATTTACTCTCATTCCGAATTCTTCACAAACCACATTCCAAATTTCTATATTTTTTTGTAAGTCTTTTTCTTTTTCTGCCATAATTATTAGGTACATCATCTGCAAAAGCTCCCTCTGATACATCTACTCTTTTCAGATGCCAGTGTCCCACGTGTATTTCGTCAATAAAGATCGTAAATAATAATGGGCTTATTCCTCCTCCTTGCCTTAATCCTTCTTGCGTTGAAAACGCTTCTGATATTTTATTTCTCTATATTACACAGTTTATGTTGTTCTCGTATATGTTTTTAATTATTCTTATTATTTTAGTATTAACTCCCCTCTCTTCCAATATTTTCCATAACTTCTCTCTTCGAACTTTATCGAAAGCCTTTTCAAGGTCTATGAATCCCATATATACTACTTTTCCTTTCCTTGCTGTGAGAACTTTTCATTTATTTGTTTTACTGTGAATATGTGATCCTGTATGCTTCGGCCTTTTCTAAACCCACTTTGTGACTCTTCGAGGGTATTCTCTATTCTATGCCTTATTTTTCTGTCTATAATTTTCTCATATATTTTCATTGCTGTACTAAGTAAATTTATCCCTCTATAGTTATTACAATCATGCCTGTCTCCCTTTTTGTATATTGGAACTATTAGAGCTGTTTTCCAATCTTCCGGTATCTGTTCTTTTTTCCAAGCTGCATTAAATATTCTTATTAGTATTTCCATTCCTGTATCCCCCAGATTCTTAAACATTTCCGCTGATAATTTATCTGTTCCAGGTGATTTTCCATTCTTCAATTCCTTTATTATTTCCTGCAATTCGTTTATGGTTATATTTTCTTGATTTTCTCACATCATTTTCTTTGTTTTCACTTTGTACTATTCCATCGGCTCCTAGTAATTTTTGGAAATATTCTCTCCATCCATTCATTATTTCGTTTTCATTTGTTAGCCTCTCTCCGTCTTTATTCTTTAACCAACCTATTTCGTGTACTTTCTCTTTGCGTAACGACTTCAAAGTTTTGTAGAATAGTTTTTGATTTGATTTGCTATCTCTTTCTATTTTTTCAACAAATTCTTCCCATTGGTTTCGTTTTGCCACTGCTACCATATCGTTTACTGTTTTTCTACTCTCTTTGTACCTTTCATAATTTTGAGTTGTTCTATTATTTATATAAATCTTCCATGTTTTTTTTTTTAAATTTTACTTGTCTCTTTATTTCTTCTGTCCACCATGCTGTTTGTTTTTTCTTATTAGTTTTCTTACTAGTGCCACATATTGCTTTTGTTGTCTCCATAACTATTTTCTTAAAATACTTCCACATGTCTTCTACATTAGTATTTTCATTTATGCATGTATCATTAGAGAATCTTTCTGTTAATGTTTTCTTGTATTTCTCTGCTATTTCTTTATTTTGTAGTTTGTATGATTCCACTGATTCATATTCTATTTTTTTTCTATCTTTTGATAATCATGTTTTGTATTCTCTACTGGCTCTCTAATTTTTGTGACAAGTAAAAAGTGGTCACTACCTATTTCCGGTCCTCTTCTAACCTTGTTATCCAATACTTCCTTTCTATTATTCTTTTCTACTAATACATAATCTATTATCGACTTCTCATTTCTGCTTTTCATCTCTCGTGTATATTTATGTAGGTATCTCTTTATGTTCGAAAAATTTATTAATTACAATAAAGTTATGTAGCACACAAAAATCAAGCAGTCTTTCTCCATTATTATTCCTAACCTTTTCGCCATGTTTTCCTATTACTGTATTATATGTGCCATCTTTTATTCCCACTCTGCTGTTAAAATCTCCAAGTTTAATTATTTTTTCTTTTGCATCTTCTGTAGCCATGGTTAAAGCTTCCCAAAATTTATCTTTATTACCCATTTATTGAATCGTCTTCATTGGGTCCAACACAACTATAATAGTTCTTATGCTTTTATTCTTATCTTTAAGTTCCAACACTAATAATCGTTCCGACCAACCTTTCCACTTCCTCATTTTCTCTTTTATGTCTTTGTGAATTATGCATTCAACACCCGCTGCTGCTCTTTCTTCTTTCTTAATTCCACTGTACACAAGTATATGGCCATTATCCATATTTATCATTCCTTATCCCTTCTTCTTTGTTTCTGTTATGGCTAGCAGTTTCAAGTCTGTAATTTCGAATTCTTCTTCTAGTTGTTTTTCTTTCCCAAACATACTTCTAATATTCCACGTACCCATTTTACATATTTCCTCAGTTTTCTTGTTATCACTAACTTCCTTATTCATAGTCCATTCCATTGCTGTGTTGTTTTGCCCATTCCTTGTATTGTTTGTTTGGCTATTCAGTTTTTTGATAGGGTTTTTCCTGTCTTTTTTAATTTATTTATTTCTTTATCCCATCTCCACTCCTCTGCATTTACCGTTACCTTATTGAATCCTATCTTTACTTCTTTACCTTTTTGCCTTTCCTGATTTGCAAATATTCTCATTTCTTTTTGTTTTTCCCTTTCCTGCTTGGTCATATCATCATTTATAAAAACTCTTTCTCCTCTCTTGTCCTTTAGTTTTGTTTAATTTTCCATGATTTTCCTCTTATCCACTTCATTTTGTAATTCTATTATCCAGGTTCTCTCTGCTATCCTGGTAGCTGATTTAGGTGTAATATTAACTTTTAATTTTTGGTTGCCTTCACATCTTCTACCAGTACTGCCGGCTCATTGTTATCAAATTTTAATTCATTCACTCATCACTACATTATTCTTTCTTCTCTCCTTATCTTTAATTTTTATTGTTTTTCTCACCTCTTGCAATTCGGTTTTTATTTCTGTATTCTCTCTTTTAATTTCTTGATTTTCCCTTTTCAATACTTCGTTCTCTCCCTTTAATTTCAAGAGTTCTCCATTAAACATCAATTGTTGATCCTTAATTTGTTTGAGTTCCTCTTGAAGCTCTTTTTGATCTGCAGACATTTCCTTCATTAACGCTAGCATTTCTTCTAACCTTTCATCTTTTTTTATTTCTAGGAGGAGTTGTTGCTTCTCCTATTATTTCCAAAAAAATCATTCATTTTTCTTCTTGTCTTATCTTCTGTAGAGTAATCATCACTGTCCATTTTCAACTGTTGATTTTCGTGGTAGCGTAAGACTAAAACCCAGATCTACTCTACAGAGGTACTTGATCTATCCACTCACTTTTTTATTTCTCTATTTGGCTTCTTTATTTTAATTTCTATTTTTTGAACCTTTTTCTTTTTGTTAAATCTGGCAACGCCGCAATTTATATTGTCGCAGTTTCACCTAAATTCGAGTCCTTTTTATTTTAATAACCTGACCTTCACTTATATATTTGTCGGTTTTCACTTAAAAATATCGTTTTTTCTTGTTTCTTTTTATGTCACTGTCATTAACAACATAACAACAGAAAAAGTCACCACAGCTCTAAGTAGCCTAAAAACCCATTCAAGTCCAGGCCAAGATGGGATACTATCTATATTTCTAAAGAAATGTGCTACATCTCTAGCACCCTTATTAGCCCAAATATACCAATATTCACTAAAATAATGGTACCATACCAGAGATCTGGAAAAAATCTATAGTGGTGACAAAGAACACCCGTCCAATTATAGACCCATCAGCCTGACCTGCACACTGTCCAAAGTACAAGAGAAAATTCTTGTAAAAACAACAACATCCTTTCTCTTAGAAAATGACATCATACCTCCTACATAGCATGGCTTTATGCCAAAAAGGTCTACTACAACAAATCTTCTCAGCTGCCTGGACGACTGGTCTACAAACAAATGAGAGACTCTGCTAAAAACTGAGTGGAGCATCTCCTTTCTTAAGCAAAGAACTTTCTATGTTCGAGCAAATGGAACCAGCTCTGATTGGTACCCAGTCGTCAGCGGAGTACCACAAGGATTTGTACTTGCTTCTCTTTTTTTATATAGTTTACATTTCTGATCTGTCAAAAACTATTCAAACTAAAGTAAAATCCTTCGCAGATGACAAAAAACTATATGGAAATCCTTTAACACAACTGCAGCAACTTAAAAAAGACATGAGCACTGTAGAAGAATGGACAACCACATGGCAGCTAAAACTAAATGAAAAAAAGTGTACTGTTTTACACATAGGACGAAATAACTCTAGATACAACTACCAAATAAATAACATCGAACTCAAAAAAGTCTCAGAACAGGAAAGCCTAGGAGTCTATGTCACCGATGATCTGAAATGAGAAACCCATATATCCCACACAGAAAAGAAGGCCAATCAACTAATATACCTTATGAGACAAGCTTTTGAAAATCAAACTGTAAAAATAATTAAAAAAAAACTATACACCACTTACATTAGACCAAAACTAGAATATGGCCACACAGTTTGATCTCCTTTCTACATCATTAGAAAGTTTGCAGAGAAAAATAACCAAAATTCCAATTGAAATCTGCCATACGAAATAAGACTACAAAAATTCCAATTGACAACATTCAGAGAAAGAGGGGACCTAATTGAAACACATAAGATCCTAAATGGCCACTACTCTACAGACCGTATAACTGGAAGATATGTTCCAAATGAATCTAAACTTAAACCTCAGAGGACACCACCAAAAACTGAAGAAAGAGAGAACTGTTCTTCTTGGAAGGAAAAACTTTTTAACCAATCGCGTAGTCTATAAAATGGACTTCCGTAAGCCCAGAAACGATAAGTGCACCAAACAAAAACATTTTCAAAAATAGACTAGACCAAAGTCTTTGTACCATAAACAACACATTAGTGCATTATTTTTAAAGAAGTACCAAAAACAAAAAACTAAAAGTGAAAAATCAAAAGCGATGGACTCATCGGTCTTAGGCCGCTTTTCATTGCCAAGAACATAATAATGATAATAATAATGTTGATCTTTACGCATATTCTCATTACCATGCTCTCTCTTCCAATTCCATGAGACTTCATCATCATTATTTTCACTTTCTCAAGGAACCCAATAGGAAATGCATGTGGATATATTACCAAAGTGAGAGAGTCTAAACTGATCATCTTCTCTCGAGAAAAAATAATTTTTGAAGATATTGAGTGAAGGTTGAAACCGAGTGGTAGTGATCAAAATATACCAACTGCGAGCAAAAATTTGTTAGAACGAAAGTGCTCATGGGATGCTTCATTTTACAAAGACAGCACACATAGATTCATACACAAAGAGCAGATGTGAAGTTTTCTTGAGACCTCTAGAGGAACATACTCCAGGAACGCGAAAGAGTAGGAATTTTAAGAACGTATTGTGTGTGGTTCCTTCTGGACTTCTCCAGGTTTACTTACATCAACATCAATGTGTTTTCTTTTTACGAAAATATACTTAATGAGCATATTATCATCGTTTCTCCAAACCGAAGGTTTCCTTGCTTTTATTTTTTTTCTTCTATCTTTGCAATTTTATGTGTTTTCTCTCTTTTCATATGGAAATTAGTAGAAAAGTTATTAAATTTCCAATGATTCATATCTGATTTTCAATTTCAATTAAGCTCCTGAATCTCCTCAATGTACTTAGTTTGAGATTAAACATACTTAACTTGTCAATATCTATACCTATTGACAAATTACGTAACTTTTTGTAAATAGTAAATTAACATGATCACGTGCTAAAAATGAATTTAAATACGCGTGTAATTCGAAGCGATAATTTCCTAACAAATTAGCCGCTTAATGCTAATTTAATGCTTGTGGTTTGAAAATTTGCCACATTTTTGTTTGCTGATGGTCAAAAATGTGACCATATATATATTTTTTTTCCGATGTTATTGAAGATTAAGCATAGGCAATTTTGTTCCTATTATTCTAAATGATGGCCAATTATAGTTTGCTCGTTTTCAATATGAATATGAACGTCATGTGAAAACTTTTTAATGAGTTTCAAGTTTTTTTTTTTTCAGTTATTTTAACGACTTTTAAATTGATTATTACTGGCAAATCTTCACGGCTTCAGTATTTTTCCAAAATGTAACATACCTAAGTACCTATATGAAAATGATTTTTGTTCAAATCAGACTTTGGATAATTATTTTAAAAATGCAATTGCATGCAACAATCACTGATGAGATATTACAATTTAGCTGCAAAGTCATTGAAAAGAAATCACAGCTCTTGTAGGCTTCCATGTTTGCTTAGGTACATATTTTCTACTTTTTAAGGTTGGACCTTTTAATTAACTTTCATGATATAAATATAGAAATCTATTATCTTTGGCAAACAACGAGAAGGTGGTTTCATCAGCTAATGGGCTCTAGCCTTTTTTCATCATGAGTTAAAACATGTGTAGCTTTTTGCTGATAAATAGTAACTATAACCCCAATTAATCAACTATGTTCCTTTTAATTTGTTCATTTAACACTTCCATTTTCAAGGTGCAAATAGTTTTGGATAGATTCAATAGCAATTAATACAGAAAAATGTGTGGTTGGGGTTTACTAAAACAAAAATAACAAAATACAGAGCTTTTTTTTTCAAAAAGAAGCATCAAACCACTAATTTATTTTCAAAGTCAGAACCAAAGAAGCTTATGTTCTCGTCCAAATAAGATAAAGTATGGAGAATAACCGGTTGTTTCACTATATGCAGCTCTAATTGCAAAGGCAAAATCAATTTAAGGTAATCATCATCCCAAGCTCGGTGATCTTCTTGACGTATACATATACAAATAAGGAGCCTATACGATTAGCTCGGGGATTAAAATTTATTTCAGTACAAAAGATTTATGATGCTTGGAATTTCTCATTTAAACACCATTGACACAAGTTAGACACACAGATAACGAAGGACTCTGTTGTACAATGAATTTGGATTCAGCCGAACGATTTCATGTTGGGGATTTACCACCAATTTGTTGCATATAAGTTTTGATGCTCACTGTATCTGTAGAATTCTTTTACCTTGTACCTGTGTCGTTTTTGACTTTTGTAGACCAGTTAGTTTTTGTTGTCAGTCTGTCAACGTTCACCCTTCAAAAGGTTATGGGCCCAGTCTTCAGTTAGTTCCAGTGAGCACTCTTGAGTCCGAAAAAGATAAGTGCCAAAAATAAGTCTTCGAAAAGTTTCAGCATTCTGAACGAAAATTCGAGTTGTGACAAATGGCTGCGTTTAATAGTTTAGCAGTACCTATTCTGGGAGCATCTAATTTAAATAATTGGCATTTCCGTATAGTCACTCTATTAAAAAGGGAACAATGCTCTGAAGACCTGAATGATCCACCACTAGCAGGAGCAACAAATGAGGAGAAAATAAGTTTTTTCGACTAGATACTACGGCAAAGTCAGTGATTGTGCAAGGTGTTTCGGAAAAACATCTGGACATCATCAAAGATTGCAAAACTGCAAAGGAACAGCTTTTTGCTTTGAAGGATGTTTTTGTGAGAACTAGTGCATTCACGAAGTTATCACTTTGGAGAAAATTACTTGGATTGCAGTCAGGTATGAATGAGAAGTTGGAAGACCATTACCTAAATTTCGACACAATAATAAGGGAGCTCAAAGACTTAGGCTCAAACATAGATGAAAGTGATAGAGTTTGTCATCTATTGCTGCCGTTACTGTCGAAATTCGACGCAGTTATTACTGCTTTAGAAACCGTAAGTGACGTAAAAATTGATTTTGTCAAGGCCAGACTTTTAGACGAAGAGATAAAGTTAAATTCAAGAGCTAAAAATGGGGGTCAGGAGAATGAAGTTACTTTCAAGGCTACAACTAACAAAGGCTGTTTCATATGTGGTGATGAAAATCTTTTTAAAGTACAGTGTCCAAAACGAAATATGTGGTCTAACAATATAAGAGGCAACTACCGAGGCAATTACAGAGGCAGGTTTAGAGGAAGAATACATAATTCAAAAGGACATAGAAGTGGAAGTTTCAACCAAGGAGCAAGAAGATAATGCTGTTGACGATCAAGTTGTGCTGTATGCAGCAAATGTATGTAATACTGTACCTGAGGGTAAAGTAACTCTTATATTAAATTCAGGTGCAAGTAACCATTTTGTTCAAGAAGAATTGGAACAGTATATGCATGATGTCAAAACCTTACCACAGAATGTATCAAAGTGCATTGCCAACGGAGAAGTTTTGAAGACAACCAAGGTGAGAAAGTTAAAAGCAAGTTGTCAAGGGCAAACTGTTTATATTGAGGCTTTGATTGTACTAAAAATAAAGCATAACTTGATGTCAGCATCAAAAATGATTTTAGTGGAAAAAGACCAAACTACAATAAGAGGTAAAAATTTTGCTTTAACGTGCCAGAATAGAAACGGATTGTAGATACTTACGCTAGATAGCATTGATAGGACAAAAGAGGAATGAAATCTTACCATAGATGATGATATATGGCACCGAAGACTTAGGCATGCAAGTAAAGATGTTCTGTCACAGCTAGGTTTGAAAACTTCAGACAACTTGTGTTGAAGGGAAAGCCACACGTTCTCCATTTGTAACCATTGAGATACGTACAACAGCCATAGGTGAATTGATTCATAGTGATCTATGTGGACCTGTGACACCTAACACAGTAAATGGAGAAAGATATTCTCAAGTGATTCTTGATGATTACTCGCATTTTGTTATTGTGAAGTTACTTGAGAATAAACATGAAGCAGAATTAAATCTGAGAGATTATGTACTCGAGTTAGAGACGCAGCATAATGTAAAAGTGAAACGTTTCAGACTAGATAATGGAAGAGAGTTTACATCAAGAAGTTTTAAAGATTTTTGCAGACAAAAGGGGATTAAATTAAAATATACAATGGCCTACAGTCCTCAGATGAACGGTAAATCTGAAAGGATCAACAGAACTTTGTTAAATATGATAAGAACAAAAATAATTAATTCCGGCGTTCCAAAAACACTATGGGAAGAAGCTGTGAAGTTTTCTGCATATGAACTCAACAGAACCCCGACATCAGTTTTACCAAAAGGAACGACACCATCACAGATCTGGCACGGAAGAAATGATTGGACCAAATTAAGAGTTTTCGGTTGTCGAGCATGGTATATACCAAAAAGAAACAAGATAAATCCAGAAGCAGTAAAAGCAGTGATGATGGGATATTGTGGAGGAGGCTTCAGAATATGGTCACCTACAGAAGAAAGAATCATTCGATCAAGAGATGTTAGGTTTGGTGAGTCTATTATGGAATTCAAGAATGTAGAGAAACAGGAAAATAATTACATACCTATAACAGTAGAAGAATATAGAAATTCGAATGAGACAGAGAATACTCAAGAAGAGAGACAAATTGCGGGAGATGAAGATATAGAATATGAAAGTTTAGATGAAAGCAGTGGAAGCCCAAGTGATCCTGAAGATATACCAGCGAGAGATTGTAAAGTAACTAGATCTAGAAGAAATACAAGAAAGCCTAAAAACCTGGATGATTATGAGCTGTATGTGGCATATTGTTTACTCTCAGAGAGTCAGGAAGAGCCAAAAACATATCAAGAAGCCAGTGAATCTGAAGAGTGGCTAAAAGCAATAAACAATGAGTTGAAATCTCATGAAAAATTACACACCTGGACGCCAACCGAATTACCTTAAGGACAAAAAGCAACTGATACGCGATGGATTTTTAAGGTGAAAGAGGATGGCACGAAGAAAGCGAGACTTGTAGCAAGGGGTTTTCAGGTACCACAAGAGGGCGAAGAGTTTATTTATGCACTAGTGTGCAGACTTCCTACAATTAGACTTTTAACTTCATCAGTGTCAGTGCAAAAAGACTGGATACTGAGCCAGATAGATGTGCCAACCGCATTCCTAAATGGTCAATTGAACAGTGAAGTGTATATCAAGAGGCCAGAGGGACTCAGAAGCGACTGAAAGTATTTAAAACTTAACCGGGCATTGTATGGACTGCGTAACGCACCGAAGTGTTGGAACATGAAGTTAAGTGAAGTAATGTTGAGACTAAATTTTAGAAGATCACAATATGACTATTGTTTGTATGTTAAAGACGATGTTTATTTGGTGTTGTTTGTGGACGATGCATTGATAACGGGACCAAAAGAAAAAGTGGACAAATTAGTGGACAGTTTGCATAATGAATTCAAGGTTAAGAATATAATTGAAGTGAAGACATTTCTGGGAATGGAGATAAATAAAAACGAAGGAGGTATCAAGATCACCCAGACAAAAATGATCACACGACTATTGAAAGAGTCGTGGAAAATAGTAGACCCATAGCGACACCGATGGAAGTAAATTTCCACATGGAACCTATAGAAGAAAATATCCCGTATAGAAGGCTGATTTGCAGTCTGATGTACTTGGCATTGGTGATAAGACCAGATATCGCTTATAGTGTTTGTTACTTAAGCCGATACCTGGACAAGCCAACAATACAAGCATGGAAAGCTGGAAAAAGAATTATGCGCTACCCTAATGGATCTAAGAACTATGGATTGATGTATGAGAAAAATGATAGAGGCTTAGAAGCTATATGTGATGAAGATTAGGCTGGTGATAGGTAGACAAGGAAGAGCGTAAGTGGTTTCATATGTTTCCAAGACAGAAATCCAATAGCTTGGCACTCATGAAAGCAGAGTTGTGTAGCCCTTTCTTCAATAGATGCTGAGTATATAGCAGCTGGTTCTGGTTGCGCAACTCAGGAGGTGGTCAATTTGAGAGGTATTTTAGCAGACTTTGGCGAGTGCAAACCTGTTACTTTAAAAATAGACAATCAAAGTGCTATTTCCATGATTAAAAACTTTGAGAACTCCAAGCGAGGTAAAAACATAGAAATTAAGTATCATTTCATTGAAGACCTTTGTCAGAAAAAGATAATGGAAATTATTTAGATTTGTTCCAATGATAACTGTTTTGATGTGTTTACGAAGTCGTTAGGAAAAGAAAAGTTTGTGAAGTTTAGGCAGAACTTATTGAGCCAATAATGTGTTTTTACTTTTTATATTGTTTTGTGGCATTGCTACTCCTCCACTTTGGCTGGTTGAAATAGTATAGGTTCCATCACCCCCAACAAGTTTCTGGTTGATCTTTATCCTTGATCTCCTGCAGATCCAAGATGTCTGGTTGATAGTCCTCCAAGAGCACTTCGACATATTACCTTTGACTCTTGAGATTGCTATAATCAGGACCAATATGAATTTAAAATGGTGAACGCAGTTCCTATAAGCTCCAAATCATAGAGCTTTAAATTTCTTTCTCTTGTCATAGTAAATTTCAGAGAGAAGAGATCAACATCTGTAAATTCATTCTTTCGCACCTTACCTCAGTATAAGATAGATGCAGTCACTGGGAAATCGAACTTTTATATTATCAAAGAGTTGAAAGATTTTTTTGAATCTTCAATAAACCCTCTCACATAGAAACATTATTAATTTTTAATGGCAAATTGCTGAATTGCAACAAAGGTAATTATTGCGGCTTTCTATACAGACAAAGGTTTTAATTTTCCGCCTGGTGCAATTTCCTTTTACAGCATGCATTAAGTTCGTTAAACTTCTTAACATAAATGGGTTTCGAAATGCACTGCTCTAATTTCCAAACGCGAACTGATGCGTTGAACTTTTAATTTCTAAAAATAAAATGCGGAAAATAATAAACCTATAAATTATCAGAATCCAGAAATTTATTTAATTTTCCAAAAACTTGAAAGATGAGAACAAACAAGCTAACGCGGAAAATTGAAATAGTGCCAGGACAGTTGAGTGTTTATACTCTTAATCAAAATAAAGCTTGTTCCGCCCGATTTATTTTCGACTTTTATGCGTACTTAAGTGTTTCATGGTGTATTATTTTTGGTACAGTCAAAAATCGAAAGGTCAAGAAAATTCAATCAAACAACCAAACGAAATTGTGCGTTGTAGCGTTGCATGCAGCCTTACCCACTATACAAAAGAACTTTTAAATTAAAGGTTACGACCTACAAAACGTTTTACTGTAATTAAATTGTATAGCTAGAAGGATGTTGTACCAGGTGAAAAATTATACAATTTGTTTTGTTTATATTGAATATCGTGAAACTTGGAATAAAAGCAACCGAAATAATACCGTCCTAATTCCAATCAAGACCTTGAATAAAACTTTTTAAGGAAATACGCATAATTAGGTACCTAATCGATCAGTGTTCATGTAGATCAATAGGTAAAATAAATCTACAGATGCGTAACATTTAGCTTTTGGGATTTGGTTTTCAAATTTTGAAACATGAATATTCCTACCAGCAATCAGCAATACTAAATGTAATAATAAACAATATTAACTTTAATAATTTCCATCGTGTCTGAACTATACAGAGTTGGAAACGTTTTCATATGGAGACAGAGACGAGAGACACCTTTAGTAAAATGATGATATCCGTAAGTATATACTTTTGAGTACCTATGTCCAAAGTCTAAATAATGAAAACATCTGATGATATTTGTATGTAATGGTAAGGTTGAAGGCCACCAAATCCATTGGCAGTAACCAATAAGACTGTTTTTGTAGGTATACCAAAACAAAATCTCTCAAGAGTCTCAAGACTTATAATAAACCACCAAATAATCGATCACCAAAGTACCACGCTTATTAAAATGCAGACAAAGTACTTCCGAATTTAAATTAGCAAACAAAAACCGTATCCTTCCTCGTTAATATTCTTCCAGCCTATTCATTTAAAGTCCATCATGTGAAGCGTATTCGATTCACGTTGACGCATACACAAGAAGCAATTTAATTCAAAGTTAACCTTGCAGTAGTACCTAATCAATAAGTAATCGACCTGATAATAGTTCAATTCCAGGTCCAGAAAAATGGTGCCAAAGTTATCCGGCAGCAGCAGGAACCCGTCAAAGTCCCATCGATATTCGACCCGTAGACCTCAAGTCGCTGAACACCAACGCTAAATTAACTTGGAAGTATGTTCCGGAAAATACTAGGGAAGTGTGCAATCCCGGATATGGCTGGAAAGTTGGCGTTGATGGTAAAGGATCGGAACTCAATGGAGGTCCTCTTGAAGGCGTCTATGTTCTGGAACAGTTTCATTGCCATTGGGGTAAGACAAACGATGAAGGATCTGAGCATACTATTAATGGACAAAAATTTGCTGGAGAGGTAGAACAATAATTTAGATGTGCTTGTATGTAATAAATAGTTTGCTTTTAGTTGCATTTAGTTCACTGGAACACAACAAAATATTTATCTTTTGATGAAGCTGCCAAGCAACCTGATGGATTGGCTGTCCTTGGAGTTTTCTTAAAAGTAAGTTTCAGCTTTGTATATATTTCATAAAACATAGAATTTTTTTGATTCTAGCCAGGCAAAAAACATTTGGAACTAGAGAAAGTTGTGGCTCAATTAAGCAAAATCCAATTCAGAGGCGAGTCAGCTAAAATTTTGCAGCCAATCAATCCTGGTGAATTTCTACCGGAAAACAGCGGCTATTACACTTACCATGGCTCTTTAACCACACCACCTTGTTCTGAATGCGTTATCTGGATCGTTTTTAAGGAGCCAGTTGAAGTATCCGAGGAGCAAGTGAGTATGAATATAATTTTTTTTTTTAAATAAAAATACATATTGTCCGATTTTCAGCTTAAAGAATTCAGAAGTCTCAGATGCTACAGCAACAAAGACTCTTGTCCTTGTGACGAATTCAAGGGTTTTGTCAAGAGTAATTTCAGGCCCACTTTACCACTGGGCCAGAGGGAGGTTAAAGAGTGCAGGCAATGAAGTGGCAAAAAGATAGGAAAACTTACGCTTACCATAGTAGATCATAAAATGGCATTATTTTAACTTTAGCTTTAGAATGCTTTTTAGTTTGACAGCGGAAAGTGAAAGATAATCCTGACGAAATGGTGAATCAATTTTTTAAGTTTGCGTTATTTTGTCAGGGATTTGTGATTAGTCAATATATACTCATCTAAGGGACCTTAAATGTGCTGGGAAAAAGCAACAAGTGCAATATATATTTTAATAAGATGTATACTTATACTAAAAAGAATATTTTATAGCTAATATTATAATATCTTGTTTTAGAGATGTGTTCCTATTATATGCACATTTTATTGTAGTCATAGGTGAAGTTACCTTTTTGTAGCTTTTTTGGAAATAAAATCAATAGTTATATTTTGAAGCAAATGTATTTATTATTTATGAGAAACTTCGTTGTGTCCATAGAAAAGTGATTTATAAATTCTTAAATAGAACATTCACTGGATTCATCCCCTCCACATTTTGTTTTAGTTCGTGACTACACCGCTGTGCGCCCATATCGCCGTTTCTCAACTTTGTTTAGTGAATAGAAAATGACAATGACCGACAACATAGAATCGTGTATATAAAAACCAGTGATAAAAATGCAGGTGTCCCTTTACCATCATAATGAAAATGTCATGTTGTCATCTGAATTAATTTGTTGAGTGCATGTCGTTGATTGTTTTGAATTCCAAGACTGTGAAAGAAGTGATAAGTGCATCATTATAAGCACACAGTGTGTGACCAGGCGGCAAAAAATGAATCGGCCAAAAGCGAATTGAAGCCACAGACCAGGAAAATCTACATCAAAAACAACACAGAAACAGAAATTTTGGTTTTGTTGGAGATAAACAACCTAGAAATCGTGTCACTGTATGATGCTCCATCATTTGCTCCATACATGCTCGAGAGAATTATAAATAACTTGATGAAATATCACAGCCTTTTAACTGGAAAAATGGACATTTTTAAAAAGCAAATTGGAAAGTGTTTCAGTTAGCTCATGAGTCAGATACGCCAGATCATCTATGGATAGGTGATAGACTATTTTATTCATTAAGTGATTCTCACATAAATACCATATATGAAAATAAAATGTATAAAATTTTAGTTTATGAAGTTTTGAAATACTGCCTTATTTTGAAATAATTGAAATGTCAAACCAGTCATTTAAAACCGAGATTCAAATGGCCCGCCAAATATTAGTTCAATGACTACACCGCTATGGCAGCACCCTCGGAAATGTCACTTGGCGACTACAACAGAAGTGAGCGTTCTATATCAACAATATAAATCACTTTTCTATGGTTGTCTCTCTAAAGCTGTCTCACTGACAGAGGTTTCAAGTAGGTTTTGTTTTTCATCCTTTCGAGCCCATGCTCTGCACTGAAGCTCATTGTGGCTTATTGTGCATCATTTGCATGGACTCTACTCCTTCCCATTCATACTAGAGTCTAAATGGTCGGCCTTTTCATGCATCCCCTACCCTTAGATGGTCCGATTTGCAATCCATGGGCAGCCATTCAGACTTTCAAGTAAGCAGTTTGAACCCAAATCAAGGCGAATGTAGATTTTTACTACCATCAATTAATTTGGTCTGGACAAGACGTGCTGCTTGTTTTGTTTATAACAACAAACTAACTATATGGCTGTCAATTTGGTCTTATTTATCCCGATTGTCATGCCTTGTTTTGGTCTAGTTCCATAAATACCTACTTACTTTAACTTCCTACTATTGGTTGCCTATATAAATTTATGTCAGAAATCGCTTCCCATTTATTACAATTTCGGAAAACTT
Source organism: Ceutorhynchus assimilis (assembly GCA_917834065.1). NCBI lineage: Eukaryota > Metazoa > Arthropoda > Insecta > Coleoptera > Curculionidae > Ceutorhynchus > Ceutorhynchus assimilis. The sequence continues at coordinate 39,674,844 of OU892282.1, forward strand.
TGTGTAATGTGTCTTTCATAGAAAAATAACCATCAGCTTTTGAGTCTTGTGATCAAAAAGAATACATAGAGGATTTACTACAAAGAGATAATTACCCAACCTTAGCAGTAAATCGTCAGGCTGGAACTTCAATAGCCGTCACTAGAAAGTAGTCAGGTTGGTTCCTTATTCTCTTAACTCTTAACTCTAATTCACCCAAATTGTATAACCAAAAAATCCGAGATAAGATAGTTAGAATTTTTCAATCTGAAAGATATCTTTAATAATACTGTGACGCGTTCGCCAGTATGTACAGAACTAAAATACACATTAAACAATATGTTAGTTATAAGGGCTATACCTCCATTATCGATGTTTTTTCTGGAAAATGGTTAAACCTAATAGAAAGGAATATTTTTTATGTGTTTAGGAACCTTTCAACTCTAATCCACCCAAATTTTAGGCTAAAAGAGATAAGGGCGTTAGGATTTTTTTCAATCTGAAAAATTCATTTAATCTACGTCGGTGTCATTATGACACATTTAGCATCGTCATTTGAATGTCATTAGGTCCTTCATAATAGCACTAGTGCGTTTAAGAATTCATAATAACACCCAAATTTTGAAATGAAAAATATACAAAAAGAAAGTTAGTTGCCAGAAGAACCTTTTCAATAATGCTGTCTCTATATTCGAAGAGACACTTTCGAACTCAGAATCACCAATAATAATATTATTTTCCACTATAAAATTGAATTTATGGCACAAAAATGGACTCCAATATTGAAGCTGCCAAAGTCAAAATTCTAAAAACCAACAAGCCAGGTTCTCGACTAGTACGGGCACCTGCTAAATTTCAAATTTTAATTTGAGAAGTTTTTGCTATTTCAAGGCAAATCAAATCTATTTGGACCATTGTAGATTAAATTTTGAATGATACACGTTCGATATGAACTTTATTAATGAAACTTGTGTAACTAAACCACTCGGCTAACGCCTCGTGGTTTAAAGTTACACGCGTTTCATTATGGCGTTCATATCGAACTTGTATCATTAATAACTATAATAATACGTCAGCGCTATACTTCATACCAAATAAACTTATAGTTGGGTTGTCAAGCTCGACCGGCACAGCGTTGCCGTCTCTTGCATATTTTCCTTTGGTCAAAATATTTTCAGAAAAAATAATGGATTATATTATAATATAATGCAAACATTTATTACTTGAATTATAAACATTGTTTCAAAGCTTGGTTTAATAGATATTTAATAACAACTCATTTGTCAATCATCACATAAAATATAATCAGTACCCATTTTATTTACAGCCACTCTAAATACTATAAATAATAAAATATTATGAATATTTGAACCATCAAAAATATTTTCAATTATTCTGGATCACTGAAATTGCTAGAATCGCTAGAGTCTTCATCAACATTGATAAAAAGTGGAAGAACCTCTTGCCTGTCCATTACTTGTTCCCTGTTATACCACTCGTCAATTATTTCCACATTTCAGGGGTAACAGTTTCCAGTGCCTCTCGCCACATTTTTGAACAAGCATCTTAAGTATAACCATCTCTGCCAATATGTCGGTTATAATAGATTTTTGCAATTCCCCAAATAAATTCAATCGGATTAAAAGTGCAGTGGCATGGAGGTAGTCGTAAAACTTTATATCCATACTGTTCTGCCAAGTCATCTACCACATACTTTTTTGTTGGTTTATTCCTGAAAAATCAATACTTGAAAAGTTGAGCATAAAATGCATATAATTTTGGTATTGTAGGTAACTTACCTTGCAACAATGGTAACAAGTTCAGATTTCAATGCTGTATTTGGATACTCAACTTTCTGTTCGGTTAACCAATTTTGAATTTCAGCCTTGGAAGACGAACTATTAGGTGTCTTCGTTAATAACATGCTGTGGTAAGGAGCATTGTCTATAACAATGACAGATGGTTCAGTCAAGTTCTTCAGCAGCTGATTTTCGAACCAACGTACAAAGTTTTGCTGATTCATTTCCCCATGATAGTCGTTAAGTTGAGTTTTCGATGAAAATACGAGCGATGCACCTTCAATCAATCCATTTTCATTGCCAGCATGAAGTACGATATATCTAAAAAAAGCATTTAATTTGTACATCTAATACAACTGCTCTCTGTATTCATGTTTATATTCACCTTTGACCATCAACTTTCGTAGTTTTAACACGTCGCTTGTTATTGTCTTGCCAAGAGCGATTAATGGTACCATTTTGAAACAATCAAGTCTCGTCAAAGAAAACAAACTGGTACAAAGCTCTACAAAGCCTCCTGTTTCAGTCTTAGATAAGACCTCAAAAATGATATGCGTTTAACAGCAATATCAGGAAGTTCCATCGTATAGCACTGTTATCGAGCTTTGAAACATCACAGACTCTCTTTGAAGTGCATTGTTTCTTAGAAGGCGATTCCAAAACTTCGTTATTTTTGATTGCCTTTGAAATAGCACAGACAGTGGACATACTTAAGTTCAAAGCCTCTGCTACGCGCTAAAAATGAGAGAAAATAAAGTTCAAATTGGAAATTCCTATTTGGTCACACGACATCAACGACTTGTGAACTCACCTTCCTAACAGCATTTAGGGGACATAAAGGGCCATTATTATCGCGTTCTCGTTCGAAATATTCTAACAAGGATGCGATTAGTTCTTTGCAACGGCTGTTAAGCTGCTTCGGCATCTTGTACACTTCGCACTATAACCTGTTTTTGAAAAACTAGCTCACAATAAATAGCACTCAAACCAACAACTCGTAAACTGCCAAAACGCAATCAAAATTCAAAATGTCAAGAATTTCATTTGGCAACATTACATTTTTTGAAGTGGTGTTACCAACTGAATGACCAGCGGGAAATTCAAATTCCAATTAAGTCAATCCGACGCCGAATAATTTCACGGTTGGCCATAACGATTTTAAAAATGGCGTCATCGATGTCACAACTACAAGTTTATTTGGTATGAACGAACTATATAAAGCCTGTAGCCTGTACCTCCATTTTCGACGTCTCTCCTGGAAAGTTGATCAAACTCATGGAACCAAATATTTTCTTATATGTTCAGGAACCTTTCAACTATACTCCACCAAAATTTTATAACCCAAAAATCAAAGATAAGAGAGTTAAGATTTTATCAATCTGAAAGACACATGCAATAATAGGTAGGTATGTTAGTTATAAGGGCTTTGCCGCCATTTGCAACGTTTTTCCTGGAAAATGGATGAACCTAATAGAACCTTTTCTTGTATATGTTAAGGAACCTCTCAGCACTCTCAGCTTAATTCATCAAAATTTTATGCCAAAAAAATCCAAGATAAGCAAGTTAGGATTTTTCCAATCTGAAAGATAGATTTAAAAATACGTCAGCTATAGGGCCTGTACCTCCATTTTCGACGTTCCTTCTGGAAAGTTGATTGAACTCATGGAATCAAATATTTTTTTTTTGTGTTCGGAAACCTTTCAACTATAATCCACCAAAATTTTATAACTTAAAAATCCAAGATAAGAGAGTTATGATTTTTCTAATCTGAAAGACACATTTAATATATATATGTACAGGGTGGGCCAATGGAAACTTTCCACCCCGATTTTTTGGGTTTGAAATGAAAATCTGGAAAAACGCTCGGACACGTCGATTTTTGATTCAAGGGGGAACTATTTTTCAGTTTTTTTCATCCCCGTATCTCGCTGAGGGGTGAACAACCTCCCAAATTTGAATAGAGGATACGGGTCGTGTCACATCTCTTTTTAAAGGTCATTGAGTTCTTTATGACCCTAGAATTTCGGGTTACCGTAAAGTTCCCTAACTTTGACTGTTCCCCTAACATGGACCAAAAGATCATAAAATGATATAATGCGCCTTAAAAAACTGTGAATGTATATTGCTAGCGATTTCTACCTACAAACAGTTAATCTAATGTCTAATAACTGGCACTGATTCGGAAGTTGATGTTTCATTTTTACGAAATAAAAAGTTAATTTTTTTTTCTGGCCAAACGTAGGTAGTGGATGAATCGATTATAGTTATGAAACTAAACAATTCTTCAAATAGAAAACAGGGGTTATTTTTTGGAGAACTTCTTCTCAATCCTCTAGAAATAGAGTGACATTAACAAGTAGAAATTAGATAGGTTAGGTAGAAGTTTTTTTTTAATGTGTTCTGTTTCCCGCCAAAGAATAAAGGTTTACTTTATTTGCAATATTAGATTTATGAATGATAATATGCAATTTCAGCGGATATAATGCAACTGACTGATTAGAAACAAAAAATGTATGTTATTTCCGTTTGAATTTTAGTTAAAGTTGATTAGATAATAACATTTTGTTAATATGTCTTTGACTTTTGGAGAAAGAATAAATAAATGAGTTAAAATGATGTAGTTTTCTTATTCTTAACTCGATTTTTATGATTTTTATAGCCTTAGAAATTTTTTTAAAACATTTTTACTGGTCAATCTTACTCTGTGAGACTGTAACATTAGTTTATTTCAGTTTTTAGTTCGGTGGTCAAAGTTATCTTCCCAGGTCGTAACTTTGACCACCAACATTTTTTCAAAAAAAAAACCGGTCTATGTTGATGGAACCAAAAATATTATTTCATGTCTCTATACTATCAGGTACAGCCCCAATATTGGCACTTTTGTTTGATTTTTGTCGCCTTCAACTAATACAATATTGCAGTGTAAAGTTGAAAACCGGTCAAAGTTATGTCACTTTACGGTACTATTTTCATCCGTAACGAAATGACAGCTTGTCAAAATCTGGGAAATATAGACTATTGTTTTAGTAGGAGTAAAAGCGATACTTACCTCCCTTAATAAAAATACTTACAATTTACAATTCACGTGTACACCTAATTGAAAATTATAATAAAACAACTTTAATTGTAGGTATTTTTATCAAGGAAATAGTATCGCTTTTACTCTTAAAACCATAGCCTCTTTTCAAGATTTTGACAAGCTGTCATTTCGTTACGGATGAAAATAATAAGACGAAATTCTAGGGTCATAAAGAACTCGATGAGACCTGTAAAAAAATGTATGACACGACCCCTATCCCCTATTCAAGTTTTGGGGGTTGTTCTCTCCCAAGCTAGGGGGTTGAAGCTACAGGGATGAAGAAAACTGAAAAATAGTTCCCCCTCAAATCAAAAATCGACGTGTTCGAGCGTTTTTCCAGATTTTCTTTTCAAATCCAAAAAATCGGGGTGGAAAGTTTCCATTGGCCCACCCTGTATATAATATGTTAGTTATTAGGGTTTTGCCTCCATTCCCATCTTTTCTCTTGGAAAATGGATGAATGGATGAACCTTATAGAACCAAATATTTTTGTATATGTTTAGGAACCTTTTCAACTCTAATCCACTAAAATTTTATACTAAAACAGTCCAAGATAAGAGAGTTAGGATATTTTCAATCTGAAAGATATACAGTGTGTCCCAAATTGGTGGTGCATGTATTAGGATATAGGAAACTGTAACAGATACGAGGGAGGTTAAATGGGAAAAGTTTTAAACAATTATGTTAGACGTTTAATAGCGTCTGCAGATTGAGTCTAGCTATTCATATTTTTGAGATATTTAGAAAAAACTGAAAAGTTGGTTTTTTGAAAATGGGCTGTAAATCTTTTATTTTTGAAAATTTCTCAAATCTGTGAAAACACTTTCAAAGCAACTCTGTACAGAATACGCATGTGCAATTTTATTTTTTCTAGCACGTTTCGGTTTTCTGGAACCATCTAAAACTTCATTATTTCTTATAGCCGCCATGTTGGATTTTCATACCGTGAAATGGAGTGAAAAAATACAAAATCAATGATACAATTGACCAAAATAATTAATTTTGGTCATACAAAATACGTTTTTATGTTTTGATCAACTTGACAACGTCGCATTACAGAACATTTAGTATAAGGAAGTAAATTAATTTATAAATACAAATGAAAACAATTAAAATGCAAAGGAGTGATGTCAGGAGACCAAGCTGGCCAAGGAACTGGAGCGCGATTAGCAATTACCCTCTCTCTAAATGTATCATGCAAAAACTCCTGAACTTCTCGGGTCTTATGAGCACGGCAACCATCTTTTTGGAACCAATCCATACGGGATTCCTAAAAAAAATAAAAACAAAAATGCATAGAAAAAAATACGATGTGTTTAAAATAGGATGTAATAATAACACAGATACCAATAATGCCGCACCACACATTAAACCCGAAACGAACTTGCAACCTTCGCTGAGCTCTCAATTTTGCATTTTCTGTTGACCAGAAGTGGAAATTGTGAATTGTGACGATTAAATACTCCACAATTACTAAGTAAATCTAGTCTTATCGGAACATACAACATAATTTGGAAAAGTTGGATCTGCATTACGTTCAATAATGTACCAGTTACAAAACTCGAGCCGCCATCCTCCTTAGATAGCTATCTCCTCGAACTCCTCGAAGGCTAGATATTAGATATTTATGTTGCTTCAAAACTCTATGAATAGTTGACTTAGGTATGTGAAGTTTTCTACCAGCTTCTCGGGTCGAAGATGAAGGATTTTCATTAAAATTTTGTTCAATAGCAGCATCACGCCTGAAGCGCAGTTCGATATGGTTTGGTTTCAACAAGACGGTTATCCTGCCCATAATACCCAAGAAATTCAGGAATTTTTGCATGATACATTTACATTTAGAGAGAGAATTGCTAATTGCGGTCCAGTTCCTTGGCCAGCTTGGTCTCCTGACGTCACTCCTTTGGAATTTTATTTTTTTCATTTGTATTTATTAATTAATTTACTTCCTTATACTAAATGCTCTGTAATGCGACGTTGCCAAGTGGATCAAAACATAAAAACGTATTTTCTATGGCCAAAATTAATTATTTTGGTCGAGTGTATTATATCATTCATTTTGTATTTTTTCACTCTATTTCACGGTATGAAAATCCAATATGGCGGCTATAGGAAATGATGAAGTTGATGATGGTTCCAGAAAACCGAAACGTGCTAGAAAAAATCTAATCGCACATGCGCATTCTGCACAAAGAGTTGCTTTGGAAGTGTTTTTACAGATTTGAGAAATTTTCAAAAATAAAAGATTTACAGCTCATTTTCAAAAAACCAACTTTTCAGTTTTTTCCAAATATCTCAAAGATGTGAATAGCTAGAGTCAATCTGCAAACGATATTAAACGTCTAACATAATTGTCTAAAACTTTTCCCATTTAACCTCCCTCGTATCTGTTATAGTTTCCTATATCTTAATACATGCACCACCAATTTGGGACACACTGTATTTAATAATACGTCAGCTATAAGGCCTGTACCCCCATTTTCGTCGCTTCTCCTGGAAAGTTGATTAAACTCATGGAGCGAAATATTTTTTTATATGTTTAGGAACCTTCCAACTATAATCCACTATAATTTTATGACCAAAAAATCCAAGATAAGAGAGTTAAGATTTTTTCATTCTAAAAGTCACATTTAACAATATGCTAGTTATAAGGGCTTTGCCTCCAATTCCGACGTTTTTCCTGGAAAATGGTTAAACCTGATAGAACGGAATATTGTTTATATGTTTAGGAACCTTTTAACTCTAATCCACCCAAATTTTATGCTAAAAAAGTTCGAGATAAGAGAGTTAGAATTTTTTCAATCTGAAAGATACATTCACTAATACGTCAGCTATAAGGCCTGTACCTCCATTTTCGACATCTCTCCTGAAAAGTTGATCAAACTCATGGAACCGATTATTTCCTTATATGTTTAGGAACCTTTCAACTATACACCACCAAAATTTTATAACCGAAAAATCGAAGATAAGAGAGTTACGATTTTTTCAATCTGAAAGACACAATCATCAATATGTTAGTTATTAAGGCTTTGCATCCATTTGCAACGTTTTTCCTTGAAAATGGATGAACCTAATAGAACCTTTTTTTTATATGTTGAGGAACCTCTCAACTGTGATCCATCAACACTGTATGTCAAAAAAATCCAGAAAAGAGAGTTAGGATTTTTCCAATCTGAAATATATATTTAATAATACGTCAGCTATAAGGCCTGTACCTCCATTTCGACGTCCCTTCTGGAAAGTTGATTGAGCTCATAGAACCAAATATTTTTCAATATGTTTAGGAACCTTTCAACTATAATCCACCAAAATTTTTTAATCCAAACATTCAAGATAAGTGAATTAGGATTTTTTTAATCTGAAAAACTCATTTAATAATATGCAATAATATGTTGGTTCTAAGGGCTTTGCCTCCATTTCCAACGTTTCTCCTGGAAAATGGATGAACCTAATAGAAATGAATATATTTTTATATGTTCAGGAACCTCATCTCAACTCTAATCTACCAAAATTTTATGCTAAAACAATCCAAGATGAGAGAGTTAGGACTCTTTCAACCTGAAAGACACATTTAATAATACGTCAGCTATAAAGCCTTTACCTCCATTTTCGACGTCTCTCCTAGAAAGTTGATCAAACTCATGGAACCAGATATTTTCCTATATGTTTAGGAACCTTTCAGCTATACTCCACCATAAGTCTATAACCCAAATATCAAAGATAAGAGAGTTACAATTTTTTCAATCTAAAAGACACCTTTATTAATGTGTTAGTTATAAAGGCTTTTCCTCCATTTCCAACGTTTTTCCTGAAATATGGATGAACCTAATAGAACATTTTTTATGTATTAAGGAACCTCTGAACTGTAATCCACCAAAATTGTATGTCAGAAAAATCCAAGATAAAAGAGTTTGGATGTTTTCAATCTGAAAGATACATTTAATAATACGTCAGTTATAAGGCCTGTACCTCCATTTTCGACGACTCTCCTGGAAATGTGATCATACGCATGGAACCAAATATTTTTTTATATATTCAAGAAACTTTCAACTTTAATCCACCAAAATTTTATCACAAAAAAATCCAAGATAAGAGAGTTAGGATTTTTTCAATCTGAAAGATACATTTAATAATATCTCAGCTATAAGGCCTGTGCCTCCATTTTCGACGATTCTCCTGGAAACTGGTTGAACCTAATAGAACGGAATATTTTTTTATATGTCCAGGAGCCTCTCAACTCTAATTCACCCAAATTTAATGCTAAAAGAATCCTAGATGAGAGAGTTAGGATTTTCTCAATCTGAAAGATACTTTACTTTTAATAATACGTCAGCTATAAAGCCTGTACCTCCATTTTCGACGTCTCTGCTCGAAAATTGATCAAACTCATAGAGCCAAATATTTTTCTATATGTTTAGGAGCCTTCTAACTATAATACACCAAAATTTTATGACCAAGAAATCCAAGATAAGAGTTAGGAGTTTTTCAATCTGAAAGACACGTTCAAAAATATGTGGATGAACTTGATAGTACAGAATATTTTTTTTAATATTTAAGAATCTCTCTAACTCTAATCCACCCAAATCCACCCAAATTTTATGCTATAATAGTCCAAGATAAGAGAGTTAGAATTTTTTCAATCAGGAAGATACATTTAATAATACGGCAGTTATAAGGCCTGTACCTCCATTTTCGACGTCTCTCTTGGAAAGTTGGATAAATTCCTGACAAAGAGAGAGCAATCATTCTCTTGAGAACTCTGTTCCTCGGTTACGAAAAAAGACCAGAAAGAAAGACCCACAAGCCCACCACCAGAAAATTCTATTGTGTTGGACTGGACAGCAATTTTGGAAAATATCGCAGAAGACTTCTGAATACAAGAAGGTGCGTCGGATCAGAAACCTAGTACAATTGATAAACGAAGCGAGCGGGACAGCTATACTAAGCGAAAGATTTAAGACAAGGAGAGGTTATGTCACAGTGATAATTCTGAGCAGTTGCAACTGGCTGTTGAACCTTGCATTCTCGAAGCGGATCAGGCGAATACTGGTGTAACCAGGCAAATGCCAAGATGGTCAAACGTAGAACTCTGAACGAGTTAAAACCTTGATTTGATCAGCGCAAAATGAAGATTTAGGGAAGAAGACTAAACCAGAGCAGCTGGTGGCAATAGGATAGCATATACCAAGCCCTTGAAGAAGTCGCAGACACAATACATGGGATCAGAAGATCCAGAAACTCAGCATTATCTATTACCCTGCTTGTTAGATTCAGAAGTACGTATCCAAGGATTCACTGGGATTGTATGCTCTGATAAAAACCAACCTGTACCTTTCGTAGATACTATTTTTCGTAACATAATTTTTCCAAAGGTAACGTTCGATTATGTTGAGTAATTTAAAGATTACTCAATGACATTTGGATTACCCAACATAATCGAAAATAATCTTTGGAAAATTTAGGTCGCGAAAAATTGCCTCTTAGAGCAATGAACACCCACATGAAGTGGTAACGGAACGTGCTAATAGGAATTACGCCAGTCCTTTGAAAAAAAAAAAAATCAGATGCCTGGAAGCGAAAAAAGAAAAGGATGATCAAGGAAAGGAAATGGCTAAGAAAGTTGCAATGGCCTTGATTAACATCATTAACCCAATTCCGAAATAGGATCTCTTCCCAGAATGCGGAAAGCTTGTTTAGGATGGAAATATTCTTTCAGAGCATCAGTCTCTTGTAGCTTCTCAGTAAGAAAATGAAGGAAGCTTTCTGATACAAGCTAATGGAGGAACCTGAAAAGAAGTCACTATACTGGGCAGTCAGAATACTAGAGCACATCACTAGCACATTCATTTGGAAAAAATCTGTAGAACTCAGCCACAATGGCAGTCAAAACTTTAGAACATAACCTGACTCAGGAACCACAGCCTGGAGAATCAATTGGACGTTTTTTACTAGGACAACTGATTACCCCGCCCATTGAAGAGAAATAGGGAAAGCTGGAGCCGCCAAAAAAAAACAAATATGAAAATGTTCACATAAACTTTTAGTTTCAAATGAGCTCAGGAATATCATCCACTAAAAATGTTCAGATAGTTTCGGTACATTACTATGTAACACACAAAGCAAGAATAAGGGGTACCTACCTAAATCCTAGTATAAGTGTAGATTATTAGGGCTTTGCAGTAAAGGTCCAAGGTTTGACAAAACTTCCAAAGCTTCCACCTTTCATCTCTTAAGTAGTAGCTTAAACTGGATCTTATCCTAACCACAAACGATTTGGTTGGTGATGTGAGCCTTCAACCTTGAAAACTCCCTATAATTCCAAAAACAAAAACAGAAACTAAAAAATTTTTAGAAATAATATATTTCTTCTCAGGTAAAAAAGAATACAGAGACTATTAACAGATCGAACCTATAATATAATAAATATTTCTAAATCTAGATTTTTTCACGTGATTGATTACAAACAATAATATGAAAAAATTAAAACAAAAAAGCCAAAAAACTCATGCAAACTCACAATAATATTTAAAAAATCACAACACATTCATGCCGCAGTAGTATTATTCTCAGCATTATCCTTTTTAACGCCTTTGAGTTCCATCTGAATATCTTCCAGGGTTTTGCCTTTGGTTTCCGGCACCAATGCCACAATAAATATCAATCCCAAACCACAGCAACCGGCGAATGCGAAAAATGGCACAGAAATTCCGAAGTCGTCTTGCATTATTTGGAAGAATTTTGAAACTAGAGTGACTATGATGCCAAACCAGATATCAGCCAGGCAAAGGGCGAAAGCTTTTACGCCCGTTGGGAACATTTCTCCTAGGAAAAGGACTGGGATTACTCCCATGCCTAGATTGAAAATCACCACGTAGCCCAACAAGGCCACTAAAGGTACCACTTTAAGACTAGATACATCAAGGGTAGTATTGTTGCTTAGGAAAAAGTAAGTACCTTCTAATGAGAGTGCTACACCAGACCCAATAATAGAAATAATAAGTAAAGGTTTACGTCCAACTTTATCCACCAAAAAGCTGGATGCCAAAGCACATACTAGTTGCAAAGTGAAATAAATCAAGGTGGCTGTAGTTGGTGACATGTCTCCACTGGCTTCATGGAAAATACTTTGGGCGTAAAAAGTGATAATTGTGGTGCCGCTGAACTGTTGAATCGCTCTTAATCCAAAAACAATTATTGTAGCTTTCCTGTTGCTGGAAATAGTAAAAAGATCCGAAATTTTCCCTGTTTGTTCTCTCTCATCTTTCACAGCATCAAAAACACGGCCTAGTTCATTAGAAACATCTTTGGTTTGACGTAGAAACTGCAGACTTTTTGTAGCCTCATCAATTTTCCCTTTCATAACCAAATAATAGGGACTATCGGGCATAAACCAAAAAGTCGCAAAGAATATCGGCGGTAACGCTGCCGATATCAGAGCAGTATCCATGATACTCATATAAGATCCAATAATGTTGATTATCAACATTCCAGTAATCATGGATAATTGTATGCTGGACCCTAACAGTCCTCTGATGTCATACGAGGCAATTTCCCCTAAATACATCGGAAACGCTGTGAAAACTAGCCCGTCAGCCCATCCCGAAATAAATCTGGCAGCGTAGAGCTCCCAAATTGTTCCAGCGAAAGCCACCATGAGCCATGCTAGAAGGTAGGCAGGAGCTGTCATCAGCATGCACGTCTTACGGCCGATTTTGTCGACCATGTAAGCTGTCAATAGGGATCCGGAAGCTGCTCCGATACAAGGCATTGAGGCTAGCCACGATCCGTCTTGAGTTGTTACGGAAATTGTGGAGTTTTTGCTCAGGAGTAAGGGTAGAGAGGGTGACGGCCAGCCAAAGTGCATCGCTCCTGATATTACACCAAGACATCCTAGAATAGAAAAGAGTTTCATATTAATTGGAGGAATAATAATTCGTGGTATCAATTTGAAAGTTTGGTTGGATATAGTCTTGAATTGTGGATTTAATTATGAAGAGAATTCCAAAATATAAAGAATATAAAAAGATAAAAGTATCAAGTATAAGGGATAAAGTTAAACACATTTATACAGGCCAGAGAGACAATAGGGGTGATGGGTGCGAGCTCAGACAAGAATTGTCAATAGTTATACTAACTGTGTTTCTCAGATGTCTATTTGATGATGTTTCTGTTGACTCACTATATATGCTCTGATTATGAGATTCTTACAACCCTAGAACATCAACATCTTTTGTCTATACCCGAATATTGAATGTTTGTCCCCTGAACTACTTTAAATACATAGATACAATTTAAGAGCCTGAGATGAGAAAATAGGGACAGTCTAAGAGCACAGAAGGTAAGAAATATATTGCCATGGTGGCGTCTTCGTCAAACAGTACAGAATCTGATTTGAAATCTAGAGAATACGGGCAAAGGGATTATCGCGGTTATTCTGGATTTTACAAGAATGAATTACAGATACCTATGTAAAGACCGGTATTAGTAAGTAGTTTTTAGTTTGAGATTGACTGTGGTACGATTTAGATAGTGAACTTTGTAAGAGTTGTAAAGAGTAAAGTTGTCTGAGTTGATTAGTAAAGTAGGTACCTAATTTCATTGGTTGAAACTAGTTTTCTGACTGTTTCTGACTGTTTTCAACCAATTAAATTTACTCTAACTGGTTTGTGATTCCTGCAGAAACAGTCCTAATGCTAATGTTGTGTTAATTGGACATTGATTTTGAAATAAAAGAACCCAAGATTATTGTCACGCACTCCCCAGAGCCGTGACATTGGTGTCAGAAGTGAGGTATAAATCAAGGACTGCAAAGTGAAATCCGATTTCTGAGTAGTGTGGACATTATTTCAAACACTAAGTGAACACTGGAACAATATGAATAGTGAATTTTCAAGTAAGTTTCAAGTAAGTTCTAGGAAATTCTATTCGGAAACCAAGGGTGTTTTCTATATCAATCAACATCCAGAAAATACATTTCAAGAAAATTCTAGAACATTCCATTCGAGAATAAAGCAAGTTATCCAATTTGTGCGACTTCACCGATATGTTTGAAACTTCAAGCAAAGACCAGGAAAGAGATTTGAAGAAAGTTTGAGGAAATTTCTAGAACATTCTGTATATGCCTATCACGAGACAACAAGCAAAAATGAAAGAACAAAAAATTGAAGAAATTCTGCGCAAAATGTTGGAACTTCAAGAGACCAAACAACAACAAGAAAAACAAGACGAACAGGCTAGGCGACAAAAAGAAAAACAAGAAGAAGAAGCTAAACGACAAGAAGAAAAACAAGAAGAAGAAGCTAGACGACAATGAGAAGAGGCTAGGCAACAACATGAACGGCAAGAGGACATTGGACAACTGCAGAAAATATTTTAAACCATACAAGGATCTGTCGCTTACCTGGAACAAAAGATTAAGGAAGTTGAAGCCGAAGTTAAAGATGTTCAAGAAGTTAAAGCCGATGGTCAATAAAGAAAATGTTCGAGAAGTTAAAGACGATGTTCAGCAATTGGAACAAGAAGTTGAAGACCAAGTTCAAGCACTTGAAGAAGAGGTGAATAAATTAGAAATACAGTCCATCAATCCAGGTTGTGTTGGAGCATTTTCTAGTATGAAGATACAATGCAGACGTATTTGTGATGAATAATCAAACCGGACAAAACAGCTTAATCCAACACAAAATTGATACTGGATTGGCACATCCAATTAGACAACTACCATGACGTGTGCCAGTAGCTAAACAACAGGAAGTGGAAAACCAAATTGATAAAATGCGGGAATTATTGAAGAGTCAAATAGTCCATGGTTTGTGCCAGTAGTATTGGTTAAAAGAAAGATGGAAGTCTTAGATTTTGTGTAGACTACCGTAAGCTCAATGACGTCACCAAGAATGACAGCTTCCCTCTTCCGAGGATAGACGATACATTACAAAGAGAAAACTGCCTTCAGTATCGGAAGCGGGTTATACCAGTTTAACGTAATGCCTTTCGGATTGTGTAAGGCTCCCGTTACGTTTGAGCGACTGATGCGTTTAGTTTTGCGAGGCCTTACATGGAGAACTTATCTGGTATATTTGGATGATGTCATGATCATGGGAAATTTGTTCCAATACCAAACAGTATACAGAAACTTGAAATTCAGAAAATACTGCTTTATTCGGGCGAGGAGATTATCGCGTTTATTCTGGACTTTACAAGAATGGATTACAGATATAAAAAATCCGGTATTAGTTGGTAGTTTTTAGTTCAAGATTGACTGTGAAACGATTTAGATACTGAACTTTGTTATTATACTTGTAAAGAGTTAAGTTGTTTGAGTTAGTGAAGTGATTAGTGTCAAAGTGTGTAGTAACGTGGGATAGATTATTGTTGGTTCACTGGACTTTGATTATGGAATAAACGAACTCAAGATTATTGTCACGCATCCTAGAGCCGTGATAATATTTACTTAGGTACCAGGCTCTTGAATTTCTATTTTGTTTTCCAAAAGAATAATTTAACAAAGTTCAAGATCCGGGAATAAAAACCTGCCGAAAATTGAAAGTCTGTATCTACCTAATGGAGAAAAAGTATTTCATTTTTGCGAAGTGTTTCCTGAATCTCGTCTCTCCATTTCTCAATTTTTCCGTATGCTTCTTTTGTCTATTCCCAGCTTTTGAAATGTTGTCTCCTAAATTTCTTTAAATACATAGATATTCAATTCAAGAGCCTGAGATAAGAAAATTAAGCAGCTCAAAAGGACAGAAGGGGACTTAGGGAGGTACCTTTATGTCTAAGTACCAGTTTTATTTTAAACCTTTCTCTATTTCCTTACTTTTTTAGTTCCAATTATTGTATCTATTCCAGGATCTTGAATGCTTGTTCTCTTTTATTTGAACTTTTTGAGAAGTTACTCTAAATAAAAAAATTAAAAAAATAAAAAAAATGCTTATGATAGCAATTTGGCCCCTAAATCAAATGAATGTAGTCTTTTTGAAAAATTGTTGACCAAAACTTTACATTTTATACCCCTTGAAAACAATATTCATCAATTCCAAGCTCACCTTACTATTCCTAATCAGTTTTCGACTGATTCCTTTATGTAACAGATTCACTGTTACTTTTGCAAATTGTTGAATGTTACACGTTATAGGTCGTCTTATTTTATTTAAAATTCATCAACGCCGTTTCGAGCTTTCTTTTTTTTTTTTCATTTACCGACTCGAATCCTAAAAGAACGAGTCTAATCTAATATTAAAATTCAGGGAGTACTGTTAGATTTCGAAAAATACACTTTACGTAATTTTTACAGGTTAAATTATATAGTGGGCAAAATATACTTATATATTGTTTTGTGTCTGAAAGGCAGTAATCAATAGCATTCTGAGATATAGGCAATTTAATATAAACATAATTGATAGAAATACCAAACCCATTAATTTATTAATTAAATTTGACGTAAAATAATTAATGAAGAACTAAAACCTGTATAGTTTGTGGTATAAGATAACCACAAACATAATAAATCTCCTTATGGGCAAGATTTGTTGTCTGATAATTATTTCTCGCACACCATGTACATTAATTAGCATCAAAATTGGCAAAATTTCTATTTGGACATTGAAATCTTCCATAAATACATATTAATTAAAACAAAACCGGGTATAGGTAAAGGCGATTTAGTCATAATCGACAAAATAAAACAATATATTTCCTCGAAGGTCGCTATTAAATAATCGTTAACGATAACATTAATAACATTATTCATTTTTCCTATCGCACATTGTTGTTTATATCTGAATCAGGTCGATTTACTTATCAAACCCTGTTTTGAAACAATGAATGAGTCCTCTGTACTAATTAAATCGCAGATTTTTATTGGTTTTACCCATGGCATAACTACCTACCTACACATTCATCGATTTTTTATGACATGTTTGACGTTTTCGATTAAGCATTAACGTATTTACACTTTATTTTTTCTCAAGATAGATTTTGACATTGAAAACTTTGAAACATAAACAATAACGCTTGAACCTGATTGGTCGCAAAATGAGGTGTTTCTGCAGGTTGACATCAGTTTTAAAATAGCGACCAATAAGCGGCATTAGCGGCATTGTTTATGTTTCAAAGTTGACAATGCCAAAATCTATCTTGGGAAAAAATAAACTATATATTACTTATAAAAATTGAGTCCATGTAGAATATAGGTAGGAAGGTACCACATGCAAAATAATACAGTTTGTTCAAAGTCAAATTATTTCAAATTTTTGGGAGGTAATTTAATTTTAATGCAAGAAAAAGAGTTATCGAATGCAACATGATGAATATAAAAAAACTCCAAAAGATGGTATACAAAATAACTTAAATGAAACATTCGAAGAAGTCGTTTATGGTTCTCCGGGAAGAGTTGAATATGATGAGATGGAAAGTTAAAGTCAAAGGCTCAGATATCTTTTAAAATAAGTTCAATATGTCCTTTAGGCCGGAGCAAATTTTAAAAACCACGATTTTTAGCAAAAAGAAAGTATATAAATGCTCAGAACAACCTTGAAAAATACACAAAGATGGGGGAAGAGATGGATAGGGAGCTCCTAAGAACCCACTTTCCCGGCTCAAAGATAGTTGGACATGGAATGAGTCTAGACTTCGAAGAGCATCCAGGAACGACTGGCTGACCTCGAAGAGGGTAATCATGAAAAAGTCAAATGGGCTATAAACACCTTCGATCCATATAAGTCACCAGGGATAGATGAGATCTATTCCATAATGTTACAGAACGGAACTGAACTTGCAAACAGAATACTATCTAACATTCTAAGAAGTAGCCTAGCCTTTGGCTATATACCAAAGGCCTGGAGGCGAATTAGGGTATCGTTCATACTAAAACCTGGAAAAATAGGACAGGACACGGCGAAGACCCATTAGTCTCACATCATTTGAGCTTAAGACACTGGAAAAACTTGTAGATACTGGACGGGCACATTAGGGACGGTGTTTTGGCAAACAGACCACTACACCCAGACCAATATGCGATGTGAACAGAAACAGCACTTCACCAGCTGGTCAGCATGGTGAAGACCACACTGGCAAACAAAGAGGTGATCCTTCTTGGATATAGAGGGAGCTTTAGACAACACTTCGTTCGATTCAATAACCAGATCTCTCAAGCACAAAGGAGTTGATGTCACATGCTGTATGTGGGTCAACTCCATGCTTAGGAAAAGAATGGTAGAAACCACCATCGCAGGGGAGACACTGGCGTCTGGCGGCCAGGGTGTATAGGGATGCCCACAGGCTGGGGTATTATCCCCACTCCTGTGGAATCTAATGACGGACAGGCCTGTAACAAGGGAAAAAAATAAATGCTCAAGAATAATCAGGTATGCCACACTTGTCCACTGGAATTCCACGAGACCAAGAAGAGTGGAACCGAGACGCCCATGGAAATGCCAGACAAAATGATGATGGAGACGCAAGGGATCATGGACATTGAACAGATGATGGATGTGATTTTGGACCATAAAACTTCCTAAAATTGAAAATCACAATCACAACAACACGAGCTCGATTAGTATAAAGGATTCGGTAAATTCAAATTATAGTTGGAAATCTCAAGATGCTCTAATACTATAGTAAAAGTTAACTTCGATAATCGTTAATCGTTAAATTTTGGAGAATACAACGCAAGTTAAAGTTATTCGTTAAGAGCTAATCATCCAAAAGTTATACTGATGTGTAAAGCTTATTTTAAGTATGATTACGAGACTGAAAAAAAGGAAAACGCTTTCTATAACATGCGCATGTGCAGAATGATTCAAAACTAGTTCTGAGTGAAACCAAAACAAAGCTGAAATCATTCCAGAATAGTTCCAAACTGCGTAGTGCAAAGAACACAGCCCAAAAATCTTTCTGCGCCTCTGCAAACTGTCACGGTTGACCTTGACGCGCAATTCGAACAAACAAAATGACGTCATTAACGAACGTAACGGAAGTCCAATATAATGGAAGTTGAGAAAACCGTTATTATTTTTTTCTAGGTTAACTTAAAAGATAAAGGACCAGCACACCTCTTATGTATATTTGGTTTTCTGTCAAATTCAATGAAATTTTGATAGGTGTTAGACCTTGACTTCCTGATAAAAAGTTCTCATGGGCTCGAACCAATTCTATGATTAGTTTTTGAGATACAGGTACTTGTGTCCAAGAAATGTACAGGGTGCTTTTTATACATTGACACCCCACCTACAGCCTTTACCTTTACAGGTAGATGAAAGGTGTAAAGACAAAAGTTGCACAGTATTGGCTAAATTTATAGAATCCATGGTCAGAAACAAAAATTGAATGTCAGAAATGTGAAATATTGCATGCCTCCAACTTTTTTCAAATACATTTCTGACATTCAAATATTGTTTCTGACTATGATTTCTAAAAATTCAGCCAAAACTGTACAACTTTTGTATTTACACATTTCTTCTACCTGTAAAGATAAAGGCTGTAGGTGGGGTGTCAATATATGAAAAAACACCCTATACAAATAACTGGATTATTGCGGAACTTATGAGCGGACCTCTGCGGGACGAGCGCAGCGAGTTCCGCAGTCATCTACTCACCAATATACTGTTGAACTGTTCAAATAAGACACAGAAAAATTCACAACTGGGTGAATCAGGTTAATATTGTACTTGAACAACATATTAGTGAATAGATGGCTGGGTCCCCCCATAAGTTTCACAACAATCCACTCGTTTTTATTCGAATAATTTGTCACAATATATTACTAGTTTGGTAAAGTAACATTACTAATTCCTGTTGAAAGGCAAATTGACTAAAAGTGGATAATCTTACAAATTTTGACTTTACATAATAAGTTATTGTTCAAGTACAAATAAGTGGATTATTGCGGAACTTATGGGTGGACCTCTACTCAGCCATCTACTAACCAATATACTGTTGAACTGTTCCAGTAAGACATTCACCTGAAATGTGTAGTTTTTAAACTAATGAGAACAACTCACATTTGAGTGAGTCAGGTTAGTATCGTAATTAAACAACATATTGATAAATAGATAGTTCCGCAACAATTCACTCATTTGTACTTGAATAACTTGTCACATTATGTTACTAGTTTAGTAAAGTAACATTACTAATTCCTGTTAAAAGGCCAATTGACAAAAAGTGGATAATCTTACAAATTCTGACTTCATATAATAAGTTATTGTTCACGTACAGGGTGTTTTTTTATATATTGACACCCCACCTACAGCCTTCACCTTTACAAGTAGATGAAAGATGTAAATACAAAAGTTATACAGTATTGGCTAAATTTTTAGAATCCATGGTCAGAAATAAAAATTGAATGTCAGAAATGTGAAATGTTGCATGCTTTCAGCTTTTTTCAAATGGGATGCCCTATATTTGGTTCTATATTCTTGAAGAGCACAATTTCCCGATTTTAATACTATATAATTTGTCTGTATTTGGTTGAGCCGTGTTCAACATATTTGGTTTTAAAAATTTTAAAAATACTATCAGAGAAACCAAGTACCTCTTTTACCTGCAGCTTTCACCTGTACAGGTAGAATGGTTCACAAACCCACATAACAAAATTGCATCCTTAGCATGTATTAAGAATGTTCCTTTTTTAGGAGGAATATACCTAGAATGTTCGCCAAAACCATTACGAATGTCCTGAGAATGTTCTGAGAAAAGATTGTAGAAATACTGTTTGCAATACCCAAGAACTTCCTGGGAAATACATTGGGATATTCCTAGAATATACCTATGAGATTCTCAGTACATCCTGAAAAGAATATTCCTGTTTGATTCTAAAAATATGCTCGAAATGTATATTCTCATATTCAAAGAATGTTTCTATGACATTATAGTTATGTTCTCAAAAGAATATTATACCAATATGCTTGAAATATTCTTAGAATATATGTACATATTATATCATTCTCAATATGTATCCTAGACATAACATTCTTGTTTGATTCTAAGGATATACTTGGAATGTTAATTTTCTTTTCCAAATAATGCTCCTTCCAGTCCTTTTATATTAAATGCAGTGAAAGAATTGTTGGAAAATTTCTCTGGAAAACACAAGTGTTTAACCAAAGGTCCGGTTTCGAGCTTGTTATGCTCTCGTCGAAGCACGCCAACTGAGAGAAACAGGTTTCAAGGTGATTCAAACGCGAGGCAAGATGTAGATCTTTAATAGCGCGTGGCTCCCTCTCTTGGAAGTCCTACAAAGCAAAAGAAAAAGAATATACCTATAATATTCTTAGTAGGTTCTAGATAGAGCATTATTGTTTAATTGTTCAATTAAATTTTTGAGTAGATACTTTAGATAATTTGGTGAACAATATGGAAATATTCTTATCATGGGTACCTACCTACATTAACTTCTCAGCACAACTTGGTAGGTATATTCTTAATACTTGATAGAGATATTAGCCGAAAGAAAATTTTTTAGGGTACATTATAATAATGTTCGTATGAGAATATTCAAATAATGTTATATAAAGTAAGTTCTTAGCACAATCTTTCAGGTAGGTGCATAGAAGAAACATTCCTAGTCCATAAATAGAACGTTCAAAAATGAATATTTCAATCGAAACAATCTTAGAATATTCACTGAACATTCCTAAAAGAACATTCCAAAAAGCACTTTGAGGGAATATTCTGAGAATATAAATGTTCTTTCAATGTTATGTGGGAAATCAGTAGTAGGATAGTATTTTCACAATTTTTGAAGCCGAATATATGAGAGACTGTTCAATTAAATATAGACAAACTATATATTTTTGGAATCGGGGCATTGTTCTCTTCGAAGATATATAATGAAATATAGGGCTTCCCATTTGGAAAAAGCTGGAAGCATGCAAAAAAAACGTATTAAATCGAAATTCTAACCATAGACCTATTCAGTGCAGCGGTGTACAAATATTGTTTTTCTTCAACAGTTTATTAAAACTATTATGATCACCACTGATTTATCGATCTGACACGATATTGACATTACTTGTGTGTCAATGAAGTAAAATTTTGACACGTCATGGGGGATGTTAATCACGTTAATATAGTGTGTGCCAAATTGCAATGATTCTTACTGTAGATTTCTTGGACATTAAACTACCTGTATCTCAAAAACTAATTATAGGATTGGTTCGAGCCCATGAGAACTTTTCATCAGGAAGTCAAGGTCTAACAAATATCAAAATTTCATTGAATTTGACAGAAAACCAAATACCCATAAGAGGTGTGTTGATTAACGAATAACAGGTTCCCTAACTTTAGCTATAGTAATTGACATAGTTAATCGAGAAACCAATGCAATGGATATCTAATGAATGAGAACGAAAGTTCTCATATAGAGTAATCAGATTAAAATGAAGCTTTGGTCAAAATTTTTGAGGCAGGACAGATGATAATGAGAAAGATCTGCTATACAATTTCTTATTCAAATAGATAGACAAACTGCATTTATGTTTTTGACCCACTCTAAGGATATTTTTTTTAAGGTTCACTTATAAAAATCCATTACCTGGATCTTCCTCGCATCACACTTTTGAATAATTTAACGAAAATAAAGCCCATTCGATCCAGACATGATGGAGCCTTAATTTCTCCTATTTGAAGATTTTACGCCGTGACCGAGAAATTACTGAAAATTTATAACCATTAATTAACAACACGTATCGCAAAATCAAGATTTTCATTGAAAACAGAGAACAACTCCAATAACACGGTGTTATATTTTAGGTATCAAAACTTGAATTGGATAAGAGTTAAGATCATTTTGTAGGTACTAAAATTATAAGTCGATGCAAAGGAAAATCGGAAGGTCTGCAAAAACAAACTTCGAACTAGAATTTCTCATTTATCTTTGGTGAAAAAGACCTTGATGAATGAAGAAGCCTATATAGGCATCTTCAATCCTCGTGTTTGGGCTGAAAATTTTGAAAAATGTTGCTCAGAAATATATGTCGAATATCGATCCCATTTTCTTAAAGGCTGAAATATTTTCGGTGTGCAATTTAGAAAAACATCCAAAACCATTCCTCTATAATTTTCTTGTTGGAAATCAGACTAAACTAATTAAAAATCAAGTATATTTGCTTCCTATTAGGAAACATCTAAAAATCAATTTAAAATTCAAAATAAGTTGTGTACAATATTCAACTTTCTATGGCTCTTCAATCAAGGGTTATAAAGTTGAAAAAGGGTGGGTACCTAACTCATTATTACCAGATTTTAAGCATTAACGCAAAACCATCAAACTGGTGGTTATAGACCATTACATAAAAAAATTATCATGATTCACCTGTGTTTTGCTTAAAAATTTAAAATCTTTTTGTTTTAGAACTTCAATCACTAATGAGTAATGGAACAAAAATATTTTTTATAAAAAAAAAATTAAAACTCACCTGTCAATGTTGCAATATACTGAAAAAAGGCACTACCTTCCGGCACTTTAAATTTTTGAAAAAATCCATATGTCATGACTGGTCACTAAATCTTCAATTGTCGAACGAAAAAATTATATAAATTCTGTCGAATAGTTGAACTGATTAATCACCCCCCCTGAATGGGATTAAAAAAAAAAATCCTAAATATTTACGAAGACATCATTCAGAAAAGGAAACTCTACCAGGTCTAGGTCTGCACGGTAAGACGTGAGAGCGTGGAGTGTAGTTAGTGAGCGTTCGGCATCTATGTAATGTAAGCACTTTTGTCGTGGAACGAATTATTGAAGAATATCCATCTATTTTTAGACGGAAAATCTCGTTCCGAAGAATCCGTAGAGATGAAAATAGATCATGCGGGATGGACGCTTGATGGGTATAATTTCAGATGAAGATGGACGGAAGAAAACGAAAAAGAAGCGATAAAAAATCGCGCAAATAAGTGGGTACGTTTGTTAGATGGTACTGAACAGTGGCGCACCGTACAGTTTCTAAGCTTGGAAATATTGTCAAATAATCTAAGTCCTAGATTCGTATATACTAATTGCAAGTTTATTAGCACGTAGGCGACAATAGCACACGTTTTGGGGAAATATAAAGGCTGCATTAATTACCACTGTTCTCGCATAATAGCTATAGGACGTGTCAATTGAAAAATAGCTGTTTGCTTGAAATTTAAATATTTTCAAAAACTGGTCCATCCAGTATATATTCTCGTGATTTTTAGTTATCTGTCGTTTGTGATATTTTTTGTTGTTGTAATGATGTAAGAGACGACAATATTTTTGTTTCTATTCTTATGCTCACGAGGTTGAGCAGATATCTAGGGGGTAATTATTAGAAGAGGAGCGGACGATGGATGATTTAATGCTAGAAAAAATAATAACATTTCTGCCTAATCTTCGACTATAAATTAAAGACTTGATGACCCATTAGATGTCCAGTTCCTGGAATAAAAAAGGACAGGCTAGGTAAAGACCCTAAAATCCATCACTGTTATGTCCTTTGAGCTTAAGACATTGACAGTAGATGATCTGAAATAAAACTCATCGGCCCATGACTGACGACCTTAAGTTACATCAACGATTGGGTTGGAAAAGAAAACTGGCATCACTGGACATTATCTCCCAGGCGACATTTTGTCAAATAATTAGTTGGCCATTCATGCAACGAAAGAGCTGAAGAACTGCAAAGAAATATCTCACTTGCTTGTATACCAGTGAAAGTCCACCGGCCATTTCACCTGCTCGGGGGATCTTCAACCAAATACAAAGTTTCCAATATTATCTGGATCACCCTCTTTGAGTGAAGGCCAACCTTAAATTTGATTTTGCTTTTATAGTTTTTCTGTCCTTTGATATATCTTTATGCATATGTCCAACTATAGACTTTTGAATTTATTTGAGTTGATATAATTAATTGTTTTATCAAAATTTCTTGTTTTTTTTTTCTCTATAAATTTCGAATTCAGCAAACAATAACATAAGAAAGATAATACAAAAAAAGAATTTCTCCATTCACCAAAGTAGGTATTTTTATATAATTTAAATTTAATTATTTGTTCTCACTATTACATTATTTCCCAATGGTCCTGCTGGTGTATAGTGAAGAGCCCAATGACGTAAATCGAAACCATTAAATCAACATTTACAAAATCTATTAGCACTTGCAGGGTTACACATTACATTATCTATTTATTATTATTAATCAGGTTTTAGTTTTTGGAGAAATAGTGAAAACCCTGAAAACTCACAATTGAAATAAACCATGATACTTATCATTGAACATTATGTAAAACTATTTGATTTTGACATAAAACGAAGAATTATTGTGAAAACAGGATTTTTTATTATTGTTGTAAATAAAATGCTAATTTGAATGACACCAAATGTCGAGCCAAATAATTCTACGAAAATAGATAAAACATAAATCTTCAGACCATTTTTTGAAGCATCGATTTTTTTCTTTCTTTCTCATTTAGTGTCTTCTATCTAATTAAAACAGAAAATATTTTTTACGAAATTGACAATAATTTTGTATAGACAAATAACAACGAATTAGTCCAAAAGGCAAATATTCCTTCACTTAAATAGCAAAAATTATCATTGACTAAATAGACCTAAGTTGCAAATTAGTTGTTAAAATATAGATACCTACATAGGATAATCGCTGCCACTGGTTGGATTTAAACTGGTACCTGTTTTACATATTACATGCATGTTTCTCATGCATTTTTTATTGTCAGTGATCTTCAAGTAGGTATTGATGCCCTTCTGTGCTATGCTCTAGTTTTATTCTTCTGTCATTTTGCAGATGTCAGAATAAGAGAAAAACTAAATAAGATGAATGTTGTGCGCATGAAAGCTTATTCTTAGGAATTTGTTGGAACATTTCAAATAGATATTGTAGTTATATAACAAAAGACCCTACTCAATAAATCCTAGAAGTTTGAAGTTCCTTTGATTGCTTGAAGTATTTTTCAGAAGCTTCCAAAGGTGATTTCATAGAAGTTTTACATGATTTTTTTGCATCTAGGTATAAAAAAAATCATAATTCCGTTTCTGAGCCTGAGATCTATTCGCGGTTTGTTCTGTTTGATAAAAAGACCTTACTCAATAAGTCCTGAAAGTTTGAAGTCCCTCTGATTGCTTGAAGTATTTTTCAGAAGCTACCAAAGGTGATTTAATAGACATTTTTCATAATATTTTTGCATCTAAGTGAGAAAAGATTCATAATTCCATTTCTGAGCCTGAGATTCATTCGCGATTTGTTCTGTTTGATAAAAAGACCCTACTCAATAAATCCTGGAGGGTGGATTGAATGGGGTCGACAACTTTGCACCCTGACCTAGGACCTGAGGAGTCTCTAGGTAATGGTTTTGGTGCAGGTGGGGAAGTTTGGATGTGATGTCAGAGAATTGGGGTTGGGGGGCTTGGCTGCAAGAATTTACCGGCATTTTTGCAGCTAAACTGGGCTATTTGTGCCTAAAGTTGTTGGTCATTTTGGGGCGTCCAAAGGTTAGTTAGATAAGTGCATGGGATGGGGACGTATTCATGGAGGTTGATAGGTTCTTGCAAGGTGGACCGTGAACTATGGGGTTGTCTGAATCATTTCTTTTGGCAGTCATTCTGCGTGTCAGAGTAGAGCCGAGAATTTGGTGTCTATAAAATTTGTCGCTGATTTCATCCAGGTAGTCAGATATAAGGAAGTTATGTCCCTTATTCTGGCGTACCTGGAGTCCGACAGCACTCTTTTCAGAATTCGATTCTGAAATCTCTGGAGGCGGTTCCTCTGCATTGTGGAGATTATAATCCAGACAGCGGCCCCATATGTGAGCATAGGTCTTATGACCTGTTTGTAGATTAACAACTTATTACCTGGCGATAGGGGGGAGTTAGGATCAATGAGGGGATAGAGTTTCTGCTGCGCACTGAAGGTGCGAGCCAAAGCATGGGAAACGTGGTGGTGGAATTTCATTCTCTGATCAAGGGTGATACCTATTTGGCTTTCGGGGTTAGAGTAACTGGAAAGTTGTTTACAATAAGTGGAGTGGGCATGGTGCTATGTGTATATTTCTTGTGGAAGCATACCAGTTCTGTTTTCTGTCCATTGACACCAAGCTTCCACTTATCATAATACGGTTGAAGGATTGAAAGGTGATGGGCTAGCTGAAATTTTCGAAAAGATTGACCTTAAACAGCGGTATCATTAGCGTACAGTGCCAGATTTGTATTTTGGAATTTTGGAATGTCCGCAATGTACCGAGAGTACAGCAACGGGCTAAGTGCCTACCCCTGCAGAACTCCAGCCTGAATTGGTTTGGAGTTTGAGATGGCGTCATCTTGTTTGACGCAGAAAGTGCTTCCGCTAATGAAAGACTGTATCAGGGAGATCATATGAAGTGGGAAATCGAGTGCGAGTAGTTTGTAGATAAGGCCTGCGTGCCAGACCCTATCGAAGGCGCGCTCCATATTTAAGAGAAGTGTCGTGTTCATGCGCCTGTTGAACGTTTGGAAAACGTCACAGCAGATTTTGGCTCCAAGTAGAGTGGTGTTGTAACGGGGGCAGAATCCGAACTGCTCGTTTGGAAGAAGTTTTCGACGATCCTGTTGACCCTGGACAGGATTAACTTCTACACGAGATTGGCAAAGGAATTTGAAAGGAAGATTGAGCGGTAAGAAGATGGGAGTGTAAGGTTTTTCCCAGGTTTGGAGATCATAACCACTACAGCCATTTTCCATTGAAAGGGAAAATGCTGCAGTTTGAGGACAACGTTTGTTATTTGGACCAACTGGACTCGTTTGGGATACCATCTGGTCCGGGAGCCTTTTGGCTTGGAAGCCGGCGGATAATTCGAGTAATCTCGCCTGGTGTGACGGGAAGTTCAGCGAGCAAGTGCTGGGGGATGGGGAATTTCCTAATAGCAAAGGCTGTCGCTCGACGCTCGATTCCATCCTGTCCAGGGAAGTTGGGTGAGAGTCCGGAGGAGGGTTTTTGTCCATCTATGGTTCCGGAGCTCACTGTTGACGAAATCATTTAGGATCATACGTGATATGTCCTTGCGGTTTTTCTGCTCTTCCACTGTACCCTGGAGGCGAAAACCGTTTTGATGTTGGCTCTTAATTACGCCAGTGTTCTCCTGAGCTTGTGACTACCAGGTACAGTAGGTTATCATGCCCCGTATTTTTCATCAAATAAATTTCTTTAATTCTCATGGCATATCTTTCCGCCAGGTACTCCTTCATCTCTTGTGTGGAATAGTTTCCCTCCATATTCCTATTCACAAAAGCTAGGGTCTTCTCGGTTGGCACCGTGTACGTGTGGTACTCAGCACCATCGTTCGTTAGGTGCCGAGCCATACTGCTGTGATCGTTCATATTTGTGTACACGATGATTAAGTTCCTGGCGTACTTCATCTCCAGCTGCTCGGAGGTGATTGTTCCTGCCATCTCCAGAAATATTTTGTGATCCTTTAGCTTTTCCCTTATCACTATTGGTGGGGGAAGAGACTTTTTGGCTGCGACTGCAGGCATTTTGGGTGATGTGGCTTGGGCCGCTCTGGTCCTGATCTCCTCTCTGGAGTTGTCGAGGGCAGTTACCTCAGGTTGTGGGTCATTGACCTCTAGTTGATCGAAACATTAAAAAGGTTGCCAAAGCCTGTTTTCCTTATTAGTGGAGGAGGGTGGTCTGTCTTCTCTTGTTGTAGGGGTTGTGGGACATGACGTTTGTCATTTGCCTCATTTCCCTTCTTATGCTTGTTGCTTTTTTCGGGGCTCTTCACCAGCTTAAGTTTGACTTACTTTAGTTTTGAGTAGCAGTGGGCTCCCTTGAAGTGAGTTGTCGTCATCTCTATTGGTTCCCTTACTTCTTCCTCTCTGTGAAGGTTCTCGTGATTTAAGTGTTTATCGCAGTCTTTGCATGATTCTGCATATGGTTCCAGTCTTTCCTTAACTTTTGGTATGCTTCTTTTTGCCATAGGAGTACTAGAAGCGAAACTCTGAACACTTTCCATGTCAGACTCGTTGGAGGCGTCATTGCCTGTCTCAGACACGTACCCTTACTTTGGACGCGTCCTCTGCTTTCGAGACGTCCACTTACATGTGGGGAAAGGGAAACGTCCCCTTAGTTCAGTGATCTCTACTTCTGCAGAGAGATACTCTGCGAGCTGTCATTGCCTGCCATCTCGGACACGTTCCCTTACTGCTTTCGAGACGTCCCCTTATATGTGGGAAAACGTCCCCTTACTTTAGTGATCTCTACTTTTTGCAAGTCCCCTTACTTCTGCAGAGAGATACTATGCGAGCTGTCGTGCCCTCACTTTGTTGGTAGTGTTTCCTTACTTGGATGGCAGCTGATGTGCCTCAACTTTGGGAAGCTTCCCTTACTTTGGTTGGAAATATGTAATGGGCTTTGCCATGACCTGGCTTTTTGGACGTCCCCTAAATAAAAAATGTCCCCTCACTTGTTATCGATTTTGCGTCTAAGTCGATGACCCCTGACTTTCATTGGGAAATTTCTAAGTCCAGTCCCCCCTTCAATAGAAATTTCACGTTTTTTTGCATTTGAGTGAGAAAAAATTCATAATTCCATTTCTGAGCCTGAGATCCATTTCCGGTTTTTTCTGTATAATAAAGACACCCCTATCAGCAAATCCTGAAAGTTTGAAGTCCCTCTCATTGCTTGAGGTATTTTTCAGAAACTTCCAAAGGTGACTTAAAAGAAATTTTTCATGATTTTGTTGCATCTAAGTGAGAAAAAATTCATCATTCCATTTCTGATCCTGAGATCCATTCGCAGTTTATTTTGTTTAATAAGAAAGCTTTAATCAATAAATCCCAAAATCTTGAAGTCTTCCTGATTGCTTGAAGTATTTTTCAAAAGCTTCCAAAGTTGATTGAATGAAAATTTTGAGATCCAGAACTGAGATCCATTCGCGGTTTGTTTTATTTGAGAAAAAGGCCCTACCCAATAAATCCTAGAAGTTTGAAATCCCTCTGATTGCTTGAAGTATTTTTCACAAGCCTCCAAAGGCAATTTATTGGAAATTTTACGTGATTTTTTTGCATCTAAGATTCTGAGTGCCTTTTTGGCGTTTGGGGTATGTTGATTGACCATTAAGATACGAAATCTCGACAAAAAAAAATTTGAAATTTCATCATTTTAGTAAGAAGGTACCTACCTTATGATTTAGATTTTGGAAAACTTTGAAAGGTCATAACTTTTTTTCTATTATAGATAGAAAGCTAAAACTTTCACTGAATTTTGTTATAATCAAGGGAATATAATCCCTGAATTTCAGCTCATTTTCACTTATAGTTCCTGAGATAAAATCGTGTTAAGCAATTTGAGGTGATTTACAATTTTTCAATTTTTCTGAGTGCCTTTTTTCATAAATTTCGGTTTCAAATCTGAGAATAATTTAGTGTAAGGAGTTTGGGGTATGTTGATTGACCATTAGGATATGAAATCTCGACAAAAAAAATTTGAAATTTCATCGTTTTAGTAAGAAGGTAGATGATGATGATTCAGATTTTGGAAAACTTTGAAAGGTCTTAACTTTTTTTTATTATAGATAGAAAGCTGAAACTTTCACTGAATTTTATCCCAATCAAGGGACTACAATCCCTGGAAATTTCAGCTCATTTGCACTTATAGTTCCTGAGATAAAATCGTGTTAAGCAATTTGGAGGGATTTATCAATTTTTCAATTTTTCTGTAAAGTGAGAAAAAATTCATAATTCCAATTCTGAGTCTGAGATCCATTCGCAGTTCATTTTGTTTAATAAAAAGACTTTAATCAATAAATCCTGAAAGTTTGAAGTCCTTCTGATTGCTTAAAGTATTTTTCATAAGCTTTCAATGGTGACTTAATAAAAATGTTATATGATTTTTTTGCATCTAAATGAGAAAAAAATCATAATTCCACTTCTGAGCCTGAGATCCATTCGCGGTTTGTTCTGTTTGATAAAAAGACCCTACTCAATAAATCCTGAAAGTTTGATGTCCCTTTGATTGTTTGAAGTATTTTTCAGAAGCTTCCCAAAGGTGTATTCAATAGAAATTTTACATAACATGATTTTTTTGCATCTAAGTTATCTCGTATTATCTTTATTCGAGATAGGTATCTACCTGAGCCCCGATCCTCGGGCCAGGGAGTAGAGCTCCCCGAGAGAACAAATTTTTTGTCTTCATCATTCTCGTTTACTTTTCCATTAAGTTGACAAGGATAAAACATTCGTTCTATCGGGGAGCTCTACTCCCTGGCCCGAGAATCAGCCCAATGGAAAACGTGTCAGTTTATTTAAGGCCACCCTGTATATTGGAAAGATTTCAAATTATCGGTTTGCAGATATAAATACAAATGTTTGGGAAAAAAAATGACATAGATACTCAATACACAATAATTATTATTTGTATTTATTAATAGTATAAAATTCTTCACATAATCAATTACAAATAATTCCTTAAACAAAAACATCTCAAAACAAATACTGTCGTTTTTCCCCCTTCAATTCCCTTTGAATATCCTCCAAAGTCTTCCCTTTAGTTTCAGGAACAAACAACAAAATAAAAACCAAACCCAACACGCAACAAATACCAAAAGCGAAAAATGGCACGTACATTCCAAACTGATCGTTTGACCAGTGAAACAATTTCGATATTATCGTTACGATTACGCTATAATAAATATCGGCCGAGCATAGGGCGAATGCTTTGACGTTTGTAGGAAATACTTCACCCATTATAAGTAATGGTATAGTTTGTAAGCCGACACTAAAGACTACAACAAAACTTAATAGTGCTATTAATGGTAAAAAGTTTAAACTTGTCGTATCGATATCAGTACAGTCTTTAACATATAAATATGCGCCATTAAGAAACAGTGCCATAGCAGTACCTGTTATCGATATTATTAATAGAGGCCTTCGACCAGAAAAGTCTACTATAATTGAAGCTAAGGCAGACAAAATTAGTTGCACTAAAAAATAAATTATTGTAGCTAAGCTTGGTGATATAAAGTCACTTGATTCCTCAAAGATTTTCTTGCAATAAAAAATTATAGCGGTAGTACCACTCAATTGCTGCACCCCCCTCAGGCCAAATGCAATAATAATAGCTTGCCTGTTGCTTTTCACAGTTAGCAAATCCATGCATTTGCCTCTATTATCATTTTGCTTTCTAACTGCTTCGGAAATTCTTTCTAGTTCAACTTGCACATCTTCAGTGCCTCTAAACACTTGCAAGCTTCTTCTTGCATCTTCAACTTTGCCTCTCATCAAATAAAAATACGGGCTTTCTGGCATCCATATAAAAGTCACTAGCAATAGGATTGGTGCTATGGTTCCAACATAGGCAGTTGTTGTTATAGACAAAAAGGAACCAAAAATATTTATCAGTAATATTCCTAAAATTATACATACTGGGCAAACTGATGCTATTAGGCCTCTAATTTTAGGTTCAGCTATTTCTCCTAAATACATAGGTACAGCTGTGAATGATAAACCATCAGTCATTCCAGCCATGAATCGTCCAACAAACATCAAAACGCTGGATTTAGCCCAGGCAATGAACAACCATGAAAACAAAAATGGCACTGAGGAGAGAATTACTAGTTTTTTCCGGCCGAAAATATCAACGATCATTCCGGTAATGAAGGCACCTAAAATGGCACCTAGTAAAGGTGCTACCACGAGCCAAGAGCCTTCTTCGCTGGATATGGTGAAGGTGTAATTGCCGCTCAGGAGAATTGGGAGCGATGGAGAGGTCCAACCGTAGTGCATTTCGCTGCATATTATTCCGAGATTAGCTGAAACAGAGGAGAAATTGATTTTTTTGAAATAATTCCTATGGATTAGGCAAGAAATGGAAGCTGGCGAGATCGAAAGCATTATTTTTATTTGGATAGTTGTTAAACAAATTTAAAAGGCAATAGGTAAAAGTCAGAACGTCTTCAATGATAAAGGGGTAATAGGAAAATGACAGTTGAAGGTCATGTAACATTTCACCTATATATTTGGAAAAATTGTAAAAAAGCAATTGGTACCCTGGCACCCTCAACCACCAAAAAGCTATTCAGAAAAATCAATTTACTGCATAACTAAGAAACAAATATGTATGTACCTGTTATAGCAGCTAAATACTGAAACAAATTTTTCCTTTTTCTACTCAACTTGAGAGTGGTACTAGAAAATATCGTCATAGTTCCTGGCACTCTCCCGAAATTATCTGAAGAACTACATGCATCGATAATTACGGCCGTTATTGTACTGATGAATTTTTTTTTTTAAATAAATTTGCGTATCGCCTATCCAATTGTCACCAATCAAGACTTAATTGACCGGCGTTGAGTCTTTCTTGGGATATTCCTATAAGAATTATTATGTGGGTATTTTTAGTAGTTTATACACTTGTAGTGTTGATATTAATAAACTATCAATCTTATTCAGGGAATTTTTAATAGACGAATTAAAAAAATTAATAATTTGGTGAAGAAAAGGCGGGTTTAGCCAGCTAATAGTGTATAATGCACAATTCTTAATTCTTAATTCACAATTCATAATAGCCAATACTTAATGCACAAGCAAAACGAGTGTTTAGACAGCGCTAATTATTTATGCATTATGAAAGTAACAGCTGACTTTTTTATTCTTTGTTATTATATTAT
This sequence comes from Ceutorhynchus assimilis, assembly GCA_917834065.1. NCBI lineage: Eukaryota > Metazoa > Arthropoda > Insecta > Coleoptera > Curculionidae > Ceutorhynchus > Ceutorhynchus assimilis. Next base: position 39,708,315 of record OU892282.1, read on the forward strand.
CAATATTGGAATATAAATTTTAAATTCAAGATAAATATTATTTTACTTATTTATTCACGATGAAGGGTTGAAGGCGATTAAACTGAAAAATTTTGCCACTTGTGACAGATATATGCGCACAGGCCAAATTTTACTCTGATATAGTGCTTAATTCTTAAAAAGTTAAAAGTTGGTCAACTTTGTGAATTGTGAATTATGCACTAAACTACGAATTACGCACCTCTACCAATTTTTTTTTCATTCAGGATTTTTCTATGATTCAATATTCCTAGTAATTTCGCAATATGCCATTATTTAAATCACCTTGTGGTTTTTAACCATAATTTTAATGAGTCTCTTATCAAATTCAATTAACTTTATCGTGCAACGTAGATGCGCGTGTGACCTAAGCAAACCTTGAGAAAAAATTCAACTCACCTTTTTCACGATTTTCGTGTGTTGAGAATCGAACTTCTCTTTTCACCTCTAAGAATAGATCCTCAAAATTGGTAGTTTTTGAGTTAAAAATTCCAAAATAAAGGCTTTGTCAATGTTTATATTTGCCTAATTTAGAATATTCATAACTTTATTATTAGCAGTTCGATTTCCTTGAATTTTTAGTATGTTTTGCCTCAAATCTTCAAGAATTTATCTTCAAAATTTAATTTTTGCACCCTTGGTAGTTTTTGAGCTAGAAGTTTCAAAATAGAGGCTTGTCAATGTTTATTTTGGTCTAAACAAGAAAATTCATAACTTTATTATTAGCGGTTCGATTCCCTTGAATTTTTAATATGGTTTACCTCAAACCTTCAAGAATAGATCCTCAAAGTTTCATTTTTGCGCCCCCGGTAGTTTTTGAGTTGAAAATTCCAAAATAGAGGCTTGTCAATGCTTATCTTGGCCTAATTTGGATTAATTTGGAAAATGCATAACTTTATCATTAACGGTTCGATTCCCTTGAATTTTTAGTATGTTTTGCCTCAAATCTTCAAGAATTGATCTTCAAAATTTTATTTTTATCTCGGTGGTTTTTGAGCTAGAAGTTCCAAAATAGAGGCTTGTCAAATCGTTAAATTAGTTGTAAGGAAACAAATTCTCTTTCAGTTTTTCTAGAAAATAAATATCGTCACAGTTTTCCATATTTCTAAAAAATTGCTTCACTTGAATGGACTTGTTTAAAAATAGTTTCAGGCCCGGCTTATTCACCTTCTGATAAACTGCCAGGTAATGCAATTAGATGGATAAATTGGTCAACTAGTTATCCGTTGACTAATAGGATTATAGATTGGTAAATTTATTTTGTAAGGAGATTTTATTGGCGTTAAAAATATGAAAAAAAACAATCTGCTTTATTGTTACACATATCTATAAGTGAATGTTTAAATTAATTCAGAGTTTATAGGCACAACAATAAAAATTTGCATTATTGGTTTTTCAAATTTAAACTTGTTTTTCGTTTTTTTGATTTATTTGGTGCTCAAGAACACGAAAAGTCATATCAAAACCTGTGATCCCAGTATCTAGCATGGCAACTAGGATGTACAGGGTGTAAATGAATGCAACAAAATTTGTTCCTAAGATTCTTAGAAAAAAAATAGAGCTCCCATATAGTGTCCTATGTTGTTTTTGAATAATCATACAGTTTTCTATGTACAGTCTTTGAATAATCATACAGTTTTGTATATTTTCGTATGGTTACTCATTTGTAGGTCGATATAGTGAACGCCACTGGTATTTTTCTGTTTCTGACCAAGTTTAGGTTTAGGTTTCTTGTGAGTGGTCCGATGTCGGCCCTTCCACTGCGACCTCCGGTCTATTGTGGCTCACTCCAAGTTTATATTTCCCCCATCAGTCCAGCTCTTCTTATGAAGGTGGAGATCAGTGTGGGGGAAGCATGCTTTATGTATTCGGGTCGAACAGCTGACTCCCCGAAAACAGCATGCCTGATTTTGCCTATTGCCGTACACGTGCATAGGACGTGTTCTGCAGTTTCGTCCTCTTTCATGCATAGGCGACACTCGGCACTTTGTGCTATTCCGATCCTGTGCATGAGATAACGGAGTTTGCAGTGTGCAGTGTACAGACCCACCAGTGCTTCGAGGCTCTTCCTCCACATTCCTAGAAGTATGCCAGCCACTTTCCCCTCTTTTGGACAGGGTACGAAGGATTTTGCATGGTTCATGCCTGGTTGTCTCGACCAATATTGTTTGGCCTCTGTATTGGCCCAGGTCGAGATTGTGAGGTTAGGCGTATTCAGGGCTATTCCCAGTACTGGCTCCGGTCCAATGAAGTTGGCTGTTGGTGTCATATACCGTACTGGTAATAATGTTTTAGCATGTGTTGAAGCACTGGATATATTCTTGCCTGAAATTCTACCTGTAGATAATTATATTATAGTTCTTGGGGATTTAAATGTTAACATGTTTAATATTTTAAACCCTGTTAGCCAATTATTTGATAGTTTCGGGTTCTCCCAAATTATTGATGAGCCAACTAGGATTTGTAATCAAACAGCTACATTATTGGACCCCATTTTTGTTAATACTAGAGATATGTATAGTTGAGGCTTGCGGTACAATTGATGCAAGCAGCATAAGTGATCATATGTTAACATATTGCGACATAAAAATTCAAAGTCAGAAAAAGAGTCCAAAACTAGTAACCTTTAGAGATTTCAAATATTTTGATAATCAATTGTTCTTGGATGATTTAGGGCGCTTCCAATGGGATGATTTGTATTATTTTGGTGATATAGATGATAAGATTAATTTTATGACTGAAAATCTAAGGGAGTTATTCTCAATACATGCTCCCTGTAGGACTGTCAAGGTAACCAAGCCACCTGCCCCTTGGTTAACAACAGCAATTAAACACTTAATGAAGGAAAGGGACAATGCAAGTAATACTTTAGAAAATCGTAACTATTATAAAAGCCTAAGAAATTTGACAAAGGCTGCTATTCGCCGTGAAAAAGTAGCATATTTAACTTTTATTGAGGGTCAACACAATGCTCGTAAACTGTGGAAAACACTGCAAGATTTTCAAGTTTATGCTAATTAAAGTAATTACCTTCAAACCAATTTTGCTGATGCCAATCACATTAATGATTATTTTTGCAGCGTCTTCAACAAAACCGATAAATGATGCAATGATAAAATATCTTATTATAACAGCAACAAATGCAAGGAAAATGTTAGATTTACATTTACTCTGGTGAGTCCAAGTGTTGTATATAAAAGCTTTGCCAGTATTAAGTCTAATGCAGCAGGAAGTGATGACTTAACACTCTCAAATCATGTTACCCACATATTAAATTGCTGTCTAGAAATGGGATATTTTCCACAATGTTGGAAAAAATCAGTGGTTACTCCAGTCCCCAAAGTGAAAAACCCTGTTGGTGTCACTGACTTGCGCCCAATTAGTTTGCTACCAGTTTTGTCTAAGGTTTTGGAAAGGGTTGTCCAACTACAAGCTTCAAATTTTTTGAAGAATAACAGTTTGGTTCCAATCCATCAGTCTGGTTTCATAGAAGGCCGTAGCACAACATCGGCTTTATTCAGTATCACCGACAACATTGTTCGAGCGCTAGATGAAAAACAGGCATCCATACTGGTGCTTCTGGACTATTCAAAGGCCTTTGACCTGATCGACCATGACCTATTGTGTGCCAAACTGTCTTTTTCTGGGTTCGATGAGATTTCTACTTCATTCTTTAGGTCCTATTTATACAATAGATACCAAGTTGTGCGAATTAAAGATAATCTCTCACAACCTCGAACTGTGATTTCTGGAGTACCCCAGGGGTTCATTCTTGGTCCCCTGCTTTTTGTTATCTATACATCTGATATCTTCTCGGTGGTCTCAAACTCTCGTTTGCAAGCATATGCCGACGACACCCAGCTTCTATTAAATTTTGATCCCTTATACCCTGAAAATGCTGCAATGGAGTTAAACCAGGACTTGGAGAGAGTTGTAAAGTTTTCCACAGAACATAATTTTAATATTAACCCTAAAAAGACAGAAGATCTCCTTTTCTGTTCCGAAAGACTACGAGACTTTCTGACTGATCGTTTGAAAATACAGATTGGCACTGATGTTCTTGGTTTTTCCAACTGTGCCAAAAATCTGGGATTACACCTGGATGTTCATCTAAGGTTTCATAAACATGTACAAAGTTTGCTGCAAAATAGTTATATTAAGATGAAGCTCATATATACAAGCAGGTACATACTTAATTTTAAAATGAGAAAAAAATTGTGTGAAGCACTTGGATTATCAATTTTTAACTATTGTTTTATAGTCTACTATCCATTTCTAGATTTAGTCACTAGAAAAAGAATCCAATATGTACAAAATACATGTTGTAGGTTTGTTTTTAGTTTAAGGAAATATGATTCTGTGTCAGTTAATATTAAACCGATTGGTTGGCTGAAATGTGATAATATGTATAAATTATATTCATTGATTTTCTTTAAAAAATTTTTAGATTGTAAGGAGCCTGTATATTTGTATAAAAAAATAGAGTGTAGGGCTGATGCACATAATGTTCATAGTTTAAACTTAAGAAATGGTACAACTTTCACAGTGCCTAAACACAGAACTTCGCTATTTCAGAGAACTTTCTCTTATTGTATGGTAAAACTGTTGAACCCAGTTAATTTGCCATTTAGAGAATACAGTGTATATAAACTGAGACTAGAATATAAGAAGCAATTGTTAAAAAATAACTAATGTTACCTATATAGATGATAGATGCTACAATACATGTTATTTTTGTTTTACCTTTAAAATGTTGGCCCAATGTGACGCACAGATGGTTGAGTGGAAGAATGGCCATTGGCTAAACTTCGCCACCTGTGTTCTGTATGCGTGAATCATATATTATATTATATTATATATTATAAATGTATGAATATGCAAATAAAGACGTTTATTATTATTATTATTATTATTATTATTATTATTCGAGGGGCATCAAGTTTTATCAGGGTGCCATCAATTCCACCTACACATGGAAAACCTCCCTTTTGGTAAAATTTACGTGCAACTTCTTGACCTTCGTAAGACCAGCAAACGTGCGTGTTAACCATAGTGTTTAATAAAGTCCGTCGATTTTAATCTGATACCACAGCATATACAAAAACAATCAGCCGGCTAACTTGAGTGACAGCCCGTGTAATACAGGAATTCATCGTCGAAATGTCACTAGCGGCCATTTTGGGATACGAAACAGGGCCTGATTAACGATAATTTAGGTTTTTTCTTTCCTGTCACAGAGTTGTATTATTGGCTTTAAATAAACTAATATACTTATTATTACTTACATATAATAATGTTTATAATTACTAATTTATTATTATTATTGAATAAACAAGAATGATAACAGATAACACCATAAATGACAACACGAATATATCAAAATCATTTTCAAAATCATAGCTAAAATTCCGCTCTACACCGCACGCCTATAATCTCCGTCAGAAATAAACAAATAAAATAAAATTTCGGCGCTCCTGCCGTTTAATGACAGGATGGTATCCCCTAATGGCGGCGTGCGCAGAAAAGATGCGCGTGAGAGTTAGCCTGCTGATTGTTTTTGTATTAGCTGTGCTGATACTCCAAAGTAATGTGAGCTAGTGGCTACCTACCTTAAAACGCCAATGGTCACCTGACGTCGCACCTGTTTTTGCCATATGCTTCACCCCGTCGCTCCTCATACAGAAAGTGTCAGATTAAAAACGACGAGCAATATGGCACTGATCACTTTGTGTAGCGTTCTGCAAATCGTTGCTTTATCTACTCCGTGCATGCTTGACACATCATGCATTTGAGTTCCGTTTCCTATCCAGTGGAGCGCCAGAGCATGATTTCTTATGTTGCTGTGAGACAATTGGGCACCTATTTGTTAAGCAAATATTCCACTTGTAATTTTATGAGGCGAAACGCTTCTTTAAAAACAAAATAAATTTCTAAATCATAATTTACTCTTTTTTTATAAACTTTTCCGTATTCTTTCTTCGTCGCTACTTTCGTCACTGGAAAAAAAAAATTCTTCTGATCATTTTTAAGATAAGACAAATTTCTCCTTGCAAAATATTTGACAAATTTTTCAAAAAAATTTGACAAAAAATTGTTGGTTCAATGCTTATCAAATATTTTTTGAAAAGTTCATCGCTTTGACACTTTTCTTTTATCACTTTTCACTTGGATAATGCACTTTGCAAATAGCATTGTTGCAACAGAAAACGATATGCAAAGTGCAAAGTGGAAAGTGGAAAGTGGAAAGTGGAAAGTTGCAAAGTAGTTTGGTGCAATCGGATCCGTTACTAAGAGCCAACTCTGTGGACTTTCTTGCCTGATAGGCGTATTGGTGGGTACTAAGAGGGTTAGCCCTGAGCGTCTTCCCCTAAATCCACTCATCCATTTGTTGGAATATGGTTCCACACCAGAATGGCTCTGAAGAGTCTTATTAGGAATGGAAGCAGGATCCCAAGTCCGTTCTGTATTAGAGCAGGGGAAATGCCGTCTTCCCCAGGCAATTTAAAAGGGTGGAATGATAAGACCGCCCCCTTTATGGTCACCGCTGTAAATATTTTGTTGGCTGTCAACCAGTCTTCTCTTCCAGGTCGTTTAATCCGATCACTGGGTTGGGCATCCTGGAGGCCATTAATCAGCAGACTTTCTGGGAAGTGGTTCTCTGCGAGAATCTCTAACGTTTCTTTTCTAGATTGTGTGTAGGATCCATCTGGGCGTTTTATCGACCCTAAGTCCTGCACACGCTCTTTTGACAGGGTCTTGTGGATTCGCGCGCTGCTAGGCACATCTATTATGCCCTCGCATAGCTTCCTCCAAGATTCTGTTTTTGCCTTTCTTTATTGCTTTATTGTAATTCGTTAGAGCAGCTCTAGTTTCCCAGTTACCTGTTGTTTTAGCTCGGTTAAACAATTTCCGAACTTCTGGGAGGAGGAGCTTCTGTATTACTGTCTCCGGAGAAGTATGCTGAGCAGGCGATTAATTCCGCTCTTCCCCGGGAAGATCACATGAATGGTGGTAGTATCCTCGTTGTAGAAGCTGGAAAGTACAAAGTAGTTAATGTTATTTCTGGCAAGTATATGCATGCTCTCGGCCTTAGCCCATGAGCATGTTCCATTACCTTACTAGAAGTGTTGCCCAGTCCGGTCACTCGGCCTGTGTTTGATATACAAAGTTCTTGAATGAGGGCTATATCTATCATTAAAGACCTTGGTAAGAACGGATGTGGGGGCTCTTGAGTGCTGCAGGTTTGCCTGCAGTATTTTTATTCACGAGGCCATTTTACAGTGCCTGTCTGTGGTGGGCCCTCGCCTGAAGGTTTGTCAAGGCCTTTAGGTCCCTTCTTTTCCCCCTTGCCGGTACCCTTTTTCAGGTTTTTACCCGGGATGGATTTACCCTTCCAGGTTTTTTTCGCCTGTTCATTAGGTGGTTTTTCACCGCTCGATGTTGGTTTGCCACTAGAAGGCTTCGCCGCCTCTGGTTTTTCGACAGGAGGGTTGCTTACACCCTGTTTCTCCCCAGCATCCTCTTGAGAAGCCTTGGCCTTGAGACGAAACCTTACCTGGCCGAAGCCAAAGTAAGGCCTGAAGTCCATTGACCTCAACTCCTCTAAGGATATGTCGTCGACGGCAAAGGTCCATGTCTGACCTGGGCCCGAGCTTTCCCGATGTAGGGTTATCCACTCACGGGTGTCCAGGCCATGATTCATTTTCCTCAGCCTGAGTAGCACCTCCTCTGGAGCAAAGCGTTGACCGTCCTTGTTGTCGAGGAAGAATACCACACAGACGTGAGGTTTTGGCAGATCTGCGCTTTTTACGAAGCGTTTTTCTGCCCCTTCCCATGGCTTGAGGTGATTTGTCGCGCCCTCGCAGCCAGACCAGACTGCTGTCGTCGGCTCAGGTTATTTGCAACCATCTTGGGCGATGAGTGCAGCCCTGGAATCGCACCTACGGACCGCCTTCTGGCATGTTCTACACCGCCTCTAGGACGGCCTGTTGCAGGCTAGTCAGCTGTTCGCTGGTGAAGACTGCGCTGGGGTAATCAGGGGTGATAAGTTCCACCCTAGACGCCCCAGCAACAGTCTTGTAGCTTGGAGCACTAGCCCTGGCACGTTTGTTTGCCTGTTCCGGGGTGCATTTTCAGTAACAGCAGACGCGCTAAATTTCCGAATGGCTTTCGACGACGACAGTAATAGCAGACGGTCTAGGTCTAGAACGTCTGCTGTTTCTTATCTTCAGCTAATTCCAAAACACTGCGGTTAAAAACTGTATTTTAATGTGTTTATGCTGAAGAAACATAACGTTGTGATTTAGTTATCCATTTATTTATTTACAAAAACAGTTGGAGACAGATACAAATATATACCTAATATAATATCATAATATGTAAAATAGAGACCATTTTTTCAAACTTATTTTCACCTACGCCTATATTCATATCAACACGTTCTTGTAAAGAATGGGGTGCTTTGGACTTTTTTTACTAAGCTTTTCACCTTTCTAATTGCTGGGGAATGTTTCTTGCCACCCATCGTAGATTTTCATCTAGCTGCACTTGTTGGCTGCACACTTATCATTTTACCTTTTCTTATACCTTGACGTTTGAATTTAGCAGCTGTTCCATGGTACTTAAAAGAATTATTATGCAACCCTGCCTGATATAAGGGAATTATTACTTTCAGCACACTTTTGACTGTTTTTTAGGAAAATAGAAATTGCTGGATAAAAAGCAATCGGATCATTACCAATATGTTTCAAGATTTCATCAGAAAATTATTTCCATTCTTCCTTTAAGTCATTAACTTCTTTTATCGTAGGAACATTGACATTCATAGGACACGCGGAACTTCCACTTGCTCCACCTTCATATATTGAAGTGGATGCAGTACCAATATCGGACAATTGTGTAGGTGTAGGCTGGCTTATAGTTGAAGTATAGTCTCCTTCAAGTGAGAGAAATATCTCTGGATTTAGTTTGTCTCCAAACGCTATTTCATAAAGCCTGAATTTCATATCAAGGGATAATGTGTTCATACAAGAAAAAAAAAACTGATCAGTTTGAAACTAAAACTTTACCTCAACATCAGTTTTTGATGTTAAATTACATCTAACGATAATCTTATCATCAAATTTCTTATAAATTATAATTATCTGGTAACTAATTCATTTTTTTTTTGCATAAGCTAACATGTAAAAACAGTGAAACACGACTCAGGACCTAGTACGTCTGCTTCAAGTCGAACCAACCGCGAAGAGTCGGCTGTTACTGAAAATCCGAAAAGAGCCGAACTGTCGCCGGAAGTCTAGCGCGTCTGCTGTTACTGAAAATGCTTCCGGGGTGCTGGTGTCGGACCGCAGGCGTTTTCCTGCAGCTCCGGAGTTGGATTTATCCCCCTCTGGATGCTGGATTTTAGTCGCCTGCTTTCCGATAACCTCTTTCAGAGCGGCATCGTGAGAGATCCCGCTCTTGATAAGACGACTCAGGTTCCTTCTTTGAGCCCCTGATAGTCTTTGTCTTTTTCTTTTTGTTTCGATGCTTACTGCCTCCCGACTGTCTCCGTCATCAGACCGCAACAATTCCTGTTCCTGGTCTGATGTTGGAGGGATGGTTGAAGGTGTCTCGCCGGCCTCTGTTGCCAGAGTCGGATTTTCCACCTCCATTGTTTCCTCTTCAGGAATATCTTTGTTTTTGTTTTTATTGTCGTTACTCATATTAGATCTCACGAGTAGCAAGGGAAGTTTCTGTCTGTTTCTGACTATCCCTTCAACCTCTCCATGTGAGTATAAATTCAATTCTATGCACAGTTTATGAATAATCATACAGTTTTCAAATAATCATACAGTTTTGTATATTTTCGTATGGTTTTCTATTCGTAGGTCGATCGAGTGTACGCCACTGGTATTTTCCTATTTCTGACTACCCCCTCAACCTTGCCATGTTAGTATGAATTTAATCCTATACAGTTTTTGAATAATCGTACAGTTTCCTATTTACAGTTTTTGAATAATCATACAGTTTTGTATATTTTCGTATGGTTTTCTATTCGTAGGTCGATCGAGTGTACGCCACTGGTATTTTCCTGTTTCTGGCTACCCCCTCAACCTTTTCCTGTTAGTATGAATTCAATTCTATGTACAGTTTTTGAATAATTATACAGGTTCTTATGTAGGCACAGTTTTTGAATAATCATACAATTTTATATTTTTGTATGGTTCTTCATTCGTAGGTCGATCGAATGTACGCTACTGGTATTTGCCTGTTTCTGACTACCCCATCAACCTTTCCATGTTAATATGAATTCAATCCTATGTACAGTTTTTGAATAATCAGTGGCACGCTGAAAGTGGGGGCTATCGGGCCATTGGATAGTGCTATACTTTAAGGCGAAGGACTTCCTCAAGACACTTTTTAGTGGTCCAAAGAAGGGTTTTAGATCCTCAAAACTTTGATTTCGTATTTTTTTTTCATTCATAATTTTTCTATGATTCAATATTCCTAGTAATTTCGCAATATGCCATTATTTAAATCACCTTGTGGTTTTTAGCCATAATTTTTATGAGTTTTCTTATCAAAATCAATTAAATTTATCGTGCAAGGTAGATGCGCGTGTTATAGGCACAACAATAAACATTTGCATTATTGGTTTGTTTCTCTTTCTTTGGATTTTTTTGGCGCTCAAGACGATGAAAAATTATATTAAAGCCTGTGATCCCAGTACCTGGCATGGCAACTGACATGCACAGGGTGTTTGGAAATTTGCTCCTAAGATTTTTAGAAGAAAAATTGGGAACCGGTATTTTTTATTTTTGGAGTTACAGCCCCCTATATAAAATTCGTCCCTAAGAATAGTTTTTTTTTTTCTCAGAGGCCTGTTGTACGAGAATCACTACATGTTTGGTACTTAAGACACTTTTTCGTGCGCCCCCTATCTTTGGAGCCTCAAAACTTTGTTTGCGTATGAAAATTTTATTCTGTTAGAGGGCCCATTTAATTTAGAAATTTTTTTGTCTCTTGAAATTTTTTCGTGAAACGTATCTTTTTCCAGAAAAACAACTGATTAATTGGGCTCTTTCACGAAAATTTAAATACGTAATTCAAGCATAAAATCTCAAATGGAGGGAGTATTTTAGGTAGGTATATTTGCCCAAAAAGCGATCTACGAGCCTAAAAGCACTTCAAAAGTGGAAAAATTCAAAATCCCTGGAACGCGTCAAAAACTGACAAATCTTTTACCAATCAAATCGAAGAAGTTTCCATCGACAAAGCCCGAACAGGTGTTCCAGGTGGCGGCTGGCCTAAAGCTTAGATTGCGCTGTTGCCAGTTGTGACTAAATGTAGTCTCGATATATATTTTTTTCAAACATCTGAATAAATTTTGTTACATTTTATTCCCGGACACCCTGTATTGTAAATAGCTACCAAATCATTTATTTAACTGAATAGGAACTTCTCATAGATACTTCTTGAATTACGTCATAGATTTTAACAGCCATCCAATCACAAAACCTTAATTAATTAGAATAAAATTTGTGATTTGGCAACTGATTTTTTACTCATTCAAGAAAAATTAATCAGGTACCGGAAATAACAATGCAGTTATTAGCAGAAACGTTCTCTGATAAGGAATACCTAGACTTTATGCGGTATTGAGCTCGCACCTATTAGTTTTTTTATTTGTCAGTTTTTCCTGAGTGTTTGCATAACAATGTTGTCCACAGATTCTTTTGATGTGAGAAAATTGTTTGGGAGAAGATGTATCCAGTACTTTGCTGCTATCACTGGTGAGTTGTTTGTTTATGTTATTTGTTGCCCATGAACTTCATAATGACTAATGGGACTAATTACTTTTTAATTTTATGTGGCTTGTTTAATTTGATTTTTTTTTAAATCCAGAAGACACATATTTATTCATTTATTTTCGGTACTTTTAATTAGATTCTTTGATCAAAGATAATACCTATACCTAGCGATGTATGTACCAATAAATGTTTTACAAACTTCGAGAAATTCGCTTAAGTATTTCTGAATTGGTTAAAAGAATATATACCTGCAATTTGGAGTAATTGGGTCTAGGAACTTTGAGAAAAAAGTGAAAAAATTACCCATATTTTATAATACATTGTTTTTTTCCACTGTTTTATTTTTTAAACTCGTAATTAAAGCTATCGAGGTATTTTTTTCAAATTAATGAACACACAATAACGCTTCTACCAGTAGGTTTGTACACAATTCACATTTTCGAGATTTCTCTAGAAATCAGCTTGCACTCGGGGGCCCATTGGCCCATTGTGATCCCTTTTTCAGGGTACATGGTTCTTTAACCTATTCCTCCTTTCTTCGTTTTGTTCCAGTTCATGGTCTTTACGAAGTTCAGTATTTCCATTGTCCTTATCTTTCCCGCGTCTTCCAGGTCCTTCAGAAAACTTTGCTCCAGGTGGTGTAGGCGTTCCTCCTGGAGGGCTCGAAAGTGACAGTATATGCTCCATTGTTTCATCCTCATCAGAGCATTCTTGACATAGTTCATCGGTCCCGAGGTGCCACTTATAGAGCGACTTCACTGTGTCCTGTGATTGCTCCTACTAAGGTGCTTATCGATCTTTTATCCAGTGTTAATAATCTCCTTGTTTTCTCTATATATATCCACGTACAGCTACAGAGCTCGTGGTGCTGTGCAATTGCGTCATGCTTTTGCCTACTAAATCCATCAACAGTTCAATTGTTGCTTGTGATGAGTTGCCTGTTTCAGCTTGGTCCTTCTTCAATCCCAGTTTTGCCAGTCTATCTGCCATTTCATTCCCTTCGATATTATACCATGTCCAGGTACCAAGCTTAGTCCGAAATTATTGTTCCTGGTCCAGAACAGGGCTTCCCGGCAGCTCATCACTATTTGTGATTTCGATTTCACTATTTTCACTATACAAGGCGTCAATTTGAAAACTTTCAATGCGAAAATCTCTGAAAGTAAAAAAGTTAGAAAAATGTAATTTGGTGCAAATGTTAGGAGGAACTAGAACCACCATATTTTGGTTATGGGGTGAGTGACCCCTTGGGCCCCATGCACCCCAACCCCAACATTTTGAATGGCACCTCCCCTTTCGTGATACGTAAATTTAAATCTTTTCGAATATAGTACCAAGAATTTTTTCAAAATAAAATTAATTGTAGGTGTTACAAAAGGTGTGGTGCCATTCAAAATTTTGAGGTTGGGGTACATGGGGCCCAAGGAATCACTCACCTTATGACCAGAATATTGGGGTGCGAATGCATGGGGTTCAACGAATCAGTATAACCGAAATATGGTAGTTCTAGTTCCCCCTACCTGTATAACATTTGGACCAATTCACAAAACTTTTTCACTTTCAGACATATTGGCATTGAAAGTTTTCAAATTGACACCCTGTATATAATTCTAGTAGTCTTAGAGTCTTAGCGCTGCTTTGCTATCTACATGCTGACATTGCCCATCCTGATAAGCTGAAGCTTCTCCCCAGTACTACTACATTGTCAGCATACGCAATCAATTTTATCCTCCCTTCTCTTAAGATTTTCAGAATCATATTGATTACCAACAGCCACAAAAGTGGAGATATCACTCCTCCTTGTGGAGTCCCTCTGGTTGATTTTTTCCCAATGCTTTACAGCATTTTCATCATCCATTAAATGATGACTGGCTCTACCTTCAGGTCCTGCATACATTTTTCAATAGATTCAATCATTACATCATGGAATGCACTCTCTAGGTCCAGAAATGCACCTAGTGTGTATTTCCAATTTGTAAGAAATCTTTCAATTCTCCCAACTACCTCATGTAGTGCACTTTCAACTGACCTTCCTATTAGGTATGCATGTTGATCTGGGCATTGCGTGTTTATTCCCATTAATTCTCTAATGTGTAGATCAATCAGCCTCTTTAGAGTCTTTAACAAGAAGGATGATAAATCAATTGGTCTATTGCGGTTGAGATGCCTGATCTACCCGCTTTCGGTTTAAAGACTACCTCGTCGACTTCCCTCTATCTTGCTGGTGTATGCCCTAGTGTTAAGCATTGGTTCTAGAATGCTTTCCAGGGATTTTTGTAGCATAACTGGTATTACTCTATCCAATCCTGCGGAAGTGTGTCTCCATCAGAAACTCGAGGGTTTCCTTGCTTTTCTGCATCTTGCTTTTACAATGGTTAAATCTGGTTTTGTATTCATTTTAGTCTTTCTCTAAACTTCCATTTTTTGCTTGGTCGCATTGTGTAAGTACATTGTGTGTAGCATTAACTCTTCATAGTCTTTATCAGGAGGCACGATTAGGCCAACATTTTCATCGTGAGTCACATCAATGTTATTTTTTCAGAATTTCTCAACTATATTTTTCTCTTCAACTAGTATTTCTATCTGATCATTTTGTTTCCTTTTAATATGCGAATTGTTTTGGAGATTTGGAATTTCTCTCAAAGGCAGGTTTATACGTTTTCTTCTATATTCTGCGCTATCATAGTAGCAGATTTTCAATTTCTGAGACCTTTTTGAATGAACACTTTCTGTTTTGGCTCAAGCTTAGGCGGCTTTTTTGCAGATCGATTATAACGTTGAGCTTGTATTTTCTGTTTATGCTGCAGTTTATCCTTAATGCCTTTGGTTGAATAGTTGGGTGTTAAGAAATCAAGTGACACTGGCATAGTTATACGCAATTTCCTACCCATAAGTAGATCACAGGGAGCAGGGTGTCATGTTGTAGTTTAATATGCATAAAAATGAATTATTACCATCTTTAAGGCACTTTGTTAATAGAGCTTTAACAGTTTGATTCGCCTTCTAGTACAGTCATATAAAGATTCATCTACTGAAAAAATCGCAGTGAGCTGTAACTTTGCATACTCCTTTACTTTTATTATACTAATAATGTATTGAAAGTCCCTTCCGATATCTTATTTGCGTTTCAAGATATTCAAGGTCACAGAAATGGGTTTTTCTTAAATATTTTGCTTTTGGTATGTCCTACGACTGTTTTGGCTATGAAAGGAAAATTCTCTTCAAAAAATGTTATTACCATATGTCACGTCAAACTAACCGTTTCCATTTTATACGCCAGGAAAACAGAGGGTAGCACTGGTTTCCACACCACCCCAGAGGTAAGATGCAAGGCGCGTTTAGTGTAGTGTATAGTGTAGGCCTAATCTATGATCTTCCTTGTGACTTTTAGCTGTACGTAGAGAATGAGGATGTGCTATCCTCATTCTCGTAATCTTTCACCTGTTCCACGTCTTCGTCATCTCCTCCAAATTCTCGTTCTTTTTCCCCACCTCCAGAGCCTCGTCGTTTTCTGTCCCCTCTTCCACGTCTTCCTCCTCTGTAATATCCTCCAAATTCTCGTTCTTTGTCTCCATCTCCAGATTCTCTTCGTTTTCTGTCCCCTCTTTCACGTCATCGTCCTCTCTCATCTCTTTCAAACTCTCGTTCTTTGTCCCCACCTCCAGATTTTCATCGTCTTCTCCAACATTTTCTTTTCCTTCTGCTATATTTTGTTTCAGGTCAATAGTATCTTCTTCATCCTGCATGCTTTT
Source organism: Ceutorhynchus assimilis (assembly GCA_917834065.1). Lineage (NCBI taxonomy): Eukaryota > Metazoa > Arthropoda > Insecta > Coleoptera > Curculionidae > Ceutorhynchus > Ceutorhynchus assimilis. Next base: position 39,723,877 of record OU892282.1, read on the forward strand.
TTTCGGTAGCGCACATTCGCGTTGAGACATGACAATGACCACACAGTATTAAACATGACAGTCCAACTTTGCATCCTTTAGTGCAGTTGCAAAAAATAGTGTTTAAAAGTACATCTGGTGTCTTGAGGGGCTCTTATTTTTCCTTTAATAAAAAGTGCAGAGGTTGTGTCACAACCATTGATAGCGTGTAGTAACAACAGATGTCTCTTACAATTTGCACACTTATTTAGGCTGGAAGAAGAGTATGTTTTTGATTTTATTTTTCCTCTCCCTGGTTTAAGGCACGGTGGCACTACCTCACTACCCTCTGCTCATTGGTTGTACAGAAAAGACTTATCTTATTTTGTTTTGTAGAGAATTTTCCGCTTTCAATTTCTTGCAATTACGCAAAAAGTTATACGCCTGACGAAAAGCAAGATTATTGAGAAAATAAGATTTTCATGACCTTTAACCTTGAATATCTAAAAACCCAACCGCGATGAGGCGATAATGATGGGGACTTTTAAGACATTATTTCTTGAGGTAAAATAAAGGTGTAGACAAAATTTAGGATCACTCGGCATTTTTCAGCAGATTCTGCTTTTTCCGGCCTAAAATAACTGGAGTTTGGGTATAGTGAGGACTCGAAGTAGTAAGTTTGATGTATTTGCTCGTAAATTTTGCGAAATTACCGTGTCCATTATCCGATTTCTAAAGGAACACCATTGATTGCAAATATATTTCTCAATGCAGATATCACAGTCTTGGCTGTTTTCCTGAGAATGAAAGATGCTCTTTTTGGTTCTTTCGAGCGTATTTCTTGACAGGTTTGACAGCAAAGTACAACATTTTCAATATCCCTGGTTATTCCTGGCCAATAAACTGTTTCTTGGGATCGGTTTTTACACCTTGGTGGCAATTGTGTATCAAATTTAAAAAGTCTTGCCTTAAGGTTTGTGGTATTAGTAATCTTTTCTTCTAAACATCTCTATATAAGTATAGGGATCATTTTTAAAGTATGACATGTACTTTTTCAATTCAGAGGGAATATTGTTTTTTGTGTTCAGGCCATCCAGATAGGACAAAATTTGTTACTTGTTGCAAAATAGCATCATTTGAGATGCCTTGTTTAGGGCGTTCTTCGTTATCTGGGGATGTAGCTATCACAGAATAAACCATTAAGTTTGTATCCAAGTACGTGGTATCAATAAATTCATGAGTTGGGCTTGTACTAAGAGTATCAGCTATTTGCATGTTCTTCCCAGGGACATATTCTAATCTAAGCTGATATCTTAGCAATCGAATAGCTAGTCTTTGCAATCTCGGAGACTACTCATCTAAAGGTTTCTTCAGTATACCTAAAAAGGGCCTATGATCAGTTTGAATTAAAAATCATTTACAACATAACCAATGCATAAGTGATATTGAAGCATATTCCACTGGATGATATTCCTGCATAATCACTGCTCCAAGACCGAATGGGCTTGCATCAACACTAAGAATAGTTTATTTTTTAGGGTCAAAATATGATAGCACTTGTGTAGATGTCACAAGTTTTTTAAGCTGTTGAAAACAAATATTCTTCAGTCCACACCCATTCATTTTTTTCATTCAGAAGTTTTTTGTGAAAGGTTTTGTAAAAATTTAGCAAGGTAAACAATCATGCCCAAAAATCTTGTAGTTCTTTCCGGTGGCTCATATTTTTAATAGCATCAATTTTCTTTCCCTCAACAGCAATACCCGCTTCGCTGATAACATGACCTAAGATCTTTATGCTTTTCTGACAAAAAAGCGATTTTTTTTTACAGTAAGGCCACTTATACAGATTTTTGATAATACTATGTCCAAATTTCTGTTATGTTCTTTTAGGGTCCTGCCGAACACAAGTGGGTACAACATCGAAATATGATATTACACCTGGCACATCTTCCAACGTTTCATACATAGCTGGAAAATTTCTGGCGCTGAGCTTATGCCAAATGGCAATCGTGCGAATCTCTACTCCAACAAGTGGCGACGGTACACAATCTAGAATTTTCATAGTCCAATGGTATCTGTAAAAACGGTCTGTGTAAAAAAAATTGCATCATGAAGTTTACTAAATAAAATATCCGTGGTTGCAATATTGAAATATTTTCGTTTTAAATATTGATTTAAATGTTTGGGGTCCATGCACTCACGAATATCACCATTACTGACCGTCGATATTAATCTGATACTCCAAAGGAATGTGAGCTGGTGGCTCCCTACGTTAGAACGCCAATGGTCACCTGACGTCACATCTGTTTTTGCCATATGCAGTCAGTTGGCTCAGTGACTAGAAAACGAATTCTCTGAGAAACCATTTGGTCTATTTTTTCTTTGACCTTTTCTTTTAGAGCGATAGGAGTTTTACGCGCTGCAAAAGTTCTAGGAGCAGCATCTTCTGTCAATTTTATTGTGTAACTGCGATCTACTTTTCCTATACCAGGAAATACTTTTTCGTGGTTTCTTAATATAGCGTCAAGGCTATTGATTCTTGTAATATGGTTGCCTGATGCATCCTGATCAATTTCAAAACATTTCTTGAGAATATTTTTTAAATCTTGGTAGGCTTGATGTCCTAATATTGAATAAGCTGGATTATTCTTAAGTACACGAATTAAAATTTCTTTGCTTTTTGCTTCAAATTGACATTTCACTTTGACTTGACCTAAAATGTCTTTTGTGGCCAGAATATGATAATAACACTGAAATTGCATGATACCTATGCTTAAATTATCGAAATTGATTTTTGTACTAAGTTTCACAAAATCATGATAATTTAAAATGTTTACCTAGCTTTTAGTGTCTATTTTTTCTATTTCAACACACTCAGACTATTAAACTGAGTCCACATTGAAGGTGATTGTCCATATCAATACATTATTTTGACTTTACTTACCCTTCTGGCGAGTACCTATTAGAGTCTTTACTTGAGATTATTAAACTTTCAACGTCACTATCAGAGTCATCAGCACTACCATCATCGTCATAATCGTCATCCTCTTCGATATGGTGTACATATTTGCTACGGCACAGCTTTTGGAAAAAAATACGATTAAATGCTGGACATTTTCCTTTTTTGTGAACTTATCCACAATAATTGCAGTTCAAATGTTTATCCACTCTCTTGTTGAAGGTGGGTTTAACGCCACTCGATCCACCATTGTTTGGATGCATCCTATACTTTAAATTTATAGCACCGACTTGTTGTTCTATTGTAATAATCTTTTGGGTTGCTTCACTTGCTTCCATAGATCTACAGATTTGAATGGCGATACTCAGTAAAAGATCAGATTCCTGCAACAGTCTTTCTTTTGTGCGTAGGTCCCTGATTCCTAAAATCAGTCTATCCAATATCATCACATCAGTCTTCGCAAATTGACATGTCGACGATAGTTTTATCAACGAAGTGAGAAATTAATTAATCGTTCTACCAGCAAGTTGATCTCTTTTAAAAAACTTAAAATGTTCATATACCTTGTTCTTCCGGGAGTTGCCATAGGCTTCAAACTTATCTAAAACTGTACGAAGCTTGGTTTTATCTCCGGTTTCTGTGTGTTCAAAAGTGTTATAGATTACAAGGACATAGATTCAACAATATGGCTATTACGACAAGCGAAATTTGATCGTGGCGCCATCTAAGACTAGGATTCAACACTAAACAGCACTTTTGCTGTAGTTAGTGATGACCATCTAATAGGCCGACCAAAAATCAGTTCGTTGGGAAAACCCAGAATAGGGAAAACAAGTTTTCTCCTATCATCCACTGATGTGAAAATTTTTGGATTAATTTTCTCTGCTATTCCATCCATAGACGCGTTTCGACCTATCAGATCTCGTCACTATGGCTAGGAAAGCAAAGAAAACCAATCCACCTTGGATTGGCTGGTCATCACTAAATACAGCAAAAGTGCTGTTTAGTGTTGAATCCTAGTCTTAGATGGCGCCACCATCAAATTTCGCTCGTCGTACTACTTCTATTTTACCTACAGGCACTAAACTTGGATTGGTTTTCTTTGCTTTCCTAGCCATACTGACGAGACCTGATAGATTGAAACGCGTCTATGGATGGAATAGCAGAGAAATTTAGTCCAAAAATTTTCAAATATGACTATTATTGACATCATCACCCTTTGAGTTTTTCTCGATTTGCCAACAAGTAATTACTATCAAATTTCTGTCTCCAAAGTTTCCAATATGCAAGAAGATTTTCATTTCTTCCAGAGTTCTGCTATCTGACATGTTTCCTAATTTTTTGTTCAATAACAAATAACAATCATACGATTTGTAATCCTTTGCCTTAATCTTTGCCTACCTGCAGGCTGCAGGAAACAGAACCACAAGAAATAGCCAAAGTTCAAACAACTAGTTCACTTTCACGCTGCCACCATATTTTGTCCGGGTCATGTAAATAGCGGCGTTGTTACTGATCGCTAGTGTTTAATCACTACGTGTAGTTACTGAATTAATGGTACACAGTAACGTCAGTAACTATGTTAATGCATGCAGTTTCTGTTATCTAAAGGACTAAAGAACTACTGGCAGTCAGTTTGACTACGACTAATTGACGTCTCCTAGTCTGTACGAGGCAACATTCACCACATCAGGCCCATTTAATCGACACAACACTCATTACTGGGCTATGGAAAACCCAAGAAAAATTCAAACTATCAAATTCCAAGGAAGGTTGTTGGCAATTTGGACCAATCAAAAAGGCTCTGACTGGTTTGTGATTTCTGTGGAAACAGAACTTGAATGGATAACGATATCTTGGATTCCTTCAAAGCCCAATAGAAAATTTGTTAGATGAATTACCCTTAGAAGAATATGAGAATGTCGAAACTTCATTTGGCAACAAGATGGAGCTCCTCCGCATGCCTTGAATGATGTCGTCTAATTTTCAATTTTCTTTTCAGGGTATTCTATTTTAAAAACACTTCATCGTTGGCGCAACTCTTCGATTTTTGGATCGTATTTACTTGCTGTTAAATTATACCTTTTTTCAGCTTCACTGGGTATTCTGTCATCTGAAATGCACTTTGGATGGGCATCTCCAGCCCTTCCAGTGCTCACCAACGGAACTTACTACTTCAATGTTTCCAGCGAAGGAGCTTCTTGGATGGCCCTAGCCTTATTTCCTGGCATGGTGGCCGGAGCCGTGACGTCCAACTGTTTGGCACACTTTGGTAGAAAAAAACTAATTTTAGCCACTTCAGTGCCTTTGTTCATTAGTTGGTTATGCATGGCGTTGGCTAGAACGAATTGGCTTATGTTTTGGGCAAGAGCTTTAGGTAAGTGTAAATATTTCTGTTTCCTTCGCCCGTTAATCCAGAATTGAAACTTTTAGGTGGACTTGGAAGTGGTTTGAGCTTTGCTACAGTACCAATGTATTTGGGGGAAATTTCTGAACCTGCTATAAGAGGGTTGCTTTCATCAATTTGTCCATTGTTTGTAGTGTTTGGAATACTTTTGATTAACATTTTAGGAATTTACTTGTCTATTGATACAACAGCATTAATATCTTGTTCGATTCCTCTTATAGGGTTTCTAAGTTTTATTTTAATGCCAAACAGCCCTGTACAGTTACTATTTCAAGGCAGATCTGAAGAAGCTAAACAAAGCTTGAGAATCTTAAGAGGAGAGGAAGAAGGTGATAAGGAATTTGTCAGGTTTGTTTTTATTGTTTTTTTTTAAATCATTATGATATTAAAATAATTATTGTAGATTATCAAACGATATGGAAGAATCCATGAAAGATCAAAATGAAGGCAATCCTACATTTATGGACCTATTCAACAATCCTGTTAATCGAAAAGCCATGTTGATATCTATAGGTCTGCGTAGTGTACAACAACTTTGCGGTTCCACAGCACTTACGTTTTATTGCAAAACCATATTTCAACAAAACGAAGGTTTCTTAACAAGCGATATTGCTACTATAATATATTTCAGCTTACAAGCAGTTTTATCTATATTAGCTTCATTTGCTGTCGATTATTTTGGTAGAAGACCAATGTTTATATTCTCTTTGGCTGGCACCACTCTAACATTATTTTGGGCATCTACTTATTTGGCTGTACAGACTTATACTAGCATCGATTTGAATTCTTACAGCTCTATTCTATCGATAGCCCTGTTTGTTAATGTGGCATTCATTAGCGTGGGTGTTAGGAATGTCCCGTTGCTAGTGATTTCGGAAATATTCCATCCCAAAATTAAACCACAGGCTCTATGCGTTGTGACTATATATTATAGCATTCTGGCTATTGTAGTGACAAAATTCTATCACTTCACCAGTGAACATATCGACATGGCGTGTCCTATGTTCACGTTCGGACTATTGAGTTTAATTTCCTTAATTATTTACTTTTTCTACGTCCCTGAGACAAAAGGGAAGACTTTGGAAGAAATTCAAGTGATGCTTAAAGGGTGATTTACATCCAATGACATATTAGCATAGATAGACATTACATTACACTTTCCAAATTTCGATATTTCAATTAAATTTAGAAAATCTGACAATATTATTTCAATCAATCCCGCGTCTCCACGACACAAATCTGTGAATCTGGGATACTCAGTAATACGAGCCCGGGCCGGAATTATACGCGAGCTCGAAGGGCCGGAGTAATACGCGAGCCCGAAGGGCCGGAGTTATACGCGAGCCCGAAGGGCCGGAGTTATACGCGAGCCCGAAGGTTCGGAGTTATACGCGAGCCCGAAGGGCCGGAGTAATACGAGCCCGAAGGGCCGAAGTTATACACGAGCCCGAAGGGCTAAACTTATTTTAATCACGGGGCCCAGTCTATAATTCTATTCGTCAGCGGATAATTTGGAGCCAATCAAAAATCGGGAATAATCAAAATGTGATTTTTAGTCGATATTCCGAATTTCAGTTCTCTCCGATGTACCGGAAAAAATATAGCCTCCTCATCTTTCTTGATTTTTAATTTTTTTTCCGAATTTCCAAAAAAATTACCATCGGATAGAGGAGCAGAAAAAACGTTGAAAGGTTATGGGACCCTGCTTGCTATGACGCATTTTAAGGCCCGGACACGCCGTTACTTTTTCGCTTATAGCTCCGGTATTTTTCAACCGATTGTTTCAATTCAAGTGATGCTTAAAGGGTGATTTACATCCAATGACATATTAGCATAGATAGACATTACATTACAGTGAACAATATTTTGTGTCAGAGTTATGACTTTGTTTTAAAAAATTGGGGCTTCAAAACTAAAAACGATTACTGGCAATGCCGTTTTTATAAACAGGCGGAACATGCGCTGCAATCAATTGGCATGTGAACGCACCCATCGAACTTATATTATATGAGTTAGAGGCAGATATTAGCTAGAAAAACGAGTGTGCATTTGTTCATTATTTTGGTCAAGTAAATGACAAGTTCAGAGGGGAAGGCGGGTCTTGTGTATTTATGTATAAGGCTGTTCATTTGTACTGCTATTCTTGCTTCAAGCATATCTCAGCAGTTGATCGGCGTTCACTTGTCCGATAACTCCCATATAATAAGGTCATTAATAGTAGCTCCTAGCAGATCTTCCTGATTTTTTGAGCAGGTAGCAAGTACAAATGAACAGCTTATATGTATGTGTATGTGAGTGTTGTAGGTGTCAGCTTCACCGCGACCAAGGTTGATCTATTGTACCCCCTTCTGCTGCTAAGTTCAATTTCCTGCTCAAAGCAGCCCCTTCAGTCCTAGGTTCTTTAGGAATTTCAGGATGTCTAGCGGTTCCAGGGCTAGAATGTCTTCCAACTGTATAAGGGCACTTCCCAGGTTCTTCATCCTTGAGCGATTAACGGCATCGCAGTTCAGTAGAAGATGAGAAGGTGTCTCTTCTCCATCTTCATAGAGTCTGCAGGTGCCACCTTCTTCTAACCCCAACTTCTGTAGGTGTTTCTTAAGTCTGCAATGTCCCGAAAGAAACCCGGTTAGAGTCTTGAGACTTTTCTTGCTAAGGTTGACCAGCAGTTCTTATCTTTTTTGGTTGAAGTTGCCCAATAGATCTTTGGCCTGTCGTAGTCCTGGCTGTTCTAGCCATTGTTTGTTCCTTAGCTGGTTCTCTTCTTTTTTGAGGATTTTTTGAAGGTGCATTTCCGACGCCGCAAAATGGTTCTGCCCAATGAAAGGAGTAGACGCTCCTGTTCTTGCGAGTCTGTCTCCGCATTCGTTGCTCTCGACACCTATGTATCCAGGCACCCAGAGAAGGGTATATAACTTTATTTTGTTTTCCTGGTTTAGTTTCTGTAGACATTTCCATACCTACTGTCTTAGAATTGATGACCAGGGATTTCAATGCTTTGATAACTGCTTCGCTGTCAGACATTATCACAATCTCTCGTTTCCGATAACTTCTGTTCAGGTTGAACTGCGCGCATCTTCCAATGGCATTGTTTTGGTTTTTGAACCAAACGGCCAGGGTCCTTATTCTTGAAACAAGGGAGCAGCATTCCCAGGAGAACGAGTGTTCCGTCTTTGTTACTTATATTGTCATTTGCATATCATGGAGAAAGACAGAACACTCGTTCTCCTGGGGATGCTGCTCCCCAATTTCGAGAATAAGGACTCAGAGAGGGTCACATAATCTGACTCTGATTTTTCACTACTACTAGGCCGAAAAAGAACATGTGCAATGGGTTAATTTGTATCACTATGTCTAGATTCCTTATCAGTCAGTATTGACACTTATTTTATCAGAAACAATCGTGGATCTATTATTTACAGCTAGTAGGGCATCTCTATTAGAATCTTTCCCAGAAATGACAATTGATACTTTCATCCCTATAATAAGGATTATCAATAACTTTCTGTTGATTTGATATCATGTCTGTTTCTTCTAATATAGTTACCATACCTGTCTTGTGAAACATATGACCTAGGCGAATCATGATATTGTTTGATTTTTGCAGGGTCCCACGTATTGGTTTGATGGTTGAAAATAGAAACATTTGTACTTTGCTCAAGTGGTTTTAGGATTTTAGCATTTTTGTCGAAATATTTCTGATTCAAATCACGTTTCACTTTAATTTTCTCCTTAACGTTTTCACACAAAACAGGTTGTAGCAAATCTTGGGAAATTAGAACTTTAGTCTTACAAATACGACTATTCAATAGCTGCGATGGTGAGTAACCCATGTATTTAAGTGGAGAATTTGCTATAATTCATTAAAGCAGATTGTAAGCATACTTTTTCTTCCTCGTTTGATTTTTTAATCAAGTTTTTCGAAATTGAAAAGTTCCAATTTTCTGCAAAGTGTTTTAAGTTTTTCACTATTATAGGGAACATTATCAGCTACTAATATATCAGGCGATCCAAATCGGGAAAAAATAGGCTTAATTTGTGAAATTACCGCATCAGCGCTCTTATCTCGAATCTGTAATAATTCTAGCCAGTTTGAGTAGGCATCAAGAATTACAACGTAACTGTGATTACTATAGGTAAAAATATCAGATCCTACTCTTTCCCATGGTCTAGTAGGTAGAGGATAAGACAAGAGTGTCTGTTTTGGATTTCTCCTAGCAAATTTTGTACAAATAGAACAAGATTTGCTATAGGATTCAATATCAGTTGTGATTCCTGGCCAATAAAATATTCTCCTAGCTTGGGATTTCATTTTTTCTATCTCAAGATGTCCTTCATGAAGCAATTTAAACATTTCCCTGCGCAATTTAAAATGAACTATAAGCTTATTGTCTAGTAATATCAGATCGACATACAATTTTTTTTTAAATTTGTAATACAATCTTACACTTTCTTCATGTTTTCGTGTTGGCCAACCATTAGCAATAAAGTTTAGGACTGTACTTAATTGAGGATCACATAAGGATTCTTGTCGAAATTGGTTTTTTCTTTGTTCAGAAATTGGTAAATATTTGGCGACAGAATGAATAGCAAAAACAATATCTACATCAAATTTATCGGTTTTTTTCGTTTAAGAAAGCCCTCGAGAGAGTATCAGAAATGTACATGTATTTGCCCAGTTTATAACAAACATTTAAATTATAGGTACTTAAGCAATCTCAATCTCATGCGCAAAATTCTAGGAGAAATAGACTGGAGGTCTTTTTTGAAAATAGTTTCTAGAGGCTTATGATCACTATATACTTTTATAGGAAATGTATAGATAAAATAATAATTTTTTTTAACTGAGAACAAAATTGCCAAAGTTTCCTTCTCGATTTGCGCATATTGCTGTTCAGTTTTGGTGAGACTACGAGAAGTGAATACAACTGGTTTTCCCTCCTGAAGCAAGCACGCTCCAAGACCATCTTTAGACGAATCTGTCTCAATTTCAATTGATTTTTTTTGGGTCAAAACAGGCGAATTAGTTAATAAATGTTTTACATTATTTACTGAGTTTTGATGTTCTTCTGTCCAATGCCATTCTACGTCAAGTCTGGTAAGATTACGCAATGGGGCAGTTATTTTAAAAAGGTTAGGAATAAATTTTCCTACAAGTTTAACCATGCCTAAGAAACGCAAAACTTCAGCCTTGGATTGAGGATTTGGCATATCAATAATTTCCTCTATATATTTTTTGTTTGTTTGCACTCCATGCTCTGAAAATATCTGTCCAATGAATTTAACACTTTTTTGTTTATATTGTATTTTACTTTTGTTGAACTTAATGTTATATTTGATTGCTCTTTAGGTTTTAGTCATGCTCGGCCTCCGTTGACCCTAAGGTCATCAAAATATAAACCAATCCCTGGAAGGTCGCCAAAAACTTCAAAATGTTTCTTTTGAAACACTTCAGGTGCCGAACATATACCAAACGCCAATCTAGTAAATCTATGTCTGCCAAATGGGGTCCAAAATGTCATTGAATGCGAGCTTTCTTTGTCCAACTCGATTTGCCAATACCCATCTTTCATGTCAAGCACAGTGAAATATTTTTTTCCACTTAACTTCCCAGCTATTTCATCAACATATGGAATTAAAAAATGTTCACGTTTGATGGCCAGATTTAATTCTTTTGGATCTACACATAATCTTAGGTCCCCATTAGGTTTCTCTACAATAACAAGTGTCTGAACCCATTCTGTTGGCTCATCGACTATTTTTATAATTCCTTTCAGCTCAAGATCACATAATTTAATTTTTAAGGGCTCATACAAAATTTGTGGAACACGTCTAATACTACTCACATCAGGTCTAGCATGTGATGTTTAATTGGAAATTTTCCTAAACCCTCAAAAATATGTGAATATTTCTTGACAACATCGTCTAAGGTTTTAAGCTTTGGCTTTGAATCTACTCTTCTTATCAAGTTTAAACTTAGGCAATCTTGTAATCCCAATAATAGAATCTGATTTTGAGCATCTACCACTACAAATGACACTTTTTTTTAGATATCTTTAACTGAACAACAAAGTCGAGCCTCACCCAAACCCTTAATTCGAAATTTGGAGTTTCCATATGAAATTAATGAGATGTTTGTCTTACAAATTTTTTCCATCTGGAGCAATTTTTCTAAGTAGGTAGTTCTAATGGTAAAGTCCTTATCTCAGCTCCTGTGGCAAGCTTGAACATAACTGGCTTACCATTAACATTGATCTCTTTCATCCACATTGTTTCCCGACTGGCATGATTGTTTTCATGCTGATTTAATATCTACTGAACTCACGTAAAACTCGTTTTCACTAATGTCGGACTCACTGCCACTTTCCTGATATTCTTCCTTCAGCTTTGCCACTTCATGCACTTTTTTCTTTACTTTGTTTTCTTTTCTTCTTCTCAACGCTCCACTTTGATCATATTCTTCCTTTTTACCGGTATTTTTCTGGAATCAAACACTTGCAAAGTGATTTCATCCTTCACGCATAGGTTTTTCCCCAAGCCGGACAACTACGAGCTACATACAAATATCCACAAAAGCGACATTTTTGTTTATTCTCCAACTTGTTTCTACAAGCTTTAACTTCGCTAACTGATGTTTCGTTTTGTGATGTTTTGGATTGATCCTTACTTATTTCTATTGCTCTGAAAATTTCTACAGCTTTTTGCAAGGTTAACTGACCTTCTCTTAACAGTTGTTCCTGTGTTATTTTATTGTTAATTTCCATGACAATCCTGTCTCTAATCATGTCATCCTGCTTTTCATATTCTGTTGTCTTCACAGCTTTTCTCAATTCAGTTACAAAGTTATCGAATGACTGGGCCTCTCTTTTTGCACTATGCTATTAAATACAAATCTTTCAAAAAATAACATTTTTTTTTTGGTAAACAGTATTCATCAAACTTTTTCTTTACTAGTTTAAGTGTTTTTACCTCGGTTCCGAAATCAAATGTATTACATATAAAGGTCCAAAGCATCATCCCCGAGATCATCCCCTATGAGGTACAAAAATACAGCAAGTTTTTTGTCATCACTAAATCCAGCGGCAATCATGAAATTATCAATTTTTTGACTGAATTTCTTCCAATTCTCGGCGATATTTCCATCAAGTTCCAAAGGTTGTGGTGGTCTAAAGAAGCTTTCCATGTTTCTAGACTTTCGGTTCAACAGGTTAACCCTTAGAGCAGTACTCTGGGTGTTAGGGGCACAATAATCCAAACTAGCCGGATATTTCAAGACTTTATTGGTTGAGTAACAAGGGCCACTTATTCTACTAGTTTAGCAATGGCGGCTCGTCAGAGGAGGCAGGGGAGGCTAAGCCTGCCCCAAAAAATTGAAAATTCAATCTCAGTTTTTCATTCCTGATTCCTAATTAAAATAATAATTTACAAATTACACTTTCCAAATTTCGATATTTCAATTAAATTTAGAAAATCTGACAATATTATTTCAATCAATCCCGCGTCTCCACGACACAAATCTGTGAATCTGGGATACTCAGTAATACGAGCCCGGGCCGGAATTATACGCGAGCTCGAAGGGCCGGAGTAATACGCGAGCCCGAAGGGCCGGAGTTATACGCGAGCCCGAAGGTTCGGAGTTATACGCGAGCCCGAAGGGCCGGAGTTGAACGCGAGCCCGAAGGGCCGGAGTAATACGAGCCCGAAGGGCCGAAGTTATACACGAGCCCGAAGGGCTAAAGTTATTTTAATCACGGGGCCCAGTCTATAATTCTATTGGTCAGCGGATAATTTGGAGCCAATCAAAAATCGGGAATAATCAAAATGTGATTTTTAGTCGATATTCCGAATTTCAGTTCTCTCCGATGTACCGGAAAAAATATAGCCTCCTCATCTTTCTTGATTTTGAATTTTTTTTTCCGAATTTCCAAAAAAATTACCATCGGATAGAGGAGCATAAAAAACGTTGAAAAGCTTATGGGACCCTGCTTGCTATGACGCATTTTAAGGCCCGGACACGACGTTACTTTTTCGCTTATAGCTCCAGTATTTTTTAACCGATTGTTTCGCGTTATATCTCTTTTGAAAGAGAATGAAATTACCTACAAAATGTTTTTTTATTGAGATTCTAGGCCGTTTTGGTCTTTGAGATATCAACTGTCAAAGTTTAAATTCTTTGTAATTTTGTTAAAATTTTCCAGGTCGATTTTCTCGAAAACGGTGTCCCGTGGCGGGATACTTCTCATAGGCTTTTTTGTAGTACTCGACGCCTTTGAATTTTTTTGTCGAAAAAGTTCAAATTTTGAATTTCAGATAGAGGAGCAAAAAATACGACGAAAAGTTAATTTGATCCTCCTTGCTACGGCACATCTTAAGGCCGAAAAAAAATAAAAAAGGTAATTTCGATTTTGATCAGAAAAAAATTGTGAGTACCAGACACGAAACCACTTTTGCGCTTATAGCTTTGCTATTTCTTCACCGATTGTTTCGAATCATATCTCTTTCGAAAGAGGATGAAATTACCTACAAAATATTTTTTTATTGAGATGCCAGGCCGTTTTTGTCTTTGAGATATTAGCCGTCAAACTTGAAATTTTTTGTAATTTTGCTAAAATTTTCGAGGTCGATTTTGACGAAAACGGTGCCCCGTAGAGGGATACTTCTCATAAGGTTTTCTGTAGTACTCGACGAGATCTATAAGTTTTGTATTTGAGGTTTTTCTCCCGAGCTTTTTGTTTTCGAGTTAGGTCGCTTTGAAAATTAAAAAAAAAAAAATTGGAAGGCCTATATCCTCAAATTTTGAATTTCGAAAAAGAAAATAACATTGGAAAAAGAAGCAAAAAATACAACGAAAGGTTAATTTGACTCTCCTCGCTACGGCGCATCTTAAGGCCTGAAAAAAATGGAAAAGGAAATTTCCATATTGACCAGAAAAAAAAATTGTGGGTACCCGACATGAGGCCACTTTGTCAGAATCCCTGTCCTGCAATTATTCTGACATTAGAGGTCGACTGGAGGCTAGACTCTCACATGCTTCACTGAAATCTAGCATTCAAATGGACCGCGGATCTGAGCGTCCAATAGAAATGCCGGAATCATATCGAACCACTACTGGCGTTCAGCGACCATAGTTTTGAAGAGCGGCTAGCCGCACGCATAGTTGAAAACTGCCATCCTTGCTTTTTTTTATCTCTGTTTTATGCATTAAGAGTTCCATGTTACTTTTCTAGTCGGAAGTTGTAGAATTATAGTTAACTGATATTTTCTTGCATCAGGTGCATTGTAAATTATTGTGCAATTGTGTATCTTATTTCAAAAAATACATAATTATTATCGTAATTTATTATAATTATCAATTTGTGCCTTCCTTGTATTTTTTATTTTTTATTTTTCGTCAGAATTAACTCTGAAAATATATATTTACATGAAGAAAAGGAACATTTTCTCAAGTAAAAAAAAATGGCACATCGCTATTTTTTTTATAACTTTGATATTTTTTTTCAGATTAAGCAAGTCATATTACAATCAAAAGATACCTACCTTTTGTTATCACAAACAAACCTGCCAAATTAAAAAAAAAAAATTGTAGAAGGGATTTTTGAGCTAAATAACCGATTTTTTTTCAAACATTGACACTTTGTATCTCGAAAACTAAGCATTCGCGAACCCATGTTTCTATTAACTTTTTTCCCATTTTAATGAGTACTATTTATCCTAAAAGTTTGATCCCACTATTCATTAACACCACTTTTTCCCATTCAGGTCTGCTTCCATTGAGGCGAATGTTTCTCAGGTTTAAGAGTTTCGTTTTTTTCGTAAATGTTACCAGTGTGGTTTTTGCTGAGTTTAGATTCGGCACCATTCCTTCGTGGTTCAAAGTGCTTTTTCTATAAGGTTGCAGAGTATTCCTTCGTGAACGAGATGCGGTGTCTCTCTGTGTTAAGATGTCATTGATAATATATGATGTTTTTTTTATGTGTTAAGATGTCATTGTTTATATCATTATGTTCTTATACAGGGTGGCCATTTGAAACAAAACAGAAATCACAGTTATACAGTGAGCACGTAAAGGGTAGGATAAAATCCATAAAATATAAATAGGGTTGGTATTTTTCAAAAAACCTCGGACACTTTTAATTATTGTAAGGACCATTATGCATTAGTTAATTCTTGTTTCGATTATAATTAAAACTAAAATTAACGAAATTTCTCTGGTTTTGACATTGGTAGTTTGAATGTAACTTATAAATAAAACAGATGCATGTGTTATAAAGATGATACTTAAGAAATTGATGTTTTGTTAGTTGTGCCAAACGGTTACTGTAGCCAAAAACTATACAATTTTTGCTGGAAATAAACGGCTATACCTATTATGTAGGTAGGTATATGCCAAATTTCTACGAGAAAGAGAAAATCTTGTTATTATTTTTTTTTAATTTGGAAATATGTTTATACATACTTAGTTCAAGTTTTTCTTGATGACTTTTTTGAAATAATTTTGACGCTAAACAAAGCTAATTAACTATGAATCATGTTACAGTCTCGTACTTATCAACACTCCAATGCAATTCAAAATATTTTGGTTTTAAATATAGCATCTGTCGAATATTTTTGTATACTACCGGATAACTTTGCCAAAAAATGTTAAGCTGTGCATTTTTTCACGATGGCAAGGTCAGAAAAATAATGCTGTTGAGGCAAATTGCTTTAAATAAATTAAACGTACCTAAGTAGGTTTAAAATTTAAAAATAAAACAAAATACATAATATAAAAAAATATTTTACTTTTAGATAAAAAAAAATATGCTATAACGTACAATAATGTTTCATATTAATACATACATGGAAATTTTTTCAGATGACTGAAAAGAAACTAAACATTCATACACATATTTACATTCATCAATCATAATACTATAATCTATAAAATAATTACTAAATATAAGGAAAGATCACTAAAATCAGCCTTGCATTGTGATTTTAAAAAATATATAGCAATAATTATCATACATACTTGAATAAGGCAGTGCTTCACAATGATTTCTTCTAACAACTGTCTTCATTTTCACGAATTTCATTTTTAGTCAACACTTGATCCCCTTTTAAAATCGTTTGGATATCTTCCAAAGTTTGTCCTTTAGTTTCAGGTACAAATAATACAATTAAAACTAATCCTATGGCGCAACTGCAAGAAAATGCAAAAAATGGTGTATACATTCCAAAACTGTCTTTCATGATTTGGAAAAATTTCGATACCGCCGTTGCTATTATTGCGAAATAAATATCCGCTAAGCATAGGGCAAAAGCTTTAACGTTTGAAGAAAATAATTCACCCAACATCAAAATTGGTATTGTTTGCATTCCTAAAGAAAATATTATCACAAAACCTATTAATCCTACAACAGGTACTATACTAAATGGTTCTACATCTATACTAGTACAAGATTTAATATAAAAATAAACTCCTTCCATACAAAGAAATACTGCAGAGCCAGTTATTGAGACTATAAGTAAAGGTCTTCTACCAGCTTTATCTACAATGCTTGAGCAAAAACATGCTAGTGTAAGTTGAACTGAATAATAAATTATACTAGCTAATTCAGAAGATATATGATCTCCTGCTTCAATAAAAATAGATTGAGTATAAAAAGTAACTGCAGTTGTACCACTTAGTTGCTGAGCACCTCTAAGCACCATCATAATGAAAACAGCCTTCCTATTAACTTTGTTTGTGAATAAATCCCAAAACTTCCCACTAGCTTCAGTTTGTTCTTTGACTGCTAAGCTTATTCGATTTAATTCATTATCAACATCTTGCAATCCTCTAAGCTTCTGCAAGCTTTTCTTGGCTTCTTCTGGTTTACTATGCATTAACAAACCATAAGGCGATTCGGGCATGAATGGAAAAGTTATCATTGTAATCAATGGTAGAATACCACAAACTATAGCAGACATTGTAATACTTAAATAGGAACCAATAACGTTGACCAGCAATAATCCAAATATCCACATAACCGAAACACTGGAGCCCAAAAGTCCTCTCACTTTGGCTTCAGAAATTTCGCCTACATACATTGGAAGAGATGTGAATATTAAACCATCAGCTACTCCAGCAATAAACCTGGCCACGTAAATAACAGTGACCGATTGAGCAAAAGCGATCATCATCCAAGCGGCAACAAACGGTGCTGATGATATCAGGATGGTGCGTTTGCGTCCTACTATGTCTACTGTGGCTCCTACAATCGGGGAGCCTAACAGGGCTCCTAACAGGGGCATCACGGCCATCCAGGATCCTTGGTCATCGGTTGTTGGGATTGAAGAGGTATTGCTGAGAAGTTTTGGTAAGGATGGTGATGGCCATCCGTAATGCATTCCGCTAGTGATAATGTTGAGTGTGCCTGGAAATAAAATTTGTTGATTATTATTAGTAATTGAATTTTTGTTTGATTGTCTTTCTGTAGTGGATTTTTAGATATAGTCATTTTATAGCTAAGGTAATTTAATTTTTGCAAAATATATTTATTGTTTTTTAATTTTGAAAAAGATGCACTGCATTTAATTTATTGAAATTTATGGAATAAAGCTCAAACAAATTTGCTAAAAAATCCCAGGAGAATATGGGATTTAATTCATACTAATGGGGAAGGTTAAGGGAGTTTTCAGAAACATGGTGACACCAGTAACGTACATATTAATAAACCGGCTCTAGGAGGGTTGTCAGAAACAGAGTGACACTAGTGGCGTACACTCGATCGACCTACGAATGGAGATTTACATATATGAAAAGAACCCTGCCCAAAGTATACGGAAATTGTGTTTATGTCAGAATTGATTGAATTTTGTATATAATGTAGATCACGCATTAAAAGTTACCATTGCACCAATCCTGAAAAATGACTCCGTGTAGCACACCACTGCGCCACAAGCTTACCTACCTATCTGTGCTGCATTGAGATTAATTTTCATAAAAAGGAGTCATTTTTCAGGATTGGTGCAATGATAACTTTTAATCAGGAAGGCGTGATCTACATTATATACAAAATTCATCCAATTCTGACATAAACCCAATTTCCGTATACTTTTTTTGAAAAACCTCGAAAAAATCTTTGTTTTTCTACGGAGAAACTTTAGATCATGAATTCTGAGTCACTGTTTTGCAAATTCCTTGATTTTTCTTCTGAAAAGACTTCCGAAACCTTGAATTTTCAGTAGGTAATTACGTAGGTATAGTATTTTTAATTTGACTTGAAATACTTAAAAAACATCTAAGGACGCCAGCAGAAAACGGCTTAGATGTTTTTTTAATGCTTCAATTTATATTAAAAATACTATACCTGCTTTGCAAACTGCCTATCAACACTTGTAAATCCTCGACTGTTCGGGTTTTCTTTGAGAAAACTCTTTAAACCTTTTTAAGATCCTTAATTCTATCGCATTATCGTGCAAATTTCTCAAAGCTCTTTTTCCAAGTTTCTAAATCTTAAATTATTACTTTGCAAACTTTCTGATTCTAAGAGAAGTTTCATAAGATCTCTAGGACCTTCAGATCCTGACATGTTGGATTAAAAATGTTCTGATTTTCTCTAGAGATTTCGAAATTTTGGAAGCCGTCACAATTTTTGGTGGTTTTATGAGATTCGTAGAATCTTAAGATTTTTAGGACCTCAAGATTTTGAATTGAGGTTTTCGACAGTGTTGCCAGATCTCACGATTATTCGTAAGATTACACGATTTAGGTTAGAATTTCACGATCTCACGAATGAAGTAGCAATTCTTACCAATTCTCTCTGTAGTAATACAAATCAGTAATTAAATATAAGGTTTAATCAAAAATAATGGCGTAATAACTATTGTATATACTATTAAACACTATACGTGAAAAAAATGAATTCCTAAACGTTAAAATCACCTTTACTAAATTTAATATCGACGCAAAAATTAGCTCACAAGCACAGCCTGAATCGCAAGCAATCCATCGGGGTCTGCGGGTGACGCCACCACTATCAGCCGCTGATAGTGGTGACGTCAGTCGCAGACCTGCTCCGGCTCGAGGATTGGCGAACGTACGCTTTATTAAGATGGGCAATCCTGCAGATAGTGAACTTAGTGAAAACGAGGCTAAGCTCGCAGAGAAACCTGCTAATAAAGAAAAAAAACAAGGATACAAGATTTAATAATAAAATGTTTATTTCTTATGGATGTAAAATCATATTTACTTTATCAAAAATCAACAAACATTGTTGTGCTTTATTTTCTTATATTAAGCAATTTTTAGTCTCACGATTTTTCTTTCTCGATTCTCACGAAATTTCTTTATTTCATATGGCAACTCTGGTTTTCGACTCTTTGAATCCTAAGATTCTGAATTCTACAAACCTTGGAAAACCTTTTCTAATTCTAGAAGAAGTTTAATTAGGTCTTTGTCAGATTTTGACTCTTCGTATCTAAAGATTCTGAATTCTACAAAAGCTTGAAAGAACTTTCTGGATTCTTAAAGAAGTTTTATTAGATCATTGTCAGATCTTTAGGACCTTCAGATCCAGATATTTATGCTTGAAAATGTTCTGATTTTTTCTACAAATCTTGAAATTTTGCAAGTTGTCACAATTTCTTGGTGTTTTCATGAGAATCATTGAGATCCTCTCAGATTCTTAGGACCTCTGGATTCTGAGGCCGGCCTCACACAGCCGGAATGTCTTTCTGAACTAAGAATCTGTATTCATAACGTCCGCAATTGTATATATTTTTGCTATGACAGATGACACACACATCCTGATTTTTTCAGATAATGAAGTTTTGAATTTTTTTTAATCGATCTACCAGAGTGACAGTGAAATTGAGATTATAATTCATAACTCATGTTTCAAATATACAAGCACACACAGCCGGAATTCAAATTTCAATTTTTCCCTTCAAATAAATACCGTTTAAAAGATGCCGCTAACTACGAGAATACTGGTCACGAAATTTTTAAGATATTATGTGTGCGACAATGTGCCGGAATTCAGATCCTGAATTTTGTTCCTGAATTCAGAAAGATATTCCGGCTGTGTGAGGCCGGCATTAAAGTGAATCTTAGGCTCAGAAATAGAATTATGATTTGTTTCCTCATTAATAACAAAATACACACCGCACAAAAATTATCGCATCACCAATGCTTTTAAATATTTTGGCTACAGTAAATTTATTTTGAAAATTTCTCAAGTATTCCCTGAATGGGCATTCTTTAACTGAAAAACTCGAGTCAAAAAACATGTCGTTTCTTCTTCTGTTAGGTTCTTGTTTAGTTTTTTCGGGAAAATGCGGATAGGCATACATTCCACTTTGCAATTATGCTGTTCATTTCTGTGTTTTCTGCTTTTATAGCTGCGATAATTTTTGTGCGGTGTATACTTGTAAAATTCCCAAAAAATTACCTTGAATGGTTGCCCCATTTGAGAATAGAAAAAAGTCAAGGAAATGTGGCAAAGATACCGAAAACGAAATTGCATCAAAACATACAGCCAGAAATTCTAGGAACCAAGTTGTTTATGTCGATAAACGGCGTCCAATCTGGGAATTTAATTGTATTCGAGAGATTAACTGGAGAGATCGAAAATGTGTATGAAAAATGACTTGAAATTAGATTCTCATAATCTTCAATGTTTAATAATTAATTAAATACTTCCTTGTTTTCCTATAAGAAGACTCTTTTATGCTCTTTAATAAAGAATATATCATTACGAGTTGTAAATCCTTAATAATTGTTCTGCGCTGGGATTCTGTAACGAATAGAGATATCTCTATCTCTATTGGCGTCTCCTCTTTATTAATTCCGAACCTTTGAAATCCTGAATTCTATCCTAATCTTGCTAAGCACATTTCTTGAATCTCTTAAATCATAAGTTGTTACTTTCAAAACTTTCTGATCTTCTGTCCTTCTACGCAAAAACTTCAGATCAGGAATTATAAAAAGACTTTCGAAATCCTCAGTAATTACTACTTTGCAAACAGCCTGTTCCTCCTATAAGATATCTCTAAGGATCTATATATAGTAAAGACTCTCAGGTTCTTATATTATGACTTAATCCTTGATTGTTCTGGTTTCCTTTGAGAAAACTCTTGATTTTATATATCATTGTCTTGTTAATTTCCTGATTTTCTTCCAGAAGAAAAATCTTGAATTATTAGTTTCCAAACTTTCTGGTTCTAAAAAAGTTTCATAAGATTTTTGTCAGTTCTTTCGAACCTTTAAATTCTGTCTTGTTCGTTCGAAAATTTACTGATTTTTTAACAGATTTTGAATTCTGCAAACCGTCACAATATCTTGGTGGTTTTATAAAGAAACTCTAGAAAACTTAGAACTTGAATCCTAGTCACATAGTAAAAAATTTTAGGTCTTGTAAATCCTGACTTGTGCAGTTAATTCTCTATAAAAAAACTTTTTGAATCTGAATTTTGTCCTCTACGGAAAAAATTAGATCAGGAATTCTAGAAGAGATTTCATATAAGATCTTCAAAAACTTCAGATCTCAACATATTCATTTAAAAATGTTCTGATTTTCTTCACAGATCTTGGTATTCTGATGTCTGCAAACAATCACAATTTCTTGGTGGTTTTATAAAGAAACTTTAGAAAAATTAGATCTTGAATCTTAGTCATATAATATAGTGAAAGATTCTATCAGAATTTAGGTCTTGTAGATCCTGGATTGTGCAGTTAATTTTCGATAAAAAAACTTTTTAATCTGAAGACCCTAATTTTGTCCTACGAACAAGTTTTGGATCAGAAATTTTAAAAGAGGTTTCATAAGATCTTCAGGAACTTCAGATCCTAAAATGTTCTGATTTTCTTCACAGATCTTGGAATTTTGAATTATGCAAACCGTCACAGTTTTTTGGTGGCTTTATGAAGCAAATCTAGATAACTTTGAACCAATCCTAGTCATTACTTTACAAATTAGTTTTTCCGAGAGAATTTTCATAAGATCTCTGCCAGATCTTTAGGATCTTGGGACATGTCATATTATGCACATTTGTGCATATTTTTTTTGACTTAAAAAAATTTGTTTCAGTGGATTGTTCAATTATTGTTATTTGCAGAAAGTAACATTTTTCTCACTAGTAATGTAAAATATTTCTCGAAAAAAGTACAAAACTTGAAAATTTTCGTATCTTACTAGAATACGTTTTTTTCCTCACCGATTTAGGATAATTTCCTTCCTTGTTGTTGTTGTAATAACACATGTAACGTATAACATTCAATTTGTAACTGTCTAAATATGCAAGTTAGATGAGTAATGTAACATAGATGAATAAGA
Source organism: Ceutorhynchus assimilis (assembly GCA_917834065.1). Classification (NCBI taxonomy): domain Eukaryota; kingdom Metazoa; phylum Arthropoda; class Insecta; order Coleoptera; family Curculionidae; genus Ceutorhynchus; species Ceutorhynchus assimilis. The sequence goes on from OU892282.1 coordinate 39,746,498, forward strand.
AAAATTAAAAGTGCAAACCAACAAAATGTGAAGAAAAAATCATGTGCAGCACCGTACACGTAGTAGAAGTGAAACTTCTTAAAAACTATTCACCCTCATACAACTTTCAGACTTGTATGAGTCGGGATAAAGACGTAGGAAAACATGTAGCTGTAGTGACGACACAAGGGTATCGGCACTTGACAATAATAGTATAATCCTTGGTTTGTGTCAATCGTTCGTCGGCTATCATTGTCATTAGTAGTCTTTCTCCGTCCCTCTACGTTAAATTTTTCTTCTCTTTTGTGTAACGAAATTTGCCAAAACGTGATGCGTCTTTCAAATCACTCTCCATTCTCGTTTACAGTACACAAAAATGTATAAATAATGAAAATAATCACAAAGCACAATGATAATAGCATAACAAAAGGGCGGAGCGCATCTGTAGTGATGTCACAAGGATATCCGCGCTTGACAATAATAGGCAATCCTCTTCACGCTTATAATCCTCGATTTGTGGCAATCAATGGATGACTTTCTCCGTCTCTAATATCATTTTGGATCAATGTTCCTAAAGTTAAAAGGTCGTTCTGGTTTTCTTCGAGACAATTCTTTAGCATTTTAAGATCCTAAATTCTATCATAAACTTGCAAACTTCTTGAATCTCTTCTCTTAAGTTTCTAAATCTTAAGTTCTAACTTTCCAAACTTTTTTGTTTTAAGAGAAAATCTTTAGGACCTCCAGATCCTGACATGTTCGCTCAAAAATTTTCTGATTTTCTCCATAAATCTTGAAAATTTGCAAGCTGTCACTATTTTTTGGTGATTTTATGAAAAGATTCGTAGATAGAGAAGATTGTTAGTACCTCTGGATTCTGAATTGAAATTTTCGACTCTCAAAATCCTAAGATTCTCAATTCAATAAACTTTGAAAAAAAGGACCCTGCCCAAAGTATACGGATATTGTGTTTATGTCAGAATGGGCTCTTTCACTAAAATTTAAATACAAAATTTAAGTATAAAATCCCAAAGGACGGACTATTTTAGGCATATAGGTATACCAAAAAAAAAAATTCTACAAGGTTAAATAAGTTTTTTACAGGCATTTGAAACTTGCGAAATTCAAAATCATTTAAAACGCGCCGATTCGCTGACGTCACATAAATATTTTCCATTTCGCTCATGTTGTTGCAAGAAGACCGGCTCGGCTGTGTTACGCTCTGTAAAAGCACAGCAAGGTTCGAATGCGCTGTTGTCGGATGTGACTGACTGTAGTGCAACGTAAAAAAAATAAGTAAAACTAAACATAAAAAATTGTATTGAATTGTGTTTAAGCATAATTTCAAAAAAAAATTTGTAAAATCTTGAATCCATAACTAAATTAATTGAACTACTTTTCATGATATTTTTCCAACATTTTAGAATTAAATCTATTACAAATTTTCATTGTTGACAATTAGTAGCAACACTGTCAAATTGCGAGCTGCGACGTCATAGTAATAAATTCTGGGTTTTTATTTGGAGGTTTTTCTTATTTTTCTGTTTTCTCAAGAAGGACTATGAATTTTTCAAAAGTAAAAATACAGAAAATTCTGTTTTTAGTTGCTTTATCCAAATATGCCAATTTCAAAAATTGGTGAAAGAGCCCATTCTGATCCCGTGTAGCTGCCGCACTTGCTCCCGCTATCGCCGTACCTACCACGTTTGTGTTCGGGATCGCTAAATCCAAGGAACAACTTCTATAAAATACCCTAAAAATATAGTTTTTTCACGGTAAAGTGTTCTTTATCATTAGAATCACAAAAAAAACCTAATTTAACGGTGTGAAAATATATAGGGTGTCCCATTTAAAAAAGTTGAAGTTTTGACTATATCTCGAAAAATAATACCCCAAAAAAAAATCTGAGGACGCCACTGGATTCTACGTGAAAAATCACACAAAAACGTAATTTGACATTTTTTAAAATTTTTTATAACAACTGAGATACAGAGGAAAACAGAAATCAGCTATTTTCCAAAAAACCCCTGTATATCGAAAACAAATGAATTTCGAAAAATTCTGAGTGGTCCATTAAACTATACTCAAGAAAATAGATCGCGACACTTATATCAGATTTTTTGTATCCATCACCGTTTAGGCTGTACCCGGCATTCTCACCCAAAATGACTCACCCTGTACAGTGTGGTCAGAAAATAGAAAAATATACAGGGTTTTTGATAAAAGTAGAAAAAAAAATGCCACATCACTATATTTTCAAACCTTTGAAATTTTTTTTAAATTAAGCAAGTCATATTACAGTCAAAAGATATCGTTCGTTATCACAAACAAACCTGCCAAATTTGGAAAAAAAATTGGAAAATGTATTTTTGACAAGTAGAGTTCATCCGGTCAAAACGGCAGCGTTAAAAACGCATCCCTTCTTACGGCAGCATTAAAAACGCATAGTGTGACACCGCGCACTAACAGGGAAGGTTAAGAGCCGGTTTCTCAATAGCGAGTCACCTCCGGGTTGGTTTTAACTCTAGGGTAAATCGTGTCAAGTTGCTATGTTTACTCCGGAGTTATGCTTGCTTAACCCGGGGGTGACTCGCTATATTGATGAACCGGCTCTAAAGGGGTTGTCAGAAACAGAGTGACACCAGTGGCGTACACTCGATCGACCTACGAATGGAGATTTATATGAAAATATACAAAATAAATAATCAGATAACAATTATTCAAAAACTGTACCTACATGGGATTAGTACAGGGTGGTCAAAAAATAGAAAAATAGACAAGGTGTTTCCTAAGTACAGTTCGTAGCTTCAGGATGTGATTCCTTACAATATTTTAAGAAAAAAAGTTCCCATAAACGTGTGTCCGGATATGCGTAGTTTCTGAGATACAGGGTGTCAAAGTTTTAGAAAAAAATTTTCAGCTCAAAAATCCTTTTTTTTTTTTCAAATTTAGCACGTTTATTCGTGATAACGAAAGGTATCTTTTGACTGTAATATGACTTGCTTAGTCTCAAAAAAAATATCAAAGGCTTGAAAAAAATAGTGACGTGCCATTTTTTTTCTACTTTCACCAAAAAACCCTGTATACTTTTTCTATTTTCTGACCACCCTGTACATAATATTTCAAGTTTAAATAGTTTAAAACTATTTTTTCAAGGAGCAGAAACTTTTATAAAGAATAACTTTTTTTCGTAAAATTGATAATGAAAAAGTTTCCGACATGCTGCGAACTTAAGTGGACACACTGTATAATCAGATGACAAATATTCGAAAACTGTACATGGGATTTAATTCATACTAATGGGGCAGGTTAAGGGAGTTGTCAGAAACAGGGTGACACCAGTGACACCAGTGGCGTACAGTCTATCGACCTACGAATGGAGATTTATACGATAATATACAAAATTATATAATCAGATGACCAATTATTCAAAAACTGTACATGGGATTTAGTTCATACTAATGGGGAAGGTTAAGGGGCTGGTCAGAAATAGGGTGACACCAGTGGCGTAGACTCGATCGACCTACGAATACACATTTATACGAAAATATACAAAATTATACAATCAGATGACAATTATTCAAAAACTGTACATAAGAATAAGGAGAAATCAACCCTCAGGTGAAATTCAAAAAGAGACAACAAAAAGAACGTAAAGTTAGCAAAGTTAGGATTTTAAAGAAATATTCACTACATTCAACTAAGAAGAAGAAGAAATTGTAGAGGCAATTAAACCAACATGAACTATCTAGATAAATTGAAGTTAAAGGTGTCCAATAAACAGAAACAAGGGTAAGTACATAACGTATATTGGATTGGTCACAAACATGAAGTAGGTGCTTTCAGGTGAAATAACAATAAACCAGGAAGATGTTTAAATACAAGAAACTGTTACAGTATAAAATAAAAGAGAAATAAACAGGAGAAAACTTATTTTATTTTCATGAAGGAAGGCTCCTGAAGTTTCGATTGTTAAGGAAGTTTAAAAAGAAGGAGACAATCTTGGAGACAACCCAGTTTAGAAATTAGAAATTAAAACCCAAAAATAACTGAAAAAGTTATCTTATTTCTTCTACGTTTCGAATTATTTTTTAAATTTCCCTAAATAAATTTATGTTAGGGTACCTAATTACAGCTAAATGGGCAAGAGAAATTGAAAATAACATCAGACCTTATCGATCTTTAGGCTTTTACAACTAAATTTTTTTAAAAGTGTGAAAAATGCAGAATATTATTTGGACATAAGAAAAGAGAATTTTACTAATTATGAAACAAATTCAGTTAGAGTATAATGACTTACCTGTTAAAGCTGCTAAATACTGAAAAATGGCATTTCCTTGTTGAATCTTTTGCGTCGATCCCGTAACAACTGTCATTTTGATGAATTTTTCCGGAACAAGAATATCAAAAAATCACAATTTCCCCAAAAAAAAAAAACAGAACTATTTACATAACGTCAAAAACCATGAATTAATTCAAACAAAAAATAATTTATAAAGACAAGACACTATAGACGCTCACATCTGGGCAATGGAACTGTTAGGTCTAATTGCTCAAATGAGTATAAATATGTATCAGCTGTTCCGCTGAATATATAGCTAGCTAAAAAAGGTAGATATCTATAGACCGCGTAACATGCTAGGATTAAAGTTTCGAGTAAAAGCTTTATGCAAATAAATGCTTTGCGGATTGTTTGGAATAATTAATTATTTATTGTTCTTTGTCTGGATAATTGTTCTAATATAAATTTGCTTATGGCTTAATAGAAAAATTATATTTTTGACTTTTCATATACCTATAGGCGAATATTCGTAATAACAGAGACGTCGAACTTTAAACAGCTTCTACCATGTAATATATTAGGCAAATTTGAAATGTTTCTTGTTACAAGTTATGAAATTTAAAAAACTGACTATAAAACTAAAAACCTAACCACCTTGTTGTAGGAATGTTTACTGAAAAAAATTGAAAAGCTTGGACTTATTCAACTAAATCCAGAGTTTGTTCCAAACTAGACAAAACTCGAAAAATTGAATTGAACAGAATCCCGGCCAATATAAAGAAGAATGTATTTTTTCGCATTTTTTTTTTTGGTACATAATATACTTGAAAAAAAATTCTTCAAACATACAAAAATCAGATAAAGATCTGAGATCTAAAAGGCTCCATCATTGTTATTCTTCTATTTGCTCTTTAGATTATGTTATTTAAAATCATCTTGCCTCCTGGTAACTAAAAAAATGCATTTTGTGCAAAAACAAGAAAAAAATTGTGTTTACCGATTATCCTATAATTTTTTTCATTTTTGAAAACACATTTTAGGCAATTTACGTGGTTTTATGATAAAAACTAGCTTCATTAGAAAGTTACATCATTCGCGAGGAAAATTTTCATATTTGTATTGACGTATTATTTTTAGGTAGCCGAAATTTTCCAAGGAAATTCAAATAAGATATTTTTTTATTAATTTGCACTTTGCTCAATAATATAACATATTTAATTAAGGTACCTACCTACCTATTATGTATTATTTGATATTTTAAATATTTTGTTTTTTTCAAAAATTGAACAGATTTCTTCCCAAGGTCTGAATACATCGTAACAATAGAAAAATTAATATCCTGCCTGAAATGTTTATAATTTATTATTTTGTTTAAGCTTCTGATGCCAATCTGATCAAAAATGTGTTTTTAACAATAACATGTTCGCCAACCTATATAATTAAAAGATTATAAAAGTTACTAATTTGAATAAGGAGCCTAGTATGCAATGGGTGCAATAATTAAAGATAGCTATGAGGATTGATTATTCAGGACGAAAAACAGTCAATTATGTGCATAAAATATGCCTTTACCTACTCAATTATTTTTATATTATTGGTTCGTTCCTATCTGTCATAATATTACATGAAAATAGGTTTTAGCAATGTTGAAATTATCTATTCAGAATGTGTGCCTACATGTATTGAAATTTCATTAATAAATTCCGGCGAAAATATAGATGTGACAATTATCAAAAGAATTCTTGAATTTATAGATCCGGATGCAAATCATAGAGTAGTGTTGGCAAAACAAGAATAAAATCAGTAAGACGCTTTGAAGTGGGTCCAAAACGCAAGGAAGTGTAGAAAAACTGAAGTCATACCTAAGTAATTGGATCAAAGATTTCTGATTAAACAATCCAGACTTTGTACCTAATTCTATGATAATTTCTATCAAGCTTCAAAACTCACAGAAGCATAACAAAAAGTTTTCAATAAGCAAACAATATCAATTTTATTAACCCTCACAATAAATCTAACTTGACAAGCATTTATTCATCATCTGGAATCGCCGATGAGTTTTTCTTGGAACAGCTCCAGTTATGGATATTATTTTAGGCCTCCATTATCTTACTTTGTTACTTTCCATATAGTAACTGAGTGATTTTTTGGCTTTTAAAGAAATAACATTGAAAAAAATAAACTCCCAACATTCTGTTCCAAGAAAAAAATATACTCAGCCTTTGCCAAGTTCAAAAGGTTTGTTTCAAACTATCATGATTTGTTAGTAGGTAATTATTACCATTCTAGATAAATTTATGCGTGTTTTCTAAACTGATAGTATAATTAATACTAATTCAGAAAAGCCTATGACCATGTAAATTACTAGTGCGTCACCGCCCGTCTATAGTAAGTGATATTGATACAATTTGATCTAATTGAAGCCAGAATAATAACATTGTACACATACAACATGTGTTTCGAATTATGTCTTGGTAGAACAAAGTATCTCAGAGATTTATTCGTTTATGTCAGGGACATCTTTATTATTACCGAAATATTATTTTATGTAAATGCATAACATTCATATGAAAACTATTATTTTGAAGTAGGTAGGTATTTTTGCAATATTTTTTAATAATCTAAAAGTGTGGACCCATAATTATGAATGACGAACTTATTTGCAACAAAATACGATTTCATTGCGTGATGAATCAAATTTTGGCTAAGTTGACCAGTGTGACGTCATATATTAGCTCAGAGAAGTTTATTTAGTTTAAAACAACGTATTTTAATACAGTAGGTTTGTAATTTAGTAATTGCATACTTCTGTTGTTACTAATAAAAATTTGTGATAACTTGCCAATTGGCAAATGATATCGAATTTAGTTAAAAAAATGTTTGGACGAGCAGTAGTTAATTTAATAAGGAAACCTAAATACCTAATTAGTTTGATGTTGAGCCAGATTTTGATATTTTCATGTGTTATTGATACAATACCAAACTGTTTGTCCAAGATTTGCTATGTTAACATTTACGCAAAGAAAATGTTTGAATAAATAACAATCTTAGATTGTTATCATATATTATTTGGCACTCAAATAATCTCCCCAAAAAATCGCTATCACGTGTAAAAATTTTAATTAATTATGTTAAATCATTGTTAAATATTTAATTTCGTTTACATAGACAATGTAATAATCTTTGGAATCAGATAAGATTGTCATTATTACGTTTGTGAATTAATTATAGCAAATATTAACATTTGAAATATTATTGTATTCAATTTATCAGTTTGTTTTATTATTGATTAAGCATTTCTGTACTTAAATATTGCGTAATTGTTCTTGAAATTAGTACCAATGTATGATAGCTTTGAGCCGTGTAAATCCCTGCTGCAAAAGGGCCACAATATCCTCAAATAATATTCAAATCTAGCCTCACTCTGGGTTAAGTTCCACTATAAGACCAATTATATCAGTAGCGAATTTCTTCAAATGATCACCCTGGAAACTATTAGGATAGTACACACAACTTTCTTCTTTGCAAATCTTTTTTTCTTTCAAATCGGCTTCAAAACATTCTTCGCCGTCTCCCGAGGGACAAAGACCAAGAAAAATAAAACCAAATTAACTGACCTTCATTGGAGTCAATTTCATCCCAGAATCTTTTGCATATGACAAGATTGAGTCCATTCTAGGTGTCATGCTCTAAGTTGCTCCTTTGCAGCATTGGTTATCACATTTGTACCAACCTTCTTAATTTCATACCGTCCATTTTCTACTGCAAAACTTCATATCCCTGCGCATTAACACGAAGTCTCCTAGAGAATATGTAACATCATCCCGACGTTTTTGGTTCCTGGTACCCAAAACGGAAGTTGAAGCAAGGTTCTCAGCTACACGCTGTCTGTCCAAACTACGATTGCGAACTGGTGTCAAGTCAAATTTTTCAATAAATCTTGAATCAGAGGTGTTGAACATTGAATTCCAAACAGAAGTTGCAATGGAGTCGTATATTTGTAGATTTTTGCGTTGTAGTATTTAGAACCAGCTGTATTTACCATAGCCCGTTCGGCCATTCTGACGTAATGTTCCATTGCTCCAAGGATTTTAGAAAAGTTATATTCCTAAATGATGTGCCACAATCCATGATGATTTCCATGAGTGTTTCAAATAACTCGAAGACGTTTTGCAATTTTTCACACTTTGCAGAAGTTGTAACCACTTTTAGAGGTAACAATAGACAGTATTTGGTTAATGCGTCAACAATAAGAGTAGGTACCTATATATGCTTCTGCGGATACAGGCAATGGTCCTTTTGGCTTTTCCACTGGATTTATGAAACCCTGGAGTGGTCCAGTTCTTGTTTTCTTAACTGCATATACAACACAACACAATGCTTAGTGTATCGTTTGACAAACACTCGCACGCAAGGAAATCAGAAGTGTTCACAGATCCAATCATAAGTCTTTTGATAGCCAACATGGCATTGCTCATCGTGGGAAATTCGAAGAAAACCCAAGCGACTCTATCTGGAAACAAACCACTGTATGTTTGTTGTTCCGTCGACCGTCAGGGTTAGAATGCTTATGATACAGTATGCCCCCCTTTTCAACATACTGATTTGAGTCGAGGTCGCCATTTCTAAGCTGTTGTATTAGGTTTTGTATTTCTTCGCTGCCTTTTTGTTCCATATTATAGGCCCAATCGTTATTCGTGACTCTCCGGATGATGGGATTTCTACTAAGGTAATCAACATTGAGTAGACTGCTTCCTTTACGGTAGACTATCTCAAAATCGAAATCCTGCAAATATACCCACCATCGGGCAATAAATCTTTTTTGGTCATTGTCGCCTTGATAGCAAAATCAGGCACAAACTTCCTGAAATAGCCTGCAAGGTCCATGAACTGACGAAGCTGTTTGACGTTTTCTGGTACCGGGGACTAGCAGTGCTTGTATCTTTGAGTTTCCCAGTCTGATACCATCACCTGAAATTTCCCTACCAAGATATTCCAAAGTAGTAGCAGCCACTAAGTGCCTCCAGGACAAGACGTAAATGGGCTAGGCCCTCCTCTGGTGTATGACTAGGAATTGAAATGTCATCCATGTAGACCAAAGCGACAGAATCTTCCAACTTTCCGAGAACAAGGTTAACTGCTCTCTGGAATACGGCAGGAGCATTAGCAAGGCCAAAAGGCATCCTTAATTATTCTAAATGCCCTTCAGGAGTGATGAAAGCTGTTTTCTGGATCGATTCTTCATGGATTGGTATCTGGTGGAGCCCCGAATCCATATCTAACGATGTGAAATAACAACACTGTCCAATTGGTCCTCGATAAGTGGCAAAGGATATCTGTCTTTAAAAGTCATTCGATTGAGTTCTCGGAAGTCTACACACATAAGGTAGGCGCCAGTTTTCTTTCTCACCAATAGGATGGGACTGGCAAATGGGCATTCAATGTGATTTTCCAACAAATCATCAATAATTTCACGAACAACTTCTTTTTCACTGGCTGACAATCGACATGGGGGACAATTAGTCACAACATCTTTCTCCAACCGGATCTTCAAAGTGACATTGTTAGCTACACTTACTTTGGTTCCACTTGTAATCATACGGTCGAAGTCGTCCAGTACTTCCTTAAGTTTATTCTGGAATTCTGAAGTAAAAATAACATCAAATTTTCCAGAAGCGAAAGTGTCCAAAATCCTATTTATTCCTGGCATTTGTCGACGTTTTATTCGAGAACCTTGATGATCAGTGATAGTAACCAAGCTTTGATCCTCGAGGATGTTACGTCCAATCAAAACATCATAATCCAAACATATGTCAGAAACAATGGGAATTTCGATTCCAGAGACTTTTGTAAAATATGTGAACTTCTTTGTGGTAGTAAAAGTGACATTGACAAATCCTTTATGCACCATGTTACAAGAGATTACCTTTTCTTCAAACAGATAAAGAAATTTTTCTGACATTAAAGACAAATCTGCACCTGCGTCAACGAGAGCTCAAAATCGATTGACCATTCACAACTATTTCAGTAGCACCATTTAATTTGCCAATGGAGCAAAAATCAATACTGCGGCGTTTATCAATTGCAGTTTTGAGAAAGCAATTCGAAACATGATGGCACAAAAACCACAAACTTCGTCATTGCTTTAGGAGGTTGAAGGTAAAACATGACTAGAAGTAGAAGCTGTACTGTTATTTTCAGCCAAAGTTTTAGTCCTTTTGCTTCGACAATTAGCTTTAATATGCCCTGCCCTGTTTTGCCACACTGATAACATTGTTTGTTCATCTTTCGAGATGTAGTGGTATGGTAGTCAATCGTGGGAAATTTCCTTTTTAATAAATTACGTTCATCCAGAGTTGATTTTTGCTGTCCATGATAATCACCACTTGAAGGTTTAAAAAACGACGACAAAAATACGAGTAGCTCAGAAATGGTTTGACAGTTGCTGTTCGTGGCTGCATTTCGTACCTCTAACTCAGGGATGCCTTAAATAACTAATTCTACCAGATCAATCTCGGACCAATTGGCACATACAGTTTTTAACATGTCTGTTTTCTCATGAACATAAGTTTCATAATTGTTAACATTCGAACTACCGAGCTTAACTGTGTCTTCTAACAATCGCCCTAGAGTTTTTTTAAAGGAAAAGCTTCCACAAATTCTTTCTTTTCGAAACGTATCCCAATCTCTGCCATCTGGATCCCATCCTTCAAACCATCTTTTAGAATCATTTAACTAAAAGCGAACAATTTTTGTCAAAATTTGAACATCTGACAATCCAATTTCATTTTTATATATGTATATGTTCAACATGACTTACCCATTTGCGGGTTTCTTACAGTATAGATGGCGTTGTCGTTGAGCACAAGAGTGGACTTACCAGAAAGCAACTTTCAACAATTTCATATCATCCGTTGATAAGCTAGAAATGATGGAAATGGAAAACTGAAAATCTTGGTGAACTATGTAAGCCACAACAATTATGAGCACATATCCTGCTATTCTTCATACTCAGAACCTATTGAGATTTTGGAGTGAATTTTCATGAAACCTTAAAATGAAATATTTGCTAGACACTGCCTTACCTCTAGGAAGCAGCAACCTGGAGAGACTGTTGGTCAGTACTTACAAGCACTAAAACATCTAAGTAAAGACTGTAACTTCAAAGCTGTCAGCGCTGAAGAAAGTCAAAGACTATATTAGAGATTCTTTCATTAGTGGCTAAAGCTCTTCCCAAATTCGACAACGATTGTTAGAGAATACTACTTTGAAACTTGTTGAAGCCAAGAATCAAGCTCTATCTCTAAAATCGGCACAAAAACATTCAGAAGCATATAGCATCTCTCAAGGTGTGATTAACTCATTTCAGTCTGAAAGTAGAGAAACACATGAAGAAGACCTCATTTTCGCTGCTACGAAAGTGTACAAATGTTATTTCTGTGGAAGTACTAAGAGACATTTTCGGACGTTATGCCCTGCTAAAGATTCAAAGTGTACTGAATGCGGTAAACGTGGACATTTCTCCAAGGTATGTCTAAGCAAAAGAAGTCAAAGCTTCTGCTTCAATTATACCTGCTTCTGAGTTTCTTTGTGCGGCACCTGGGAAGTTTAACCAAATGCCTTATCCAAATTAAATTAAACAATGTTGTTGCTGATGCTTTAGTAGATACAGAAAGTTCTGAAACATACATTAATAAAATTGTTGCCTCATTTATCGATGTACCTACCTATACATTCAAGCACTGGATACATACATATCCATAATGGCCACAACAGCCTTATAGTCTCAACTATCAGGATATTGCTTTGTAGACTTAGAAATGGTGGGGCATACATACAGAAAATTAAGTTTATCAGTTCTTCCTGATTTATGTGTTGATGTCATTATAGGTCATGATATTCTTACACAGTCTTCAATCCTTGAAGTATCTTTTGGAGGTCCTAAGCCTCTCTTGTATATTGACATCTCATCATCATCGATTTGTAGTTTGGCGTTCCAGAAAATTGATCCGCCTACATTATTTTCAAATCTATCAGCAGACTGCAGGCCAATTGCAACAGAGTCTAGACCATTTCCACTAGAAGATAGACACTTTATTTCTATTGAAATAAGAAACCTTCTTTGAAATAAAATCATAGAAGAAAGCAATTCTCCTTGGCAGGCACAGGTATTGGTAACAAAAAAATGAAACGCACAAGAAAAGGATGGTAATCGATTACTCTCAAACCATTAACAGGTTTACATATTTAGATGCTTATCCTCTGCCCATTATTAAAGATATTGTTCGTGCTGTGGCGAAATTCAAGGTTTTCAGTACCAACTATAGATTTACAAAGTGCGTATCACCAAGTTCTTATACGTGACGACGAAAAGCAGTAAAGGTACTGCTTTTGAGGCAGATGGTAAATTATATCAGTTCCGAAGAATTCCTTTAGGTATGACAAACGGAGTTGCGTGTTTTCTGCGGGTAATAGACTACATAATAAAATCAGAGAATCTTGAAGGTGTCTATGCATATTTAGATGATATTACGATATGCGGTAGAAATCAAGCAACCATGATAAACATTTAAAAGAATTCAGGTTGGTTTTTTGGAAAAAGGTTGGATTTAGGTCAAAAATAAACGGCGTTGAAGAAGATAGTGTGTATTTGCCGACGTTTCGGCCTAAATTAAGCCATCCTCAGGGCACCAAAAACAGGATATTCATGAGTCTAACATCATGGATTATTACATAGTAAACAGTGTAATTGTAAAGTAGTAAAACTGTGTTAATACAACAATGATACATTTAAAAATTTAAAAATTGAACAGGAATTTTATATAAATTTACTCAGTTATCCTTATGCTTTGATAGCGAGCAATTTCCCACGAATTAACAACATTATGTTCCTTATGTATATAACATTCTATTTAATAACACTGGAGAAGTAACTTGGATGTAAGTAATACCTGTTGTAATCTAATTTACCTTGTTTTATGTTATTTATATGTTATTTATTTATTTGATTTTTAATTGTTAATGTTATTTACGTAACCCAACGATCATTTTTTCATTTTTAATTCGTGGGAAATTGCTCGCTATCAAAGCATAAGGATAACTGAGTAAATTTATATAAAATTCCTGTTCAATTTTTAAATTTTTAAATGTATCATTGTTGTATTAACACAGTTTCACTACTTTACAATTACACTGTTCACTATGTAATAATCCATGATGTTAGACTCATGGATATCCTGTTTTCAGTGCCCTGAGGATGGCCTAATTTAGGCCGAAACGTCGGCAAATACACACTATCTTCTTCAACGCCGTTTATTTATAACCTAAATCCAACCTTTTTCCAAAAAACCAACCTGAATATCTACTGAGGTCACTAACTATAACAAATTTAAAAGAATTTTCACTCGTTATATAAGAAAATACAATTTTACCATAAACGAAAAAAAAAGTTCTTACTCCCTAAAATCAATCAAACTTCTTTGGACATCTGATCGAGAATAATGCCTTGAAACCTGATCCAGTTAGACTACGAAAACTGCCTGTACCTGAAGACTCTCAGTCTCTGAAAAGAGCTCTTGGGATGTTCGGCCATTACTCAAAATGGATACCTTGCTTTTCAGAGAAAATTAATCGACTTATTTCTTGTAAATCTTTTCCGTTGTCAGAAATCTGTGTAAATGATTTCGAGATGCTTAAATTGGATATTGCAAAATCAGCTGTTACTTCAATCGAAGATAACATTCCATTTGTGGTTGAGACTGATGCTTGATTTTGACTCAAGCAAGAAGGCCAGTTGCATTTTTCTCGAGAACACAGTAAGTGTGAACAAATCATTCATCAGTTGAAAAAGAAGCTTATTCCATAGTCGAAGCGATTAAAAACTGGATACATTTTCTGATTGGTCATCATTTTCAACTGATTACTGATCAAGAATCTGTATCTTTTATGTTTGATACCAAACACCGTAGCAAAATAAAAAATGAAGAGATTTTAAGATGGCGACTTGAACTATCATGTGTTACAGCTATGATACAGTATACGAGAAAACGTAGGTAGTAGCTGATACATTTTCACGAATATATGGTTCAAATAGTCAGAAAACTTTATTCGATTTACATCAAGCTTTGTGTCATCCTGGAATCACTAGAATGGTCCACTGGGTCAGATCTCGCAATATGTCCTACTCTGTAGAAGATATTCGTATTATATCAGCGTCTTGTCCAGTCTGTGCAGAACTCAAACCTAAATTTATTAAAAATCAAGGAACACTCATTAAAGCAACTTCGGCTTTCGAGAGAATATCTCTGGACTTCGAAGGCCCTTTTCCATCTGATTCAAGGAACACATATATACTCACTATCATCGACGAGTATTCTCGCTTTCCATTCGCCTATCCATGCAAAGACATGACTTCTGAGACGGTGATTCGGTGTCTAAGCAACTTATTTTCCATTTTTGGAATGCCTGGATATATTCACACAGATCAAGGCTCTTCATTTATGTCGAATGATTTTACAAATTATCTTCATTCAAAAGGAATAGCTACAAGCAGAAAGACACCTTATAATCCAGAAAGCAATGGTCAATAATTTGGAAGACGATTACTCTAGTCTTGCGTTCAAGAAATTTGAAAATTCAATACTAGAAAGCGGTTCTAGGAGATGCATTGCATTCGATCAAGTCTCTTTTATGTACAGCAGCTAATTCTACTCCACATGAAAGAATGTTCTGTCATTCAAGAAAATCAATGAATGGTACAGCAATACCTTCATGGCTAACTTCTGCCAGCATGTCAGACAATCAAAGTACGATCCTCTCGTTCAAGAAGTAGATCTCATTGAAGCTAACCCTCAATATGCGTTAGTTCGACTTTCAAATGGATGAGAAGCAACGGTTTCGTTAAAAAATTCAGCTCCATGTTGTAATGAAAGTCTACCGCAATCGAAGAATAATGCTGATAACCATGTTATAAATATGCCTACTTCATCAGAAGAAAGTGTAGATTTTTTACAGGACAAGTGCCTGTGAGCCACAACTAGAAAACCAGATCCGTCGTGGATCAAGAACTAGACAATCTCCCAAATATTTTGCTATGTTGAGATAATCTACCGCGACGAATATAATAGTAATCAACGATAATAGTGACATAATGTCCATAATGATGATTTCAACGATTTCCAAGCAATATCGGTGTTGCACGAAGGCGATTTTAGGATTTCGAGAATGTTTTCCAAAGGATTTCTGGACAAAATGTACCGCGATTAGAGTGTGATTGATGCCTCTCTTGCATCGAAAGGTCTAATTTAGATTTTGCGATTTTCGTTAACTCTCCTTTGTTCACATAGAACATCTTAATCCGATATTTAAACTACTAAACATGAGTGTTTTAGTTTATTCCTGCCACAATGGCGAATGTGATTCATCAACTCTGCATTAAATACACCTTATTTCTAAAAATAATTTTGGAAATCACAAGTATTATCTATTCACAATCCGATGTCCAAAGGTAAAGGTAAAATTTATCACCTTTCAGTGCAATTTGATAGGGAAAGGTGATAAATGTACCTTTATACCTTTGGACTACGAATTGTGAATAGGATATAGGTAACTACTGTATACTTGAATTACAAGTTTTAAACTAGGCTGGAAAAAGTATTTTTGAAAAAATTTTGTTGGAATATTCATAAACGGTGGTACTAGCTAGTATACATCTTAATATGAAGGGTAGCTATAAGCTATATATCAATTTGATTATGCATCATAAGTAATCTCTTCTATTTCTTATGGAAAATTCCATCTTCACCATCTGGTATACTCATATGTATTATTAAAAGTACAATGGGTACTGTACTATGGGCTGATAAAAGAAAAACTGCGATGAAAGGAATGGAAAAGTACTAGAACACAGGGTTGTATCAAGGTTTGAATTCTCGATGCAGCGGTTTTATATAGCAAAAACTCATCTACTTTTAATTCTTAACATGCGTTTTAAACAATAAAAATAATGTAAAGGTAGGTACCTACTACTCCTTGCAGACTTTTATTTTATTGATCCTTGTGCTTATTTTTATCAGCGCAATCTTATTGAACCGATGCCAGAGTGTGGATAAACGAGCAAATCGGTGACGTCAAAGTTCTCACAGTTTCGTCGCATATCCAGCTGATCCAGGGCCAAAAAAAATGATTTTCCTCATATCTCTCCGCAGTCAAAATAATACTGCGGCACAAAACAGAAATTCTGAAAATTGTTTTTATGCTGAATTATTTGAAAGTTGGTAAGTACACTTTTCAATTTATTCATTATTAAACTTATATTAAGTACGTGTTTTTATTTTTCAAATTTCTTTGATCTTGCCAATATAATTCCAATTAACCAACACCACCCCTGTTCACTCTCAAATTCAAAAGGTTAATACCCTAAGCTTACACCACATATTACTTTTTGTACCTGATTTAAAGGGACCCTTTTGCTCTAATTAATAGTTTTGAGGCCTCTTTTTAAATCAAACAGGTAAAAATCCAAAAGTTTTCCATAGAACAATTATTGGATTAAAAAATATACAGGTTGTCCCAGTAGGTATGTTGGATTTTTTTTTCGTTTTCCTCGTTTTTGAACTTTGTACTAAGCACTAGAAAAAAAAAACTCGTATTGCTAAAAATTGATTACACAATATTGTCAAATCACGTCTTATCAGTCATTCAGATTTAACATTTTATTGTATAACTATATTTGTTCAGATTTTATCAGTACGTACGACCATGACCCCACTTTAAAACTTTTCAATTGAAGTTGGCGAAATCAATTTTTTCATTTGCCAAAATTCGAGGGTAAGTACCTTCTTTATACCGACTGGATTTTTTTTTTTCCAAAATTTCCTTATATTTTTACCAGTACCAATAATAGTTATTGTAAAAAAAAGTACCTAAGTAATTCCGCTCATAGGAGGGTATAATGGTGATGGTTGTTGTTGTACTGAACTGTAGAATTCTCAAGGTTGCTGTTTTCTTTGTTGAGCTATTTGCCATTGAATATTAGCATAAAACCCGATTGAATTTATATGGTTATTTATTTATTTATTCGGTTAAAAGTATACAGTTTGTCTTTATAAAATCTTCATCAGTCATATGAGTTTTTTATATGCATATAGGTACTTTTTGATTTTTGAAGAATAAATAAATTGTATACTTAGATACTGAAACTATATGACCACGTGGTAACCATAAATTTATTTAAATAAAACATGTTTCATGTTACATGTTTTTAATTAAGTTAATTATTATCGTCTATCGATTCATCAAAGTTCAATAGAAAATGAGAAAAATGCCTTGTTGCTAACCGCTTAACATACATTTACCACACCCATTTAATTTTCCCCTAGTCAGTTTTCAGTCAATTTCCATCAGCATTTCCCGAATAAAAAAATAAATCGAGGACAGCCTGTATACATACTTTATAATCCCCCGATCCATCAAACGAGTCCTTGACTATACCCAAAGGTGCTTTATTTTCAGGCTGACTTCTACCGGGTTCTCACCATAGGAACTGACTCAGTCAGCTGTGCTCGCTTCAACATGTGAAGAGGTGGTCGCTGGTCAACGAGAAAATATTCTCGAACATTTCAGAAGAATTAAGTACCGCTTATTTTGTTTTTTGAAAGTGAAATTTTTGAAATTGCCATTAGAATGGATTCAATGAAAATTTCTCCTGATGGAGGATCTGCTACTCTACAGTATATCGCTGCAGCAGCTGGTAAGTTCAACAATGGAAAATAAGTTTTTTTTTTCTTTACTTGATAACTTGATTCACTAAAAAATAGAAGCGTATATAATTAAACCTTTGCAATTTTTTTTAAAGTAATTACCATATTCATTATTCATTAACTGTGGCGCTTTGTTCCACATTTAGAATTTAAATTAATATAATGTATGGACACACATGATTATTATTGAAACACCCCGTATAAAAGTTATAATTGATTTGTAACTTTTAAATTTTTATTTATCTCTCAATGTTGATCAAATTAATTAGGCACCCACCTACCAGTATTTTTTATCCTTTGTCATATAGGTACTACGGAATTTAACAGTAGATTAGATTGTTTATGGTTGGCGAAATCCAATGGAATTTTTTTTGTAAATTACTCATGGAATCGTTTGGAATTTATTTATTATAAATGGCACGTGTGTGAAAATTAAAGCAATAATAGTTTTAATCACTATCAATAATTATTTCAGAAAATATATTTCCAGTCCTTTGGTTTATTTCTATCAAATTTTCTTTTGCTACGTTTTCCGTCTATCTTGGGATAGTTGTCTAGCTCTATCGAATTCCAAAATAGGTATTATCCTTTTCCAGAGTGTTTTTGAAAAGTTAGAATCCTTTTGAAATTGAGCGAGTGTTTTTACATATTCTTACCTTTCTAATATAGTGTATAATTTATTTATTTTTTTTTTCTCTTCAATTTACACCCGCTCTATCGATTGCGAAAATTCGGAAAATACGAAAAATAGAAACTTCGATTTTTTTTTAAAGAGTACCCCCTTTGAATTCTTAGTTTAAAATCTTTAAGCTTCCATATTGAAATCAATGAAATCCGTGAAAGATATTGAATCAAAATTTCCAGGAATTTCAGCTCCTTTTAAACTCTAAAAAACCTGCATTGTAATTATTTTTCAGGTTTATAGTTTTTGAGAAAATTCAGTTTGAAGTTTTTAACTAAATTTCGACTGAAGTTCAACTTTGAGGCTCAATTTGCTCAAAAAGTATTCAAGTTATCAAACTCAATCTGGCACAGATTCATAAAAAATTTAATGCTGTTTCTCACAGTGTATAATTTATTTCTATTTGTTCAAATTTTAATGGAAATATAGGCACTTTTTCTTAACCTTGTTATGATTTTAAAAAAAAAAAAATCAGAACCAAAAAATTTAATTCCTTTTCTTTTTGATTTTTCTTCTCTTTAAATTGGTCATTTGGAAATTATGTTAGGGTCTTTTTCGACTAATTTTGACCTCTATCGATTGGAAAAGTCAAAATTCCGAAAATAGTTTTCTTATTTCGAAATCTTTAAGCTTCAATATCTCGAAATCCGTAAGAGATATTAAATCAAAATAAGGACCCTGCTTAAAGTATACGGAAATTTTGTTTATGTCAGAATTAGCTGAATTTTGTATATAATGTAGATAACACCTTCCTGATTAAAAGTTACCATTGCACCAATCTTGAAAAATGACTCATTTTTGAGAAAATTAATTTCATAGGTAGCAAGTAGAACGCTTGGACATTGTAATCGCCGTTCAATGTAGCATAAATAGGTAAGCCTGTAGCGCAGTGGTGTGCTACGTGGAGTCATTTTTCAGGATTGGTGCAATGGTAACTTTTAATCAAAAAGGCGTGATCTACATTACACACAAAATTCACCCAATTCTCATATAAACGCAATTTCCGTATACTTTGGGCAGGGTCCTTTATGAAGAAAACAATATGTTTGACAAAGATGAGTATCTCCATACAAATTAACATACCTACTTACTTTTTGTTTGAAATGTTCATTCCATCGATTCTTATTTTGATAAACCATTCCATTAAGGAAGTCAAAAACTAACAAAGAACTAAATAAAAAATCCAGAACCGCATATTTAAAAAAATAAAATTGATGATGTTGGCCCAACGACGCAACGTTGGATTTCAAATTTGATAATTCCATAATGTAGAGGAGAAAAAGTGGCAACGATAGAGTGACATTTATTTTGTAGTAGGTACCTAATCTCTTATGGCTCACGAGATTCCCATACTGTGAATTTGAAACACCCATCAATTACTCTTTGAAATGTCGCTGGGGCATTTTTCAATCCGAAAGGCATACGATTATATTTATTTTGCCATTTTCTACATTGGAAGCTGTTTTACTTAGTCAAATATTGAAAGTTTCCCATTTTTTTCAAACACCCTGAAGAGGGTTGATATTTAGGGATTTTATATGGAGACTTTAATATGAAATACCTAATACCTAAAAGGATCTATTTAATTTTTCCATGCGCAAGTTACAGCAGATATTTTTTTTTTTTTCGAACCAGAACATTTTTGACGCACCCTGTAAATATGACGTGAATTGACAAATTTTTTATTTAGAGCGAGATTTTTCAAACTTCAAAATTATTCAACGACCTGTATGTATGTACGTACAGAGTTGAAACTTAATGGAGATTTCTTGGAAAATTTGATGGACTAGAGGTTCCATAGATTTTACCTATTAAAATTAGGTCTAATTTTGATCGGAAAAACTAATTAATTTTACAACAGGTACTTTTCAGTTACTCCATATGTGATATATTGTAACTCACTGTAATAACATTCACACCATTTATTGAAATCTTAGATGATTATAAAACAATTAATACAAACTTATGCGTGATGATTTAACTAAATTAGATTTGAGCAAAAATAAAAGTGACATTATTATCATACACTTAAATATTAGAAGTATCCATCAAAATTTTGAGCAATTTCTTGTATTTCTGGAAGCTACAAAAACGGAATTTGATGTTATTGTAATGTCCGAAACTCATATACAGTATTGCCAGAGGTGGTACAATCGTACCCGTACCAGATTTGGTACCATTCGCTTTGAAAAAGTACGCTGGTACGACGTTGGTATATTTGGTACAATTTTCATTTTTTTTATTTTTTCCAAATTCTCAAAGAGTCTTAGCCTACTGCCTGCTTAGTCTAATGTCGATGTTCTGTCCTAATAGACCGATCTCCTATTACCTGGACTACGCGCGTCGCTTGTAGGCTGCAGGTGAGCGTCCAATGAGAAGCAAGTTTGTTACAGGCTTGCGTCATATTCTTATTCAGGGGCCAGTTCAGAATGAATCGTTCCTTCTTTCTTTGTAACGTGTAATTCGACAAAGAGCAAACTAATGCTTTACATATTACTTGAATTCGCCGCAGTGTCGTTTAAGGTTATGTCAGATTAAACTTGACTTATTCCTTTGCAATTTCATTGTGCGATGTTGCCGGATGGAACATTTATCAAAATAAAAGTGCAAACGGTGTTACCATACACTTTTTAAGCTCTTCTTTTGTCTGATTTAAGGCGCTATATTCTAATGTTATAATGTACAATTTGCATTGTCTACATTTGTTCTGCAACAATACAATCTGGCTACACTGCACCTACGAGTTGCGCGCGCATGTCATCTTTTATTACTTACTAACTTGTATTTATTACAATTAAGCTATCTTTTTCATACTGAAATAATCCTCATTTGCAGGAAACGCATGCGCATTATAAGCTGGTACATTTTTACTAAATCTGGTACAATTCGTCTTTAATTTTGGTACAAAAAATTTTTGCTTTCTGGCAACACTGCTCATAGGGCTAATGATTTTTCACTATTCAACATACCATAAGGGTTCAAATTGTTCTGGAACGGCAGTGATCTTAATAAGTGTGATGGATGCATTGTATTTGTTAAAAATTAGATTTCAATATAGATCTCATCTTATAGTAAAGGAGCCAGTCAGAGTTATTAGGGTTTCTGTTCAAAAAAATCATAGGAGGATTGATATTTTGGCTACTTATAGGTCTTTCGCAATTGATAAAAACGTTTTCCTAGCCAGTATTGGTGATATCCTGAGTGAAATGGTCATGGACCAAAATCGTTCCTATGTGTTTGTAAGGGATGTTAACATAAATATTCTGGAATCAAATTCGCCCAATGCAAATGATTATTTGACTTTACTGTATGGTCTTGCGTTTATCAGTCTTATCAACAAACCTACTAGAGTATCTGGAACTAGTGCTTTCTGTATTAGACCATTATCCCATCTTAGTTAGTCTTAGAAACGATAATGTAAATAATAAACTCGTAGAGAATAGACCTCCCGATAAATCAATTAAACATGTAAATTATGATAAAATCAATGAACTTATATCACAGGAAAAGTGGGGAAATGTTCTGGCGGAAACTAATGTAAATTTAAGTACAAATACCTTTATTAATACAATGATTACTGTAATTGAAAAAGCCTAAAAAAATAGACAAATTAGTAGCAAGAAAAAAAAGAATAAAACCATGGATCACTGATTGACTGATGGCCTTGTGGTCTCTATACGAAATAGAGATAAACTGAAAGACAATGTAATACCTTCAGGAATGATTCAGAATTACTCAATAAATACAGGGTGACTCAGAGTAAATTTCCCTTCTGGAACGCGCCCTGTAAATCCAACTTAATATTTGTGGAGAAGTAAGCGCTGGCAATATGCGGCGACTGCATGCGGATTATCAGTAAACATGGAGCAGTGGTCGAACGCGCAACGCGCGTTTATGGTTGAGGCGTTTTTCAAATCGAATGATTCCTATGTCGCGGCAAGGCGACGTTTTTGTAACCGTAACCATATCCGGCGTATACGTGACGCTACGTCAAAAAATTTATTGAAATCGTGGTTTCAAAGATTCAAA
This sequence comes from Ceutorhynchus assimilis, assembly GCA_917834065.1. Taxonomy (NCBI): domain Eukaryota; kingdom Metazoa; phylum Arthropoda; class Insecta; order Coleoptera; family Curculionidae; genus Ceutorhynchus; species Ceutorhynchus assimilis. The sequence goes on from OU892282.1 coordinate 39,769,227, forward strand.
GTGGCACAGTGGCAATTGGCAAATCAGAAGCGTCCCGCCATGTTTTCGAATTGAGCGCCTCGAATTTTCAGTCGCAGCACGTCGCACATTCCCAATGTTCTCTGGCGTTCTGATGGACTTCTGTTGGCCGGGACGCTTCGGATTTGCCATTGGACCACTTTGTCTGAATCTTTGAACCCATAATTTCAATAAATTTTTTGACGGAGTATCACGTATACGCCAAATATTGTAACGGTTACAAAAACGTCGCCGTGCCGCGACATAGGAATCGTTTGATTTAAAAAACGCCTCGACACTAAACGCGCGTTGCTTGTTCGACCACTGCTCCATGTTTACTGATAATCCGCACGCAGTCGACATAAATTGCCAGCGCTAACCCCTCCACAAATATTAAGTTGGATGTACAGGACGCGTTCGAAAAGAGAAACTTACTCTGAGTCACCCTGTATAACGCATACAGAAATTCACTATCTAAACTTATAAAAAAAGCTAAATACACTTATTATAAAAACCCGGCTCAAATAAATAAAAATTATCCAAAAAAAATTTGGAGGTTTATCAGAGAGGCCACCAATGGTTCTTGTAAATCAATTACTCTTTGAAATGTAGCGGGGGCATTTTTCAATCCAAAAGGCATACGATTATATTTATGTTGTCATTTTCTACATTGAAAGCTGTTTTAATTTAGTCAAAAATTAAAAGTTTCCAATTTTTTTCAAACACCCTGAAGAGGATTCCCTAATATTTGGGGATTTTATATAGAGACTTCAATGTAAACTAGATATAGGTACCTAAAAGGATCCATTTAATTTTTGCATGAGCAAAGTTACAGCAGGTAGGCCATTTTTGACGCACCCTGTAAATATAATGTGATTTTTTTTAACAATCCTGAATAGAGTTTCTAGAAGGCTCTATAGAATCTCAAAATATTATCTCTATATTTAGTGTCTTTGAAAATTTAAAGACTTTTGGAATTGACAAATTTTTGATTTAACGCGAGATTTTTCCAACTTCAAAATTATTCAACGCCCTGTATATGTATGTACAGAGTTGAAACTTGGAGATTTCTTCTTGGAAAATTTGATAGACTAGAGGTTCCTTAGATTTTTTTTTTTTTTTTTCAAAAACTCACAGTAAAATTCCATTCGCGAATTTCCTAGTTGTTAAAAATATTTTCTTGTATTGTTTTGTAAGCATAATGAAAAGTGAATCAATAAAATTCCTAAAAATAAAAGGTACAGGGTGATAATATCTATTATAAATGTCACCCCCTGCTAACTTTTTCATTTAACATTTTTGACAAAAGTGTCAAATACAAAAGTTTTAAGAAATTGTCAAAAGTTTTTGACTAACGGGTCAATTCTGTGCAATCTGTAAGCAAATCGTTAAATTTCTATAAGCCTATAAAACAGTGCAAAACGCATCGATTCCCAAACACTCGATCGGAAATATGTAACGATCCTATAAGATATTATGTAATCTACAGGAAGTGCAGAATTGCAAATTGTCAATAGGCAGCTATGGGCTTATAGAAATTTATAGATTTTCTTACAGATGTGCACAGAAATGACCCATAAGTCAGTTTTAAGCATACAGGGTGCGTCAAGAAAGTGCAGCAGTGTGAAGTTTACGTTTTTTAATTGAAACACCATGTATATTGTGCGCATATTTGTTAGTCCCGTTTAACCTGATTTCAATGATATGTTTTTTTCTCGGTTTATCTGCAATGGTAATAGGGAAAAATGTGAAAATCCCTTCCTAGGTCTCTCATGTTATTTTTTTACACATAATAATAATAACTTAGACATCTGGATTTATTATAATATTTCACCTTATATATTAATGAATAAAATTTGAACAATAAACTGTTTATAAAAAAAAATCTCCAAAGCTTAAGTGGTATACTTAATTTTTCTTTTTTCACTATGAAACCTTGAAAGGGGTTTCCATGTTTTTCCCTATAACTATTGAAGATAGATATATCAAACCGTATATCGATGGAATCAGGTTGAAAAGGACTAACAAAAAAGCGCACAATATACAGGGTGTTCCATTTTGAAAAAATAACTTCACACTGCTGCACTTTTTTGACGCACCCTGTATACCTAAAGCTCACTTAGTTTAAAACTTTCGACTTTCTTGAAACTTTTGTATTTGACACTTTTGTCAAAAATGTCATATGAAAAAGTTAGAAGGGGTGACATTTTTAATAGATCACCCTGTACCTCTGGTTAGGTATGGATAGTGACCAGGTATCGGTAGTTATTTACTAAAAAATATTTGAATATAAAAAAGAATATATTTGCAAGCTTCCAAGAACTTAAAGGGAACCACAATGGGCTCTTTCACTAATTTTTGAAATTGGCATATTTGGATAAAGCAACTAAAAACAGAATTTTCTGTATTTTTACTTTTGAAAAATTCAAAGTCCTTCTTGAGAAAACAGAAAACAAAGAAATACCTCCAAATAAAAACCCAGAATTTATTTCTATGACGTCGCAGCTCGCAATTTGACCGTGTTGCCACTAATTGTCAACATTGAAAATTTGTAATAGATTTAATTCTGAAATGTTGGCAAAATCTCATGAAAAGTAGTTAAATTAATTAGTTATAGATTCAAGATTTTATAATTTTTTTTTTTTAAATTATGCTTAAATACAATTTAATGCAATTTTTTATGTTTAGTTTTATTTATTTATTTTACGCTGCACTACATTTAGTCACAACCGACAACAGCGCATTCGAACCTTTACGTATCTTTACAGAGCGCAAACACAGCCGAGCCCTTCCTCCTTGCAACGACATAAGCGAAATGAAGAATATTTATGTGACGTCGGCAAATCGGCGCGTTTTAAAATAGTTTGAATTTAGGCACTTTTGATTGCCTATGAAAAACTTATTGAACCTTGTAGAACATTTTTTTTTTTGGTATATATGCCTAAAATAGTCCCTCCTTTGAGATTTTATACTTAAATTACGTATTTAAATTTTAGTGAAAGAGCCCATTGGATAAAAGGCAAACCGTGAGATTAATATCTTTATCCAACACATGACAGTTATGACTATTATTATTAATGTCATTTTAGACAAGTAAACTATCAAATAACACACTAGTGTGTTATAATCCATAACTCACTAGTGAGTTATGGATTATAACTCACTAGTGAGTTATGGATTATAACTCACTAGTGAGTTATGGTTTATAACTCACGTTCATATTTAAAGTAGTATTCTATTTATTTATTACTATTACAATTACAATTAAAGGAAAACGTTAACGGTTTATTCGAATTTGAAGTCATTGTAAAATTCGTTGGTTCATTGGAACCAGACGCTCCCATATCGGTACAGCTGCTGGATAGTGCTGGAAGACGCAGACTAATAGAACCTTGTATTTTTTTGTATTATCTCATAAAAAATACGATTTCTTCTACTTGTTGGGATAAAACATTGTATGTCACTCGTGTGTTATGTTTCCTAAGTAACTTGAGAATTTATATATAAATCTTTCTCGCGTGACTTATTTTCAACATAACACACTAGTACCATAAATAACTATTATTATTATTTAAAACATGATCTATTTGAATTATTTGAGGAATTTGAGTGATTCTGTATTTACCTACCAAGACACAATTGAAATATAGGAATTCAGAACACTTCAAGTAGTTGAAAATTATCCAATTTGAAAATTTTAATTAGTTTCACTAGTCATCAGGCAAATGGTGCAAGACTGTGATATCTATGAAATGTTCATAAAAGTTTTCAGTTAACTTATTTAAATTATTACACATTTCTTTATCACCAAATTAAACTAGTCATACTACTTATTTGAAGTTACCAGTCATGGTTGCGTGTATGATAATTACCGTTTCCTCTTTTGTTCTTCCGGCGATGAAAAATTGACCTTAGAAACAAGTTAAAACGATCCAGATTTTTCTAGCTGAAACTTTGAACAAATTTGATCAAAAGGTACCGCCTAATTATGGCCTCTAAATGCCCACTTTGGAAGTTCCACAAATTACTCGCTATGCGCACCCAAATAATGCAAAATTAATAAAAGAAAAAATATATTCCTTAGAAATACCCCGCCAGTTAAGTATTTCATGCAACAATATAATAAGATTAAAGAGTTACGTTGATAAATTATTCTCTGGGAAACCATTTAAATAAATTACATATGCGGGTATAGTATATTACTTATTTTAATTTGATTTGAACACCAGCTGAAATTGGATGGCGGCCTTTTAAATTGATTAATAATTGTGTTAACTTTTTTTTTCAGCTAACTTAGCCATTGTTACCGATGGTATGCACTATGGATGGCCCTCGCCATCCCTCCCTCAGCTACTCAACAACACGAATTCCACCCTAAACATCACCAGCGATGAAGGTGCCTTAATGGCAGTAATGCCCCTGTTAGGAGCTGTAGTTGGAGCCCTAACAGCTGCCAATATTGTAGACTATTTTGGACGGAAGAAGACAATAATTTTTACCACAGTGCCTTTTTTTTTAGCCTGGCTCATGGTGGCATTCGCTAAAACTGTTACGTTTTTGTATGTAGCCAGGTAAGAACCAATATTAAAAATTGAAATTGGCTATACAGTTAGGTCAGTAAGACAAAACTTCTTAGATAGATGATATAGCAAAACCAGTTATAAAATGTGCTCACCTACTTTTAAAATAACAGAGTTCAAGAAAAGATTGCAAACAAAATATTCGCACTTGAAAGAATTGGGAACACTTACGTAAGAAAGAATAAGAAATTGCGTCGTTTTAATGTTGTTCATGCAAATAATATTGTGTAAACTATAATTTTCTTTTGCTATAAGAATTCCACTTTCAACAATTAATTTTTTGTTTACAGATTCATTGCTGGAATAGCCGATGGAGTTACATTCACAGTAGTGCCAATGTACACAGGAGAAATCGCAGAACCCCGTGTCCGAGGATTACTAGGCTCTAGCTGTTCAGTATGCTGGATTTTAGGTTTTCTCCTCATCAATCTCATAGGATCTTACATGAGCATCACCAATGCTGCCTTAGTATCGTCGTCTCTATGCATAATCACTTTTCTTACATTCATTTGGATGCCCGAAAGCCCTTATTATTTATTAATGCGTAACAAAGTTGAAAAGGCTAAAGAAAGTTTGAGAAAGTTCCGACCTAATATTAACGTTGACGAAGAAATTTTTAAAATGCGCTCTTCAATACAATCAAGCAACAAAGTTAGAGGGAAGTTTTTTGATTTATTTACTATTCCTAGCAATAGGAAAGCTGTTATTATTGTGGCAGGTTTGAGAGGCTTTCAACAATTCAGTGGTACCACTGCCATTACTTTTTACGCGCAAGAAATCTTTGCACAAGCTGGAAGTCAAATTTCAGCAAAGACTGCATCAATTATATATTTTGCTGTGATGTTACTCATGACCATGTTGTCGTCAAGTATTGTTGATAAGGCTGGTCGAAAACCGCTTCTGTTGATATCCATGACAGGGTCTATTGTAGCCTTATTCATTGAAGGAACCTATTTTTATATTGAAAAAGAAACTTCTATTGATGTTTCAAACATGGAATATATTCCGATTGGCAGTTTATTACTGTTTGTAATATTTTTCAGTGTTGGTATGCAAAGTATTCCGATTTGTCTTCTTGGGGAACTTTTCCCCACAACTGTGAAAGCTTATGCTCTATGCCTGGCAGATGTTTACTTTAGCATTATAGCAACTGCTGCCTCAAAATTCTTGCAAGTTATGATGGATACTTATGGTATTCATATGGCGTTTTATGGTTTCAGTATATTTTCTGTAATGGGACTGATATTTATTATATTTGTGGTTCCTGAAACTAAAGGAAAGAGCTTGGAGGAAATTCAACAGTATTTGAGAGGGGATGTCGAAGTTGAAATGCGTAGTATTAAAGTTAATGGGGAAAAGGAAAGGGAAGCGGAAGATTCTTTGTTGAAATCTTAGGATGTTCTACAGTGGAATGTGTAACGGTAAAGATAAATTTTGAAAAAGAGGGTTCTTGCCATATTACCTGATAAATGATTCTAACGAATTTATTGTGATCAATAATTATGTAAGCATTTTTTTTTTTCAAACTATAGGTATGCAAATATGTATAATACATATTGATTTTATTTTTATGGTATAATTTATAAGGATTGTTAGATATTTAAGACTTGCCTAGTTTAAGGTGTAGTAAATTGAGATTTTAAACAAAATAGCTATTTATACAATAAGTTACGAAATGAGCGTCTTTTAGGCACGCGACGTGAAAATTGTCCAACGAGGCAAAGCCGAGTTGGACAACACGTCGAGTGACTAAAAGACATCGTTTCGTAACGTATTGTATACAAGATTTTTTCTACTGGCATTTTATAATAAAAAAAACACAATTTTATTTCATGTGAATAAGTCGATTACACCCAAAATCTTTGTCACCTGCTTTTACTTGACACCTGACACTTTTCATGCGATTTTCTTTTCAAAATTCGGCATCAATATTTAAAATCCTAGAAAGTAGGTAATAACACAAAGTTCTGTTTTGAGTAACCCAAACGTTCAATTCAGTAATTCCATTTTCAATATTCATAATAAATACAAAACAAAATTCAAATATGTGTTTAGTGTTGTTTTTTATTTCTGAATAATGATTGACACTTTTAGGCACTAGTGCTTAAAAATTACTTTTACGCACTCATAAGTCACTTTTACGCATTCAAAAGTCACTTTTACGCACTGAGTGCCTAAAAGTAACTTTCACGCACTCAGTGCCTAAAAGAATGTCGTTTCAAAACTGAAATGACAATCGAAAAGTTGCTATTATGAAACGTCAGTAGAAAAAGTTCTATTTTATATTTAGTCTTCATCTGTGTTTGTTTCTTTGATAATTTTATTTAAATTTAAAGTTAGTTTTAGTATATTCTTTGTGGGATGTGTGCATCTTTTGATTTTCAGCTAAGCAAAATACTTGGCCAAGTTTCTCGATAAGAGTTGGGAGTACTTATTAATTGTTGATCTCTCGCAAGTATTTTTTTAAAAACTGTGTAATTTTTTTAGAACAAATATACATGATAAGTTTTTAAAATGCTTGTTTTATTTTTAAATTAAACTACCTATACTTTATTTTTTCCCAAGATAGATTTTGACATTGAAAACTTTGAAACATAAACAAATAACACTTAACCCTGATTGGTCGCAAAATGAGGTGTTTCTGTAGATTGACATCAGTTTTACAATAGCGGCCAATAAGTGGCATTAGCGGCATTGTTTATGTTTCAAAGTTGACAATGTCAAAATCTATCTTGGAAAAAAATAAAGTATACATATATACCTATAACTTAAAACTTAACCTTCCTCATTAGTATGAAATAAATCCCATGTATGTACAAATAAGTGGATTGTTGCGGAACTTATGGGTGGACCTCTGCGGGACGAGCGCAGCGAGTTCCGCAGCCATCTACACACCAATATACTGTTGAATTGTTGAAGTAATAAGACATTCACCTGAAACGTGTAGTTATTATTCAAATAAGACACTCACCTGAAACGTACATTGAAATTTTGAAAAATCATAACTTTTTTCTATTATAGATAGAAAGCTGAAACTTTCATCGAATTTTATCCCAATCAAGGAACTACAATTCCTGGAAATTTCAGGTCATTTGCACTTATAGTTCCTGAGATAAAATCGTGTTAAGCAATTTGGGGTGATTTATCAATTTTCCAATTCTTCTGAGTGCCTTTTTTCATAGATTTCGGCTTTAAATCTGAGAATAATTTAGTGTATGGAGTTTGGGGTATGTTGATTGACCATTAGGATACAAAATCTCGACAAAAAAAAATTGGAAATTTCATCGTTTTAGTAAGAAGGTACCTACCGTATGATTTAGATTTTGGAAAACTTTGAAAGGTCATAACTTTTTTTCTATTATGGATAGAAAGCTGAAACCTTCACTAAATTTTATCCCAATCAAGGGACCAGTGTTGTCAGATGCAAAAAATAGAAAATGGTAGGTATCTATCTGTCATTCAAAAAATAGTATATTGTGTATTTAGGTGGAAAAGTGACACATTCTCGGCCGACGGTGTAAGTTGACGGGCGAGGCGTAGCCGAGGCCGGCAAACACCGAAGGCCGAGATTGTGCTTTTCCACCGAAATACACATACTATTTTTTCTGCGATCGGTTAAATTTCTGTTGGTAGAAAAATGGAAAATGGTATCCCCAAAATTTTCGCAAGTATCACGGAAGAAAAAATGGTATAAATACCATTTAAATGGTATATCTGGCAACGCTGCAAGAGACTACCATCCCTGAGAATTTCAGCTCATTTGCACTTATTATAGTTCCTGAGATAAAATCGTGTTAAGTAATAGACCTATCTATTTTTACCTGGTATGCGCGCGCAACACGAGGCAATGTCTTTTTATTGGCTAGCTAATACAGGTGTGAGGCGACGTTTGCACGCTGGGCATCTCTTTTTCCTTGTTTATTGCACGTGATCTGACAAGAATAAATCTAAAGCTGATATTCAATTTGACAAGTGTCATTCAAAAGTTGTTTGACATTTTCATTGACAAATACGTTGCACAACACGCGGTTTTTCTCCTTTTCTTTTTATCCTGTGCAAATATAAGAAGGACGGATTGCTATACGTAAGTCTAACATAATTTGGTACGTTTTGCCTCGTCTTGCGCAATGAGCGTTCTGTGTCTTTTTTTATTTAATGAAGTTTTCGTATTATTACCTCTTTGTCTGGTAAAATAGATAGGTCTATTTGGGAGGATTTATCAGTTTTTCTGAATGCCTTTTTTCATAGTTTTCGGCTTCAAATCTGAGAATAATTTAGAGCATGGAGTTTGGGGTATGTTGATTTGAGCATTAGGATACAAAATCTCGACAAAAAAAAATTTGAAATTTCATCGTTTTAGTAAGAAGGTAAGGTCCATTTCACCAGGGTTCATACTTGACCTTGGAACTTGAAAAAAAAAGGGTTGTCGTAGATTGATTCATATGACACATTCAATTTTTTGACAAATTAAAATGAATGACTTCTGGTTTAAGAACCGACGAACATTTTTGACGTCATTGATTTGTTTCAGTCAATTTTTATTTGTTAAACAAGGAAGGCAAATGCAGGTGGCAAGTACAAACACTGGCGAAACAAACTGTACCTACCTTATGATTTAGATTTTGGAAAACTTTGAAAGGTCATAACTTTTTTTCTATTATGGATAGAACGCTGGAACTTTCACTGAATTTTATCCCAATCAAGGGACTACAATCCCTGAAAATTTCAGCTCATTTGCACTCATATTTCCTGAGATAAAATTGTGTTAAGTAAGCAATTTGGGGTGATTTATCAATTTTTCAATTTTTCTGAGTGCCTTTTTTCATAGATTTCGGCTTCAAACCTGAGAATAATTTACTGTATGAAGTTTGGGGTATGTTGCTTGACTATTAGGATACAAAATCTCGACAAAAAAAAATTTGAAATTTCATCGTTTTAGTAAGAAGGTACCTACCTACCTTATAATTTAGATTTTGGAAAACTTTGAAAGGTTATTATAATTTTTTTTCTATTATTTATAGAAAGCTGAAACTTTCACTGAATTTTATCCCAATCAAGGGACTACAATTCCTGAAAATTTCAGCTCATTTGCACTCATATTTCCTGAGATAAAATTGTGTTAAGCAATTTGGGGTGATTTATCAATTTTTCTGAGTGCCTTTTTTCATAGATTTCGGCTTCAAATCTGAGAATAATTTAGTGTATGGAGTTTGGGGTATGTTGCTTGACTATTAGGATACAAAATCTCGACAAAAAAAAATTTGAAATTTCATCGTTTTAGTAAGAAGGTACCTACCTACCTTATAATTTAGATTTTGGAAAACTTTGAAAGGTTATTATAATTTTTTTTCTATTATTTATAGAAAGCTGAAACTTTCACTGAATTTTATCCCAATCAAGGGACTACAATTCCTGAAAATTTCAGCTCATTTGCACTCATATTTCCTGAGATAAAATTGTGTTAAGCAATTTGGGGTGATTTATCAATTTTTCTGAGTGCCTTTTTTCATAGATTTCGGCTTCAAATCTGAGAATAATTTAGTGTATGGAGTTTGGGGTATGTTGATTGACCATTAGGATACAAAATCTCGACAAAAACAAATTTGAAATTTCATCGTTTTAGTAAGAAGGTACCTACCTTATGATTTGCATTTTGGAAAACTTTGAAAGGTCATAACTTTTTTTCTATTATAGATAAAAAGCTGAAATTTTCACTGAATTTTATCCCAATCAAGCAACTACAATACCTGAAAATTTCAGCGCATTTGTACGTTGGTCGATCGAGTGTACGCCACTGGCGTCACTCTGTTTCTGACAACCCCCTCAACCCTCTCTGTTAGTATGAACAGGGCCGGTTTAACCAGGGGTCTTATTTAGTAGCACCGGGCGGCAAAATCTTAGGGGCGGCGCGCGAAGCGCGTACCGACCCTTAAAATTTCAATGTTTCCTCTTTATTATTACGTTTTTATTTCTTGAACCATAATACGAAAAGCAAAGCAAAGCAAAGCAAAAAGCTACAAGTTAGTTTAGGGATTATTACTACCCATACGTATAGGAAAAATTGGTAAGTACAATTACGCCCGTCTCTATAGCCATGCCCAGCTCTACTTAAATTCCTGGAACCGTATTAACACAGTTTGTATTACTCGTGCGATAGCCGACAGCGATAACAGACAACAGTCAGCTCGCATCTCACTTAGGGTTGCCAGATTTTCAAAATAGAAAAGCGAGAGGTAGTCCTTAAAAGGGAAAAATGTGTCGCCGCGGTGGCACAATAAGGTCTGTTCGAAACCCGCCAAAAAACCGTCCCAAGAACAGCTTCGGAACCACTCTGTATAAGAATTTCAGATTCTACGCACAAATTTTACGTTTTGCGCAGAATCATGACGGTAGAATGTAGTGAATGTAGGGTTCCCCTGCTGAGTTGGAACAAAGCTATACCTTTGCAGTACACTAGACTCAGACGCCCGAACGAGCTACGCTCTCAGTCTTGAGTAGTTCTGTCTTCGTTTGAAATTGGAAACAAAGAAAGACAAATAATATCAGAGCGCACTCGCCTCTCGACGTTATTCGTAATGCAGTAATGCACCCCGGTTGCGCTGTGTTGCAGATTTATAGAGAAGTATTAAATTTATGGTAAAAGTAAACAAGAGCACCTAATTTAGAATCATTATTTTATGTAGGTAATTTCTATTTTGGGGAAAAGCGGGAGTTTTGGTAAAGTACGCGGGAGGCGGGAGGTTTAGTAAAAAAAGGGAGCCTCCTGCCTAAATCGGGAAGGTTGGCAACCCTTAAATCTCACTTCATCAATTATTTATTTCAAGATAATATTGTTTGGCGGTGGCGTCGTTGCGTTATAAATATATACAGGGTGTCCCTGGGAAAACAAAACAGTCCACCCCGATTTTTTCGATTTGAAATGAAAATCGAGAAAAACGTTCGGACACGCCGATTTTCGATTTGAGGGTGAAATATTTTTCAGTTTTTTTCATCCCCGTAGCCAAGGGGTCGTGTCATACCTCTTTTCAAAGGTCTCATCGAGTTCTTTATGGCCCTAGAATTTCGTCTTTTTATTTTCATCCGTAACGAAATGACAGCTTGTCAAAATTTTGGAAATAGACTATTGTTTTAGTAGGAGTAAAAGTGGTATTTGCCTCCCTTAATAAACATACTTACAATTTACAATTCACGTGTTCACCTGATTTAGGGTTTCCATAAAGGTTTTTCGGAATTTAGGACAAAGGAGTCAAGAAATCCGGACAAAATCCGGACTTCGCCGAAATAGCTATTAAGTGTGTGTAAAGTGAAAGGCGAGTGCGAAAAAATTCACATTTGTGAAAAAAAGTTCACTTTACACACATATTACATAATATACAATTTTCTACTACCAATAAAATATGTGTAAAAAAATAAATTTAGAAAAATACTTTACGCACTAGTACGAAAAGTAAAGTAATTTACTAGAAAAAACTTACAGTGTCGACATCTGTCATTGACATTACTTCACACACTAGTAGGCCATTTTTCGCGAGGATAATCAAGCATAATCTGATTGTGCTGGGTTATGTGATGTATCAACTGTGTCATACCGAGTCATACTCCCCTAACTCCCTCTCCATTCAATTCTGGGTCTGCGAGTGACGTCACTACAAGCAGCTTATAGTGAAAACGTCACTTGCAGACCACAATGGAATGCTTGCGATTCAGGCTGTGCCAGGGGCGGATGGGCTCAGGCGGGACACCGGGACGATTCCCGGTGGGCCGGAGAGCCAAGTGGGCCGGTTAAGGAAAAAAAAATACGATAACAAACAATACGCCGCAACTTGATAGAAAAAAAATCGCTTAAGGCGTAATGCGACAACACTCTGCCAATTCAACAGAAAGCAGTCAACGTTTTTTGTCGTTTTCACAAGGCGTTGAGCTGCCATCTAATACTGGAAAATATTTTCATTAAAATTTAGACTTTTTCTGTAAATTTACCCTTTTTCTGTAAATTTATACTTTCTCTGTAAACTTATACACTTTTTCTGTTCAATCAGATATTACCGAGGACACTACCAAACTTACCTATAATAACCCGCTAAGTTCGAAATTTTTGTCAGACATAATCAAAGTTACCAATAATAACCCGGTTAGTTTTTGTTAGTTTGCAATTATTGTAATCAGGGCCGGCCCTACCATAAGGCGAACGGAGCGAGCGCTCCAGGCGCCAGACCCCGGGAGTGCCTCCGATTCGTTCCTTGGTGATAAAAAAAGAGAAAAATATATTTTTGCTGTGAATCCTGTCTTCGCTTTTCGATATTCTGCTATCTGAGCCGCTTTCCAGTATGGAAATGTGACGCTCGGAGCTACTCGGAGCGTTGAGCTATACGTACGGACAAACGTCACACGTCATGACGGTGTGACATGTGAAATCTAGTGTGTGGCGTTCCCGGGGTGCTCTAAAGCGCGCCAATGTGCATACTGGAAAGCAGTTCTGCGATTCTGCTTGCGAGCAAGCGTGTAGTTAGTATGTGAATCCCACTTGAATAACCTGTTGCGACGTTGTTTTATGACGCGCAGAAGTCGTGTGCGTGGCGTCGCCCCTACATGATCAATGATCATAATCACAATATTTCGGGATTAGAACTTTTAAGGGCCGGTTTATTGATGTTCAAGAAGAATTTGCTGTTAACTGTCTACAAGATAAATTCACCGATCTATTTCTATTGGTCGATGGATAACGCGGACCAACAGGATTGCAGATTGCGTTTTTGTTCGTCAGATTGCACTACCTGACAGTTCATAAAACAATGAATAAACCGGCCCTGAAAAAAAAAAAAAAAAATCTGTGGTTGAAGAACCTCTCAGTACTCCAGAACTTAGCATTGAATAATTGGCAATATACGTTTCCTAATATCTAGACAGCTCTCGACTCGAGCTCTCCCTATTTTTGTAGCCATTCTTGTGGCGAAAGGGTGAACGTAGCTTACTACTTAAACTTAACATAACTAAAACATACCTTAAGTCAATTCTAGCAGAAAACATACTTTCTGATCTAGCCCTGCTGTCCATTGAAACTCATATAGCACAGAATTGTTATATAAGAGGATTATGAACAAATTTGCAAATGCAAAAATGAGCAAACAGCGACTCACCTACAATTTTGTATTTTGCTGGTACGATTTTTATATTTATAAGAGCCGGTTTATTCACCTTCTAACAAACTGTCAGAGTCAGGTACCTAATGCAATCTGACGGACAAAAACTGTATCTGCAATTCCATTAGTCGGCTAGTTATTTGCCGACCAATAGATTATAGGTTGATATCTATCTTGGAGATAGTTAAGAGTAAGTTTATGTGAAGATGAATAAATCGTGCAGAGTGTTGATAAGTGATATTACCGTAGAAATTTCCATTATTTGTGTGTCTACTTTAAATCAACTCTTAAAAGGTAAAAAGTGGGTATAGACGGTATAGTTAGAACCAACTAAGAAGAGCCCCTGACGTCATCACTGAAGAAGAAGGCAAATTTTTTAGAGGCCCTCCCATTTGATGTGAGACAAAAGATCACGCGGTGGCTTCTTCTTATTTGGTTTTATCGATACCATTGATACCAATGAACATGGATGTTTTCAAATTTCAATTGATAAGATAGTTAGAGACATCTAGGTATAACAATGGTCAAAATCCATATGCAAAAGATTCACATTTTAATTAGGGGCGCCGAGAGGGACGCCAAAGTCGGATCTCGCTCCATCCTGAAAGTAGGCTCGGGCTGGCACTGATTGTAATCAGACATTACCGATAATAACCCGGTTAGTTTGCAATTTCAATAAGATATTTTCAAACTTACTATTACTAACCCGGTTAGTTTGGGTTAGTTTGCAATTGTAATCAAACATTAAAACTTACTGATGATAATCCGGGTTAGTTTGCAGTTTCAATCAGAAATTACCAAACTTACCGATAATAACCCGGTTAGTTTGGGTAAGTTTGCAATTTCAATCGAACATAACCATTTTGTTTTCAAAATTTGTGTTAGTTTGAAATCTATTGTAATCAAACATTACCAAACTCAAACCTACCGAGAATAACCGGTTAGTTTGGGTTAGTTTTCAATTTTAAACAGAAATTTTTAAACTTACCGATGTTCCTGGTTAGTTTGGGGTTTAGTTTGCTATTTCAATCAGACATTACCAATAATAACCCGGTTAGTTTGGACATGCTTCAAAATTATTCATTTTCGAAAGAAGTTATTCAAAGTCAATATGTTCCAAATGGTTGATTTTTGAAATGAAAGCATTCAGAAAAAAAAATCGCAATTTTTGTTTTCGAAAAATAAACATAGACCTGTAATGTCTGAATAAAATTGCGAACTAACCCAAATTGCGGTACTTAAATTTGGTAATGTCTGATTAAACAGAAAAAGTGTAAACTAGGACATGAAAATATTTTACAATACCTATCAGCATGGCTCTACACTTTCGTATTTTTGAGTAATATAAGGAGGTTTTTTTTTTCTAAAAAAGGAGACTATTTAATATCCTATCCAGTGTTATTCACCTCCTGTGAGTGCGCGGGGCCGCTTGAGCAAAAACCGTCCCGGGCCGATTCAAAGTTGCCCATCCGCCCCTGGGCTGTGCTAGTGAGTTAATTTTTTCGTCGATTTTAAATGTAGAAAAGGTGATTTTCAGTCTGTTCAGTATGAGTATTTTCACGATCTGCGAGTTTTCAGGACATCCCAGACGGCACCCAATATTGCTGGTATATGCCTACAAACTCCCAATTTTCCCAGGCATATTGCAATATTCCAGAAATATCCCTAGCATATTTGTAATATTCTGTATTAATTTAGGATATCCCAGGTATGTACTTATAGGATATGCCGTGAATATCATGTATGCATAATATTCCTTGAATATGCGAAAGGAAGATTTTTACATAATTATTTTATAAAATTAGAGAAATTTATTTTCTACATGTTTTTGAGCGCTTAAAATTTTATACCTTCGCTACGTTTTGGAAAGAAGACTATTATAAACAATTTGTTTAACTGTTATTTCATTTCAAATATGTTCATTATTGCCATCGCTCCAGCAATTCAAATGACGCCTCGCTGACGTCAGAGCAGAGAACAAGGAGAGAGCCAACCACAACGCATCACCAGCGTCACGTGATGGCACTACGGTGACGCCATTTCTTTCTTGTTTGGCACGTGGCTGCCGGCCGAGTGCCGGCTGGTGCCTGCAGTGCTCAGTGCTAGTGGCTATGTTGGTTTTTGTGATTTTTGTTCGAAAGTTAATTAAATACATAATTTTGAGGAGCATTCCGAAATCCGTTTGTTTTAGTGACAAGCGGCCTACATATATCCATGTCCTTATTTTGAATTAGGTATGAATGTATTTCCATAGAAATCAAATACTTCTAGTTTAACCGTAATTAGCGCATTTTTGGTCGAGAATCTGGAAATGACTCATTTTGATGAAAATTGATAGATAATCTGAATTAGAGATAGGACATAGGACATGTAAGCTGTTTGTGCATATAGTGAACCAATTCCAATATATTTAACCTCAAAATTCAGAAGAATTAACGGAATAAAAAAGTTAAAATATGTGAATCCTCGCAAGGACACTCGTCATTTTGACAAATTTAAAGGTTTTTTTCAGGTATGGATGGGACTGGAGAACGGGTCGAGGGGTCAATTTTGAGGGGGTACACCAGGGAGGGTTTTCCGTGTATATCTAAATAATGTGCATGGAATATTCATCAGACATTCTTTAGGGATATTGGATATTCAGTGAATATTTCAATATCCAATTGTCATATATGTGGCAGATTGCAGGGATATGTTTCATGGTGACTTCAGCATATGCTTGGGATATCCCTGTCATATGAATAGATCTGCATGGCATATGAATGGGATATCTCAATATTCCCATGAAATATGCCATAAATATTCCTGCAATATGTTTGTGCCGTCTGGGATTGTTGCAAATTCCCGCCGGACTTCCCCGGACACCCTAAAAACCCAAACATATCCGGGTAAATCCGGACGTATGGAAACCTTAACCTGATTAACCCTACGGCAGGCGCGCATTTGAAAATCACATTAGCGGGCGCGCTGCGGCACTGCGTGCCGCCAGCAGAAAAACATACGAAATAATTCAAAACATCAAAATTTATTTTTTAATAGAGTAAAAAAATAAAATAAATTGTAATTCTAGGCAAATGAATGAAATCCTTTATACTAATTTCGCAAAAACGCAAAAATAATATTCATAATATTTTTACTATTCCCCTTGTAATTTTACTTACTTGACCAGGCGCGCTGGCGGCACGGAATGCCAAAAACTTAACACCTGCAAGTTCAAGAACTCTGACATCTGAACAAGCGCTCTAAGGTCGTAAATTGTGCGTAGTAGGTTTACTGATATTAGTCATTTGAACATAGCTAGACGGACAATATGATAAAATCCACAATATTTGCGGAATCCCTGAATTAGTAAAAAGGCGGCATATAAAAGGCGGCATATAAAAGGCCGATAGCACGCCTGCCCGAGGGTTAATAATAATGAATGATAAAAAACTTCAATTTCAAGCATTTTTAATAAGGGGAGGTAGGTATCGCTTTTACTCCCACTAAAACAATAGTCTATTTCCATTTCGTTACGGATGAAAATGATAAGACGAAAATCTAAGGCCATAAAGAACTCGATGAGACCTTTAAAAAGAGGTAGGACACAACCCTTATCCCCTATTCAAATTTGGGGGGTCGTTTCACCCCAGCTAGGGGGTTAAAACTACAAGGGTTAAAAAAACTGAACAATGGTTCCCCCTCAAATCAAAAATCGACGTGTCCGAGCGTTTTTCCAGATTCTCATTCCAAATCCAATAAATCGAGATGGACTATGTTCTCCCTGGGACACCCTGTATAAAAGAAATGAATACATTTTTTGAAATACATGCATACGCAAATTGTGCGGTAAAGTGCCACTTTCCATTTGCAAATAAGTGCGGTAAAGTGCACTTTACCGCACGCTCGTAGGTAAAAAAAAAACAGACCTTAGGTACAGTTTTTGAATTGAAAGATATTTGATGATCATTTAAAAGCGGGCACCTAGGCTAATTAATCCTATAATACTTCTGTCTCTTTTTTACCCATAGGTAGTTACGAATCAGTGAACTCTATGACATAATAGGGCAATCCAAACAAAATGGTGGTCAATGCATGGCCAATGCCAAAAAATTGGCGCCATAAATTTAATTCAAGCAATCGTGACATTTTTCATCAAAAAACTGTTATTTGTGTATTTTGTGGTGCTTTTAAGATGATTTTCTAGTGTTTGAGAGGATAATTTTCGTATTCTAAGATGGAAAGTTTTTAGTTTAAGGTTTAAAGTCAACCCCTATTTTCTGAACCTTGTGTTCAAAAATTCCAAAAAAAATATATGTTTTATGGTTATCGATATAAAGTAGTTTTTCACCATTTATTTCAAAACGAATAGATGAAGTTTCCCATTATTTTTCTTACGAATTACTATTGCAATTCTACGCGACATATATTTTTTTCAAATTTTTTGAACCTGTAGTTTTCTCGCTACTGCAAAAATAGTTGGAAATACGCCCGTAACTACACTGTTTAGGAAAAAATCCGACGGATAAACGTTCAAAATTATGTGCGTTGGTCGAAACTACAACCCTGTTTATGTAACGAATTTCCGCCAAAAAAAGAAAAAACGTTACATCACACAATTTAACCAAATGAAGATTTCTATTTTTTTTCTGACAGTCAAGTTAGGGCACACTATAGGGGCGACAGCATTGACATCTCGCGTTGCTGTAATAAACTATAGGCCCGACTTTAAACCTTAAGAAATTATTAGTAGAAAAAAGGCATTGGCCTCCATTTTGAATTCCATTTTGACAAGTCGTTGGATTGCCCTATTTGCTGTTAGTTTAGTTTTTTTAGGTTATGTTTTTGTCAAAAGCAAAATAAAGTTTTAAATTTATAAATTTTGAATCATTTTATCAATTTAACTAGTCATGAAATTCTTATATTTAAGAAATATAAAGTTGAAACTTTTGATAAATAAGCAATTTTCTTTGAGAAAACGTTTTATATCGAGCCTAGGACTATGGGTAAGTTGTTTTCTTGAAACTTTCCACATATTTTCATATTCATGTATTAAAAGAACGAAGAACTCTCCTCGGAAATCAAACACCAAATAGAAGGCCACTGGAAAGATAAAATAACTGAAAAACCTTTCGACGACAAAGACGAGTCGAGAGAAAAATATTATGTCTTATCAATGTTCCCATATCCATCAGGTTTTTTGCACATGGGGCATGTTAGAGTCTATACCATTAGTGACACTGTAGCCAGATATCAAAGGATGAATGGTAAAAATGTAAGAACTTAGTCTTAGATCATTAATTACAATTAGAAGAATCATTTATGTTGGTTTAGGATGATATCTCGCAGCTCTTGTTCACAATCAGTTTTGGTACAATACTCACCCTACTTAACACACATACAATTTGTATAAACAATGTACTGCTCCTTATCCATATTTCCCAATAATATGTGAAAATACACATAGGTATAAGATACAATCACTCTAATTTAAAGGTAATACATCCAATAGGATGGGATGCTTTTGGTCTCCCAGCAGAAAACGCTGCCATAGACCGGCAACTAGCTCCAGAAGACTGGACCAATAAAAATATAACTCGTATGAAACAGCAACTTAAACAATTAGGCTGTAGTTTTGAATGGGATAGAGAATTAGCAACTTGTGATCCAGGATATTATCGCTGGACTCAGGAGCTGTTTTTAAAACTGTACGACGCTGGGTTGGCTTACCAGAAAGAAGCTTTGGTTAATTGGGATCCCGTGGATCAAACTGTTTTGGCTGATGAACAAGTTGATGAAAATGGGTGCTCTTGGAGGTATTTTATAATCTTTTTATTCACAAATGTGTACGGTAATAAAATTTATTGAAGATCCGGAGCAAAAGTTGAAAAAAAATTATTAAAACAATGGTTTATAAGAACCACAAAATTTGCCCAACCACTCTATGAAGGTTTAAATGATTCAATATTGCAAGATTGGCGCGATATAATCAAACTTCAAAAGCATTGGATAGGCGAATGTAATGGGGTTAATTTTAATTTTAAAATCCAAAATTCAGATAACTTTGTAACATTTTGGACTTCAACTCCAGA
This sequence comes from Ceutorhynchus assimilis, assembly GCA_917834065.1. NCBI lineage: Eukaryota > Metazoa > Arthropoda > Insecta > Coleoptera > Curculionidae > Ceutorhynchus > Ceutorhynchus assimilis. Next base: position 39,789,015 of record OU892282.1, read on the forward strand.
GTTTATTGAGGATGCTCGCTTTGTTGCTATCAAAGACAGTCATATTTTAGCACAAAAAGACAGTATTAAGGTACAAGAGGGCACAGTGCAGCTTAAATGTAACCTTGTTAATCCTTTTAATAATAAATTACTTCCTGTATTTGTAACAGACCAAATTGAGTTTCTAGAACACACTGATAGTTTCATTGGTGAGTCTTATTTATTTGTAAGTTTTCTTGAATCCTCCTGATTAGTCGATTTTTGAAGGTATCCCATCTATATGTGACAAATCAGCTAATTTTGCTACTAAACACAACATATTATTTGAAAAAAATTATTTCACTGATAAAGTTGAAGAGAAACAAAAAGAAATTTGTGAAAAAGCAAATAAAATAAATGCAGGAGGTTATTGGTCAAGTGCTAAGCTGAGAGACTGGTTAATCTCAAGGCAAAGGTATTGGGGAACGCCTATACCAATGATACATTGCAAAAGTTGTGGTACTGTTCCAGTAAATCGTGAAAATTTGCCTGTTAAGTTACCCAAACTAGATAAACTTTCACATAGAGGACGGTCACCTTTGGAAGATATTTCTGAGTGGGTAAGTATTGAATACCATTCAAGAAATATCATAAGTTATAATTTTTCTAGGTGAATACTTCATGTCCTAAATGTGGCAATGCTGCTAAAAGGGAAACAGATACTTTAGATACATTTGTGGATAGCTCCTGGTATTTTTTAAGGTATCTAGATCCAAATAATCTGAAAGACATGTTTGATAAGGATAGAGCTTCCAAAATGATGCCTGTTGATTTGTACATTGGAGGAAAAGAACATGGTAATATTTGTATGTTTCTGATACTGATATGTAATTGAATCAGGCATTTTTAGCTGTTCTTCATTTATACTATGCAAGATTTATTAGTCATTTTTTGCACTCTTTGGGTCTGTTACCTGAAAGAGAACCATTCAAACGACTTTTAGTACAAGGCATGGTAATGGGTCGTAGCTATAGAGTAAAAGGTAGTGGTCAATATCTTCCTGAAGATAAAGTTAAAATTCTAGGTAAGGTTTAGACAACCCCAATAACTTAACACTAAAAAAAAATAATATTAACAGATTTGAAAAAGAATAAAGCAATTGCCAAAGATACTGAAGAACCTGTTGTAATATCGTGGGAAAAAATGAGCAAATCAAAACATAATGGTGTAGATCCAGAAGATATGTTTAGGGAGTATGGAATTGACACTACTAGACTGCTTATTTTAGCGGATGTAGCCCCTACATCGCATAGAAATTGGAATTCAAATAGTAAGCAACTATAAATTGTAATGCCAAAATCACTTCAATTATTGTAGCGTTTCCTGGTATTATCAACTGGCAAAAACGTCTTTGGTTGACGATAAAAGATTTTATAAAGCACCGTGAAAGCCCCCCAGAAATGATCGCCGAAGACAAATTCAAAGCCCAAGAAGATTATTTGTGGGATTCAAGAAACTATTATATTAAAGGAGCTTCATTTAATTACGTGATCTCTCAGCAAATAAGCGTTGCTGTCTCTAAACAACAAGGGTTAACTAACAGTATTAGGGTAAATTATTATAATATTGAATTTCCAAGTTGTTTTTATATATGATTATGATTTTTTAGAGGGCTCCTCCAGCAGTTTTTAGTCACAGTCTTCAATTTGAAAGAGCCTTAGCAACTCAAATTATTCTTCTAGCTCCTTTAGCACCTCATTTTGCCTCTGAGCTGTGGGCAGGTTTTGTATCAGCCCCGAACAGACTCAATAACTCAGGAGAAATTCTTTGGGACAAAAACGTATTGGAGCAAAATTGGCCTGAAACTGATATGGAGTATGAACTAGACCTGGTTTGTCAAGTGAATGGCTATGAAAATTGTACAGTGAAATATCCAAGAAAGGATTTGATCAAATTAACCAAAGAAGAAGCCATTCGTGTTGCAATGGGACAACAGGAAGTGCAAAATACTTTGAAAGTCAGGAATATTTTGAATGTTGACTTCAAGATATATGATGGATTTGAGGGGATTGTTAATATTTTGACTGATCAACCAGCCCCAAGGAAAAACATAGAGACCACATAGAATTAAATTTAGGTTTTCTTTTTTGATATGTTTTGTTAATAATTTTTTCAACAAATAAATGTTTCTTTATTTTGAAAAGATAGTAATATTGTCACACTTAGGTTGTTTGTGGTAAGAGGTACCACCACTTTATCTACACTTGGCTGCGTCGGAAAAGGGTTTATCCTGAAAAAAGGTTATATGGGGAAAGGAAAGATTCCACCACTAGTAGTTAATACATCTATTGTTAGACCCTAATTGATGTAGGGGATGAATAAATAGGGTTTAGCAAAAATAGATCGCAGTAAATGCTCTTTCCTGGTGGGCCATCATTTAACATTCCCTTGAAATACATATACTAAATGTACCCTCGAGGAGCTTAGTTTCCATAGGTCTAGGTTTGACCTTCATCTTAGGATCTTAGTCGTACTGTAGCAAGTCACACCCAACTTGGAGAGAAAGTCTCTTTATGCCTGTACCCTCGAGAAGCTTAAGACTGTGGAGACTAACCTCTGCCCGACTGCATTGCAGTGCGCGTAGTTTATACAAGAATTATTGCTACCGTCAGCAGTCAGTTAATTTTCTGTAGTACAAACGCCAAATTCATTTTATTTTTATAGTCTGTGGGCTTGTAGACATTGATGAGTTGACAATTGACCATATTAGTTAGGTTAAGAAAAATCGAGCGCGAAATTTAAAATGGGTTCCTAAACACATTTCAACAAATTTGACAGCAATGTATTTCTTATGGGGGATTCAAAAGAGTGATTTTCAGACGGGAATATCTTGGGTTCTGGGCATTTCTTAGTATTGGAACCTATTGTACATCAAACTTTGAACATATTTCTCTATAATTCATGCTCTAATTGTTTTTTTAGACCTATGTAGTATGTAGTAGTATGTAGGTGAACTTTTATTTTATTATAATTAGGTACTCATATATACTTATGAATCAAGCAAGGACATACGTATTTTATACAAACATCGGCTTCTTAAATTGGCAATATTTTTATTTTAACAATGTTTATTCAACTTTCAATCACTCTATCAGTTAATTAACATATTATAAAAAAACTATTTATACAACTCAATTCCGTAACAAACGTTCTATCACGACTAAGAGAAAATGGTCTTCCTTTACAAGGTACGAATGGATATGAGATGTCAATTTTTAGGACAAGTTATTTATAATTTTAAGAATATACAGGGTGTCCAGGATTTGATAGTTTTGACGGGTTTCTAGAGGAATTGGAAAAAATCTGACCCCCACTTGCGAGCCTCGATTCTGAAGAGAAGTAGACCCGTGAAACCCGCATCTCAGTATCACAATTCGTTTTTAAGCTACAAGGGGAAAAGTTGACAGAATCTTCATAAATAAAAAAGTTATAGATCTCCTGCTAAACTGCAAACTTTTCAAAAACTCCTCGAAAGACGACTCCTCGACATATCGAGACGCGGTTTTCACCAGCCAATTTCTCTTGAAAATTGAGGCTCGCAAGTGGGGGTCCGATCTTTTCCTCCTCTAGAAGTACCCGAAATCTCCAAAACCATCGAATCTTGGACACCCTGTACTCTGGGGCCAAGTAATATTCAGCAATATGTTCTCGAGGTCATGGAAGAATTGTTTTGGTTGCACTAATGAATCGACTAAAAACAATTTCTGAAAATTCAAAACTTTTTTATTGCAACCAACTTTGGTTCAAACATTATAAAAATACACTATATATGAAACTAAATTTGGCCTAATTCCAGAATCAATAAAAAACAGAAATAAATCAATTATGTTGGATTATAAAAAGACAAATAAACAACTGAATTCAACAATAATTCAAAATCAATAAAAAACGAAAATTAATCAAAGTCAGTCTAATTCTAAAACTCCTTTGGAGCTTTTACAATCTCGTCAATATTGTCCCGTAATTGCTTAACCACTGAGTTAAAATAGTCAATATCTTGCAGATAAAAAAGCAGTTCTTTGACTTTATTAACAAAGTTCATAAACTCTTTGGGATTGGTTTCAATCTCTGAACCTTTTCTGGAAAGTTTTGCAAGTTCCTCTATAGTTTTCAAGCAATGTTTCAACAACAACTGTGAAAATACTGGTTGCCAATATTGCTTCAACCTAAAAAAGAAACAATAATATTTGCACACAGAAAAAATACATCAATAAAACCTGGCAATGCAGTCCTCAAAGCCCCAACGTCCTACTTGTAAGGCGTTCATTCTATGAATTGCTTCGCCATAAACATTCCAACAACACCTGCTAATTACATCCGATAAAACTTCTTGACATAATACTTTTATTTTGAAAAACTTGCTGTTTTCCAATCTTTCCACAATCTCAGAAGGGGGGTAACTTTTCACCTGATTGGCCAAAGCTTTATTACGTAAATTTATATCACCAGTTAGCAATATCTGGAATATTTATAATTATTAAACAGCAACATTGTTTAGTATATTATTTAAATTACCACAGTTTCATATTTATTTTGAACTTGTAAGCAACAAGCCAAAATTTTATCATCTGGGCTTTTTCCTAAATCTAATTGTTGGCATACTTCATTAACAGACTGGCCTAAAAAGTGGTAATTTGTATCAATAACAATAGAGATGTTGCCAGTCTTTGGTATACAAACAAAACAGTGTGTAAATAGTACACAGTCAATTTTGAAATCAACTATAATTTGGATTATTTACACCTTCAGAGCTGATAAAATACAGGTGGGATGTTGACATAAGGGAGTAAGGGAAATTTTTCAATGGAAGTCAAAATCTTTTGGAGTACAGACAATAAGTTGGAGGATTTTACACATACAATCCAGTCAATACTTACAAATTATCTTTGAATTCGATTGAGCCAAATGTTTATTAATAAACCTTTGACCTTTAAGCGCTTTTTGGGTAGCAAACGTTTTAAAAATATTCGAACGTGCCTCTTTCAAATTGTCCAGTTCGCCTAAAACCATCCAAGGCACATAAATGATCAATTTCTTGTCTCCTGGAAGTTTCAAATTCAAAATTGTATCCAAACGCTCTAAATCGTGCATAAATATATTGGTATCTGCTACAACGCAAATGGATTTGTCCTTATGATTTTCTTCGATAGAAGAAGAATCAGTGGGGAATCTGCTTGGTGGTACGTCAGGAATAGACTAAAATAATTTCAAGAAAAATATATATGAATTTGCAAAACCAAGCCACACTCACGTCCCATTCCATAGAATTATCTTCTCGTGAAACTGCCAAAAGTTCACTTTTTTCAAGGAGGGTATTATCAAAATTCACCAACATAGAATCACTTGCAGATTGGTCACTAAGATTAGGAGTTGGTTGTATGCTCTCCATCCAATTTTGAACCACTGTAGTTCTAGAGCAGCTAGGCTGTGAGTTTTTATACAATTCTTCAAAGGACATTTGACTGACGAATCCAAAATCGTTATCAACTGATTTATTAGCTTCTGCATTTTGTAGTTGACCACGGATTTTTTTCATTCTGAAATTATTCTCTATAATTTAATATTTTTTAGAAGGCAAAATTTTACCTGTCTCCTATTGAATTTGATTTATTACCCACAGTCTTGGTTGAAATTGGAGTTTTAAAGGCACAAGGAGATGTAATCTCCTCTATAATCTCTAAGGAGCAATCAACATCACTGTTTGTTTCATTAAAATCACCAAGAGACTCTCTGGCAAAAATGTTTGCATTTTTGCTTTGCACGTGTTCTTTTGGAGATGAAGATCGTTTACTTTCAAAATTGAATTCTGGCGATTTAATTTCGTTTATTTTATTGGAGGCGAAAATATCAGTCAAAGTAGGTTTCAGATTTGGAGTCTCTATCACATCTTTTATATTGTTGGAGGCAAAAATATTAGTTGTAAAGGTAGAAGTAGGTTTCAGAGCTGGAGATTCCATCACATTTTTTATATTGTTGGAGGCAAAAATATTAGTGTTAAGGGGAGAAATATTCTTTACAGGTGGAGACTCTATTTTATTGGAGGCAAAAATATTAGTGTTAAAAGTTGGAGTCTTCGGTTGCTAAAAAATACATCTTTTAAGTATATTTGGTTCAAAAGCAATTGCAAAACTTATACCATTTTATTTGGTGAGGCTTTATCATTGTTATTTGTAGCAAAAATATTAGTTTGATATGTTGGGGAAATAGTTTCTTTGGGAGTTTCATTGAGATGTTTTGTTTTTACCTAAATATATATATAGGTTTTAAAAACTAAGTAAATATTTCAGGTAATATAGCTTACTTCAGAATCACCTCTAGTTGCTGTGTCCTTGGGTGAATCAAATGTTTCTGTGTGAGGTAGATTTTTTTTTAGAGGTATTTTAAAACTTTTATTAGGAGAAATATTAACTAAGCTAAAATATTATTCAATACAATATTGAAGAAATTTCTATTTCTATATTTATCCAAACTCACCTATTCATTTCTCCAGCCTGTATTTTGTCAGATACATTCACTATCTTTGTTTTTAAGCTGCTAACACTAGAACTTAATGTCTTTCTTATTTTGAGCATTCTTTGGTTCATGGGACTCTGACTAGCAGTGTTGTCTTTATTTTTCTTTTGGTCAGGGGGGGCTTCTGGAGTTTTAGATTTCCTAAACGAAAATTAAAAAAAGATATTCCACATACCATCATCATCACAATACAAAAATCTACTATGTAAAATGCACTATGATAAATATTTTATTTTGGGTTTTTATTACCCATCAAAACCGTCATTCACAACAAGATATTCTGTGTACACCCTGCAGGAGATATCCAAAACTCTTCAGGGAAATCTTGCGAGGTTTGGAGAAATCTGGAGAGAATCAGGGTTGGAATCTCTGGTTTAATGTTACTGTGGGTTTGACACCTGCAATACTTTCACATGCATAAATTATAGCTCTACCCCCTTTTCTGTCTTTTCTTTTCGAAATAAAAAATAATTTGGTATTCCTACCATTGCATCAAGATCCTTGTGTAGCCAGAACTCTATTACTAAAATAACAGCTGGTTGTTTAAGCAGACTTCCAGCATAGAATTCAACAAACTTTGACAGAATAGAAAAAGTGTTGGTGTATAGGAACAATACTTCAGATACATTTGTGTTTAGTTTGGATGGCTTTATTTAATTTTGGTTATTCTGGAATTTGAATTCCTCAGATCCAGAACAAGAATGTTGGTGCAGTGGAGTAGTTTTCTCATACTGAGTTTTCACTACAAATGTTGTTTATTTCAGACTACTAAATTATGAACATTTAAAACAGATCAAGAGCCTGGAATACGGAAATTATTTTAATAGTTTAGCTTATTGTTGGTACCCAGTAAAATTCTTCATATTACTCGGAATAATCCTAGATTTTCGATTGATATCTGTGGTCAGGGATGAGTTTTTTTGATAATTTTTTTTCCATTTTGAGGCCGTTAATAATTATTTATGTATGAGTTTTTCACATAAAAAACCCACTGGGTTTTTGTCAATATTGAGGGTGGGTTATTGTGTCAAAAAACCCACTGAATTTCCAAAATGGGATTTTGTGTGTGCCAACCCTGGAGAAAATTCAGGAAAATCTTAAAGAGATCTGGGGATATTCGGGGAAATCTGAGGAGATTTATGAGAGATGTGAGCGATATCTCAGGAAATTTGAGGGAAATCTTATTGAGTATGCACACTTTTAGAATTTAATTTTCTACCTATATTGATTGAGAATATTCAAGAGCATATTATATTATCAGGTTTTTCACTGGAATAGAAATATTATACCTCTTATTGTAATAAATGTAGCTTAAATATTGCCAGGAAAGTACCTAATAGATCAAGAGAAAATGCCCTTGTTGTGTTAAGGAAAAGACCTCGAGAGCTGTGTTCTGACTGTGCACTGGTATTCTATGAAATCCCTGGAAAATTAGAGAGATCCAGGGACACTTTATCCGTTAGGACAATTAGGTCATGTCCTATGGGCCACTAGAGAATGAAGGCCAACTGCTGGCCTTCAATTTATAATATAAAATATAAAAGCCCACTATACTAAAAACATCGACTTGTTTAATAGCAGGACTAGCATATATTTCAATACTCTTTAATTCTTATAATTCACACTGCACAAGCACATTTGGTTTGGCCAGAGTGCACTGCCTGACGTTACGATGCTCTGAAGTCGCTCCGCTCGCTCCATCGAGCATCAATCCGGAACACGCCCTAGAGTAATCGAGCTGCGCTGAATCGCCGTCGCGTCATTAGCGCAGCACGGGCACGTGGCAACTGGCAACGACTACAGCAGGAACCTGTTAGTCTTTGCGCTGCTTTGCAAAATTGTAAGTTTCTTTGAGCTTCTTCTAGAGCATCCAGGAACTTGAGCAGTGTCTTAAGGGTCCAGTGTACCACGAAGTCGTGCCTTGTTGTTGTGGAGCTTGAAGGACATGCACAGGCAACGTGGTACGAATTTTCCTCAGAGTTGCAACCCTTTATGCATCTTTTCCTCGCTAATGGATGTGATCCCAAGCCATGCAGCTGTTCTTCCGAAGCACCCATCAGTACACTTAGTCCCCAGCATCCATATGTGGTGATTGGTAGACTGGAAGCTCAATGCCATCATTTTCTTTTAGGACCTTCCGACCATATAGCATTCTTGTTCCATCATTTTGTAGTACCTTTCTTTGATTTTACCGAATACTTCTTGGCAACATTTTTCTTCATATTCTGCCAGGTTAGTATAGTTTGAAATCGCCTGAATTATTTTATTTAACCCTATAAAAAAAACAATCACTAATGAAAGGCCATACCAAATAATTGACCTACGGGCCAGAGAAAGGTTAAAGCGTCACTGGAGAGATCTAGCGAAATCTTGGGAGATTTAAGGAAATCTGAAAAAATCTTGGGTGGATCCCAGGTAATCTGGGGAAATCTGTGGATATCTTTCCCATAAAGATATTATCTCTTGTACACCTAAATATGTTGTGACTTACCCCTCGAGCCAACCAAAAATTTCACTTTTCTGGACTAGAATTTTTATTTTGTCTATTATTTCATGTTGGTATAAGTACAATAAGAGAAATAATAGCGGATACGTCCTTACAAACTTCAAATCAAGGGGTAAAACCACCATCCCAGAATTTGTGCAAACAATTCTTCAAAGGGGAATTTTTTACTCATAATTCCTCAAAATTCATGCATATTTCTCCAAATTCCCCACAAATTCCTCCAGATACCCTATCACAAATTCTTCCAAATACCCTACCACAAATGTCTCCAGCTACCCCACAAATTCCTCTAAATTTCCTGCAAATTCCTCCAAATTCCTGCAAATTCCTCCAAACTCCTCTCAAAATTCTCACAAATGTCACTTACAAATTCCCTAAAAATCCCCGAAATTGCTCATGATAAGAAATTTATTTTTTCTATTTTTATTTCGCTTAGTTAAAATACAAGAGCAGTTTATCAAGTAGGATCCAATGCAAGGTTACGTTAGTTGACTTTAGAGCTAGAACCTCAGCTAGAACTAATGATTGGATTTCGGTAATCCAGGATGCAGAGGTTTGAACTAACCTAAACCCGCATTTGATATTATTACTTAATTGATAAAAAAAAGATTTTTAGGAAATTAAAACAAATATACCTAATACAGTATAATACCAAGAATAATACACGTCATGTAGCTACTTTTTAAACAACTTAGGTACAGTCTCACATATTTCAACGTTTTCCTGGAATACTAGTGAAGAGAAAATTTTGAAACTTTTTGGCTTTTGCATGTAAAGAGGAACCCTCGGAGGAACCTGAGAAGCTCATTTTCCCAAAATTTCAAATTTTTCCAGTGGAAAATAACAACATGATGAATCTTAGAAATCAACCTACAATAACTGAATTAATAAAAAAGACTGTTTCACACAATTCAAAGTTTTCCTGGAAAACTAGTGAAGGGAAAATAACTTTTTGCATGTAAAGAGGATGAGAAGCTCATTTTCCCAAAATTTTAAATTTTTCTAATGGAAAATAACACCATGAAAAATCTTGGAAATCAACTTACAAAAACTGAAATAATTGTTAATACAGTCTCACACAATTCAAAGTTTTTCTGGAAAACTACCTAATTAAGGGAAAATTTTGAAACTTTTTACATGTGGAAAAGGAAGGTCAGAGGCTCCAATAACTGAATTAATTGAAAATACAGTCTCACACATTTTAAAGTTTTCCTGGAAAACTAGTGGAAGCAAAAATTTGAAACTTTTTGCATGTGAAGAGTAGAAAATAACAACATGAGGAATATTGGAAATGAACCTACAATAACTGAATTAATTAAAAATACAGTCCCACACATTTCAAAGTTTTGCTGGAAAACTAGTAAAGGGAAAATTTTGAAACTTTTTGCATGTGAAGAGGAAGGTGAGAAGCTTATGTTCCCAAAATTTTAAATTTTTCCAGTGTAAAATAATAACATGAAGAATCTTGGAAATCAACTTACAAAAACTAAATTAATTGAAAATACCGTCCCACACATTTCAAAGTTTTTCTGAAAAACTAGTAAACAGAAAAATTTGGAACTTTTTGCATGGGGAGAAGAAGGTGAGAAACTCATTTTTCCAAAATATCAAATTTTTCCAGCCGAGTTTCCAGCGAAAAATAATATGAAGAATCTTGGAAATCAACTTACAAAAACTAAATGTTTCCAAAACTTTAAATTTTTCCAGTGCAAAATAACATGAAGAATCTTGGATATCAGCCTACAAAAACTGTAGGGACTCATTATTGTTTCGATTTTTTTAAATTTGGACCCTCGTTTGGACCTGTAAATCATGAAGTGAAATTTTGGGAGAATTTCTTTAATGAAAATGAATGCCCAACGTTCAACACAAAACCAGATTTTTTTTAATATCCATTTATTAGTGTTTCTTATAATAAGAATGTGAACCTCAGTGACATCATAAATTCCTTACAAATTTCCAATAAATTTCTCCGAATTCCCTATAAATTCCCCAAATTCTCATAAATTCCGATGAGTTCCTTCAAATTCCCCACAAATTCCTCTAAATTCCCCACATTTTTGGCAAAGAATTCCTAGGTGATTTGCCCCTTGCTTCAAATATTACAGCATACAATGTATATTTTCAACTTTTTTGTTGGCAGAATCCTCGGCAGAATCTTCCAATGTGGGTACCCCAATTCGAGAAATAAACATAAATACAATATCTAATGAATGACAAAGGTGAAGTTAATATTAGTATTTATGGAACATTTGATTAAACATTTTCTACAAAAAGGGAAGTAAAACACAATCTGAGAGACAAAGAATTTATCGAGGAATTTATAGAAAGATTATTTTTAGGTGGTTTATGTCACAATCTAAGATGAAGAAATCAGCAGAAGGAATCTGCCTGAGAAATCCTCTTAGTCAATTTCTGTTTGTGAAAAGGTTGATTGATACCTCCACCTTCGACTTCACCTGTCCTAAATGAAGGTGATATACAATAAGAGAAACCGAGAGAGAAACAAGGAAATATGGAAATACCCAAGGAAAAATAGTTATTTATTATACAAGGGAAAAAAGTACTAGATTTTAGCGCGAGGTGTGGTTTTTCTCCCGACGCAAAGCGGAGGGAGACAACACAGGGAGCACTAAAATCTTACTTTTTTCCCATGTATAATGCACTATTTTTTTCTGTGACAGGAAAATCTCAACATTTTCCATCTATACATTATTCCCTTCGAGCAAAAAATTTGACTGGTACCTGTTACTTTTTTCCCGTGGGAAAAAAAATCACTTTTTTCCCATGGGAGAAAAAGTGACATTTTTGCTCCTGTCAACAGGTACAAAAAGTAGTGACATTTTTGCCCCTGTCAACAGGTACAAAAAGTCTACTTTTTTCCCGTCACAGAAAAAACATATTTTTTCCATGGTGTTGTCATATTTTGGGAAGTTCTCTACTTTAGAAAGTTCCAAAGGTAATTTTCCTTTGTGGGAGAGTTGAGTTACAATTACTCCACTTGTTCTTTAAATATGGAGGTAGAACTATAGTTCGCCTTACGAGTCTAGCACTACGACGTCTGAAGGGCAAGGGGGAATAACACCATTAATTTCGAGCTTTATGCTGCCTGTCATAGGCATGCGCGCAGCGTTTTTAAATATTACTTTTTCCTTATAAATGTAGGTGTGTGACATAGATAAATATTTAGGTATTTTCTATTGGAAGTCAAATAGGCAATATTGCAATTTTTTTATCCACTTTCTTTCCATAGTGCTAAACTTGTAAGGCGAACTTTACTATCTGGGAGAGACTACATTGGAAAAAAATGGTAGGTTTTCTAGCTCAAATTTTTGTGAGGATTTTGAAGGTTCTTGTAGTTATTCTCTGGAGTAACAGTGCTTCAATATTGTTGGAGTTTATTCAAAGAAATACTAATTTTTGGGTGCTACTGCTAACAGTGCTAACTTTACACCGAGCTTTACACTGGTACAAATTTTCCGAGAAATTTTCAAGATAGAATATTGAATCAGTCCTGGTGGCTTATACTACTACTGAAAGAATGTCCTATACGTTCTTGCTAGAAAAACATGATACTTGCTATTCCTAGCAAATAAAACAAATCTTACCTTTTCAAATCAGGTACATGAGAGGGTACACGTTTTCCAGAAATATTCTCTAGACGGCACATTTTCTTAGGCGAGTTCCCTTCAGATTCAGAGCTAGAATTTATTATTATTACTTTGTTACTAATCCTATTGCCACTGTGTATCTTTTTAGGGATATTTTCAACCTCGTTTCCAACATTTTTAGAAATACTTGTTGAATCTTTGGCTGGGTACCTTGGAGAATTTGAATCCTGTTTTGGACCTTCTCGTTTTGTCGCCCTGGCCCTGGGCCTTTTTGTACCTCCTGAAGACTGCGTCGTTTCTAAGGATTCTTTATTTCCAATCTTAAGGACATCTTTTTTGATTTTCTCTTTCAACTGCTGTAGTCTACTGAACGCTGGGGTTTTGTTGCGTTCTTTATTCGATAGTTTCTTTGTACCACTGGTGCTGGCTTCAGAATTTTTCCCAGTACCTGTATCATTTTTTTCTGTACGTTTGCGTTTTTTTACATCTTCATCATCCTCACTTTTGTAAGGTCTTTTGGTAGCCTTGGATCTGTTATCAGAATCGGAAGGCATTATGGATGGATTGGATTATTAAAAGGTAATTTGAATAATAATTCCAAATAGAGGAAATTTGATAAATAACAAAATTAAATATAATATTGAGGTTAAACTTTGAACTGTTATCAGCGGGAGGCAAGACATCTGTCATCTGTCAATTGTTGAATCTTGATACTCATAGCTTTCGATACGATATTCTTTCAAAACCTCCACTGCTTTTTTTATATCGATATGTGAGGATATTACTATCGATACGATATTTCTGATTTATTCAGATTGAGACTGAGGAGAGAAATCGAAGCTCCTTCTTGCATGTCTGATCGCCATATTCACAATCACCATCGTCGAGGATGTATATATCGATAAGCCCCTCCCTAGGTACTGACATAAAAAAGAAGAATGTGAATGTGTATTTATTTGGTTATGTACTTTGTTTATATTTACCTTTACGTCTTACGTTTTATTTTCTTACCAATTTATTTTATATTTTTTCCTACTTATTTCATGTTTCCATGATTCCATCTCCTCTTACATCAATACTGGTAAGTTGTATCCCGAAATTAATCAATTCGCAATTATTAATTAACCAAATCAACTTCATAAGTATCACAATCAAATTATGGACGGTATCTTAGCTCTGGGTCATTTTTGTGAAACCCACGGCCCCTGTATTATTTTGTGTACTCAACGATGTAAAGAGGAGCCGCAACAGTTTCCTCACATTCTCACTGTGCCTGTATGTGAAGCGTGTTACTCCCTGGATCTCAAACAGGCTATGGTGAGCAAAGATAATACAACATGCTATGTTACAACTAGAACACCATTGCAGCAAGATTTAGCTTTGCTCCTAAAGCAGGCAGCAGTTAGAAGCTTGAGCTGCGAAGAAACTAGCTCAGATGGGGGCACAATATATTTTGGTGATAATGAGAGGGGCCACGTTATAAGTCATGTATTCACTATACAAGACTCTTTAGCTAGAGGGTTTCAAAGAAAGTATTGCATTTTGATGCTAATGAGGGACAAGATTCATTTACTTAATTGTTGGTCATTCCTTACTAAACATATCAGGGAAATATCTAAAGATTTACAAGACAAATCAGTGAAAATTAATAATATTGAACAAACACATATATCACAAAGGGCTGTAAGACAAGCACAAGTCTCTCCAGTTTGTACTGGAAGATCTTTGGGGCAACTGACAGGTGAACCTGCAGTGTTTGCTCATATTCATTTGTGGTTCACTTGGCTGTTAAGTACAGAAACTTCTGTGGAGAAGCCTTTCAAACCACCAGAAATACCTGTGGAATTACATGGAGGTAATTTGAGAGAGATTTATAAAAATATGCCTCAAGTAAGAGCCATTCAATTTTTTTTTTTTTTTTTTTTCATACCAAGATGTATGGTTGTAGGAAGTTTTCTGTAAACTATGTTATTGCTACTTGACTGGTATTAAAGTTGAATCAGAAGATACCAAAATTGAGTCTATTTTTAGAAAGCTGCTACCAAAGAAATTTATTCTTCCTAAAACAGGAGATATATGCAAATTATTAAAACCAAATAATGAGTAAATATCAATGCAACATTATATGTTTCAACATTACATTATTACTTATTTTTAGCTCATACATCTTGAGTTGGCATGGAACGCTTCCAAACAAATTGCCCACTTTAATGACATTAATCGAAAATGCATTGAAAGATGAAAATCTTCCAGAAGCTGCCTTAGAATCTCATCTAACAAGCCTTGTAATGCAGTGGCACAATATCGCATGTGTAATTGGTTGGGCTCCAAACTCAAATAATACAGATTTGTTGAAAAGTATGGGTGTGCAAAAGCAGGATATGCCTTTGTTGTCTTATTGGATGACGCAATGTAAAAACTAGAGATTTTGTTATTTAATGTTTATTAAGAAAAGCCAAAAATACAATTATTATTAGGTATTTGTTTTGGTCTTTTTTTTCTTGGACTTTGTTTTAGTTGGGTCCAAATTATTTTGATTTTTTTTCTTTGATTTTTGTGGTTCCATGACATTTTCTATTTCTAGCTCTTCTGTAATTTCCTCAACATCTTTTTGGGGTTTTTTTGATTTTTTCTTTTCTCCTTGGCCTTTCTTCCTTTTTTTTCCAGCTTTTTCTACCCTTTCACACTCTTCTGAACTATCGTCTACTTCAACCACAACATTACCTCTCACAGGTCTCTTTTTAGGCGCTTCTTCAACACTGATAACTTGTGCATCTTCTTCTTTTTCAATTTTCCCAGCCCATTTGGTGATAATTAGGCATGTAATTCTGCACCCTGTCGAAATTTTGCATATTTCTTTCAATTTTCTGCTCCAAACTTTGAGCTCGCCTGTGCTCGAAGCTGTTACTATAAATCCTTCAAAAACTTGCACTGCTTTTACTCTTCCTAAAATTTCACAAAAAAATATTTCAGAATTTGTTTTTAATAATCTATTTTTAAAAACACCTTAAGTCTGTATAGTAAATAGTAGAGTGCCCAACGCAGTTAAAGCCTTCTAAAAATGAGTTTTGTAGGCGCGTCGGGGTTACAAGCTGAAACTTGCAACAGAAGATTATTATGGTAATTCAAAATCCCAAGGTAATACAAAATCAGAATGGGCAAAAGGGCAGTACCTATACTTAAAAATTGAGATTATTGCATGAACTAATAGAATAGTAATTTATGACTGTTCTCATATAAAATTTATCTATATTTTTGTTCAAATTATATTTTTTGTTATTGCTTCAAATAGGCTGAATACATTGGCCCTTACGATAAAATAAATCTGAAAATTAAAATATCTCCTTTCAAACCTGAGCAAAATCTGATTGAAATATACAAATTTTTTCATTCACCTCGCATTATATTTTTATTTTATTTTATTTATTTAATTGCTTTATTTTAATTAATATATTTCACAAGATATATTGAAACTTACATTCTAAAGACCCTGAGCTTTGAAGCTATGTGGGCCATACAAAATATACAGTAGTGTCGCGATAATCCGGATCAATTAAAACCAGACCAATCCGGATTATCAAATTATTCGGATTACCAAGGCATTTTATAGTCCGCTTTTAAAACAATTTTGAATAAATAACATGCTGTATTTAGATAAAAAAGCTTTATATTTATTTGAAAAAGAGGACAAATGAAGAAAATTATTCTATATAGAGTGCGAAATATGTAAGTAAGTACATAAGTGTAAAAATAACTAGTCAATATTTTTCCAACTTTCGTTTACATTATTTTCAGCATTTGAATTTTGTCCACCTTCTTCTAAATTTTTCTGCACCGCTTGGAAGAAGAGGGACTTCATGTCAAGTAGAATTCTACATATCGGCAGGATTCTATAGACTCGGCACACTGTGCGGCATGCGATATGTCGAATTCTACATGGCACGGAGTCCCACCACTGCTGTGGTTTTATTTTCAAGAGTCATGTAAATGAATTTGGATTACTGAATTAGGTGAAATCTGGATTACAGAGTACATCAAGGGAACGAAATGCGATGCGGATTACAGAAGCATACGGATTATCGCGGGATCGGATTATCGCGACACTACTGTACTAAAAACAGTACAAAGTAGCAGTGGGGCTCTTATCAAAAAACCACGCAGAACAAGTTATAAATAAACATACTTTCTAATTACATATTTGCAAAAAAGTTATCAAAAATAAGACCTTTCAGGGAGAATTTAAAGCGGTTTAAAAAAACTACTGTTTTTAATTTGTGGACTAATCATGTTAAAGTATCTTAAACCCTCACAGAGAACACTACGTTGCAGGGTTGGCATGATTTAAATCAAATGATTTAAATAACGATTTAAATCATGATTTAAATCAAGTGATTTTTTTGAAAAAAATCAATGATTTAAATCGATTTTCAGAAATTGAAAATCTATTTGTTTATTTTGATACATATACTTATATAAATGGGATAATCAAAGAGGATTTAGTGATTATTAAGAAATTTCTGACTGCAATACCATCCTCGGCTGGGGTAGAGAGAGTATATAGAGAATATTTTCAACATACATATTATAATCTGCGATAATGATTTGAGAAATCGACTTGGCAATGAAAAGCCTGCAAAGCTGGTATATTAAAAAATCGGAATATTTTTTTTTATATAAGTAGTATTATTTTAATTTCTCACAAAAGAATGATTTACTTTATTTTGATTTTTTTTTTCTCTTTATGCACTAAGTTTAAGGGGCAGGGTAATAGATAGGTAGGTACCTTATCTACACCTCTACCTATCGAATATTTTTATTTATGTTTTTTATTTTTGTTTTCAGAAATTACCGTTTATTTACTATTTTGTTTGTTAAAACTATTTATTTATTAATAAACAATAATATTTTTATTACTCTATATACCTATTCTTATTATATACTCGTTGACAAAATTATCGTACCACTGCTTTTGTGGTGCTGTGGTGCAGTAATTTTGTCTAGGAGTAGGTATACTATATTTACTGCATCATTCATTAATCATTGTTGAAACTAAATTACCAATAATTGATCAAAAGTTAATAAAGCCATTTAATTCAAAAAAATCCGATTTAAATCAAAAAATCTGATTTAAATCAAAAAAATCTGATTTTTTTGATTTTTTCAAAAAAATCATGATTTTTGCCAACCCTGCTACGTTGTCCAGTGGTGGTGGTCATGGCAGATGTTCTGAAATCTTCTCTTGTTCTCGTGCCATAATGATGAATCATGCTTCTCAGAGTAAGTATGATTGATGTCTGTACAGTCGATGATTTGCAGCGATAAAGAAATATACAGGATTGATAAATATAGAGCGAGTATATATCCAAAATTTTGTTGGGTTTATACAGATCAATTGTGGGAAAACGGAAAGGCAGATTGAATATGCGCTTAATAGCCCTATTTTGCAGGACACACAATGGGTGTAATTTATTGTTGGACGCATTTCCCCACAGCAGTGTTAGGTATGACAGGCGGGAATGTATTAGAGAATTGTAAATCATTTTGCGATGTAATATTGGCAAGAATTATGCTACTCTGCCTAGGATACCTACTGCTGGTGCGATTTTTTTACACAAAATGTAAAGTCCCAAATACTTAATGCAATAACTGCGCTGTAGTAATTGGTTTTGAAATGTTATCACTAAGTCCGGCCAATCATCACTCTGGGAAATAACCATGTACTTACCAAGATTTTTCTATATTTAAAGTTAATTTATGAAAGCATAACCAGTCACTCACTGTCTCCAAGTCTCGCTCAATGGCATCTTTCATTACAACCGGACTCCTACCACAATATAATAGGCATGTATCATCTGCATATAAATATGGTTCTCCACGTAGTAAAAGGTGTGAAATGGAGTTTATGTAGACCAAGAATAGAGACGATCCAAGGATAGAGCCTTGCGGGACTGCAATAGCACTCCTTTCACCACTGCAAGCAACAAACTGGGTTCTACCATTCAAGTAATCCCGAAACCACATCAGAACAGGTCTATAAACCTAGCAGTCCCAAGGTGGAAAAAAACTTTGGGAACTATATAATAATTAGGTGCTAATTAGGGCCTCTAATTAAAAATTAGGTGCTCCTTTAGTTTTTGAGAAAATCAAAAAAAACTAAGGGAGTGCTAGTTTTATAAAAGCTAGCAGTCCCCTATAGAAAAAAATATTTTATCAAATTTTTTCTTTGTATCAGAATTAGGTGCTTTTTAGGTGCTCCTAAATAGTCCAAGAAAAAATAGAATTGATTAATTATTAACTGAGTTACAGATTTTTTTTTTAATTATTAGGGGACTGCTGGCTTTACGTTTACATGTTGGTGTGTCAGAATGGCAGAAAAACTTCGGGATCTATATAATAATTAGGTGCTAATTAGGGCCTCTAATTAAAAATTAGGTGCTCCTCTAGTTTTTGAGAAAATCAAAAAAAAACTGAGGGATTGTTAGGTTTATTTTTTTTTATTTGTCAAGCACATTGTGTTTATTACATTATAATATAGTCAGTAAGACTAATTAGCGATTTTGTTTTAACCTAATCTAATATATAAAATTCTCATGTCACAGTTTTAGTTACCTTCGTCCTCCGAAACGGCTTTACCGATTTTTATGAAATTTTATATGTATATTCAGTAGGTCTGAGAATAGGTTTTAGGCTATTTTTTATACTCCTAAGTGATAAGGGTGGTCCACCCCAAATTTTTTAAATTTTTTCTTGCTTCTCACCACTACATAACTCAACTTATTTTTGTTTATTCCATTCAACCGACGTAACAGTATTATCTTATAGCATTTTCGGCTTTACTGCTCCTAGAGCGCTCTCTATTTTGGCGGTCACATCACAGATCTCTGCGGAAGTGCTCCGAGAGCGATTATGATCCAAGCGAGGCACCCTATTTGAAATCAATAGCCAAACGACGTGAAATTTTAATTTTAGGTGATTTCTGATCCAGAGAGTAAACATTAGTTTTCTTCAACCAAGGCCAAATTCACCATTGAAAAAAACTGAATTTAATTCAGCTACTAAGATACGTTAACAACATTTAATAGGTGTTTAATAATTCATAGGCGGTACGAAGTTCGCCGGTTCAGCTAGTTTACTATAAAGTTTACAATTCTTGAGGTTCACTCAACAGTTTTCACCACTTTGCTTAAACTGTAAATCACAATTTTGATGTGTTAATAGCACTATTTTGTTGTGTTTTTCAATTTCAGTTCACTAGCTCGAACGGCTTCACCCTTCTCAGTCTTCTAACTAGATCAGTGTTCTCTAGGAGCTCAATCACTTCCACATTCACATGCCGATGTAGTCTATCTTCATGGCTTTTTGCGTACTTTCTTATAGTCTCTGTTACAGTATCAATTCCTAGTTCCCGATGTAGATCACTATTTCGAACGTACCAAGGTGCATTAACAATGTTTCTTGAATAACTTGTATGTTACTATCTTTAGTACAACCCCAAAGTTGAAAAGCTGTGGTTGAATGCCATATGCCCATACTGGTTTCAGTATTTGCCTATAAAGCAGTAACTTGTTATGTATGGTTAAATTGGACGTCCTTCCAATTAACCAGTACATTTTTCTATTCTTAAATTCAAGCTCTTGCCTTTTTTTCTTAACATGTGCTTTCCAGCGCAATTTCGCATCAAGCGTCATACCAAGATATTTACCTTGATTTGAATATGGTATAGGGGTGTCATTAATTGTGATTTGTATGTGATTTACATTTTTGTTTGTAAAATCAACGTGAATTGATTTGGTTTCATTCAATTTTATTCGCCATTTTTTGTTCCAATTTTGAACTTCACTGACAGCGTTCTGCAGTTTTCCTGTTGATTGTTCAATACTTTTTTCCACTGTAATTAAACCAGTATCGTCGGCGAGTGTTGCTAAATGACAATTTTCTGGTTTTGGGATGTCGCATGTAAATAATAAATATAAGTAGGAACCTAGCACACTACCCTGAGGTACACCTGCTTTTATTTTTTGTAAATTTGACTCAAAATCTTCCTGTTTGACTCTGAAATGTCTATCACACTTATATGATTCCAAAATATCAGAATATTGTTTTGGCAGAAACAGCTTTAGTTTATAGTTTAAGCCTTCATGCAAAACTTTGTCAAATGCTTCCGCTACATCGAGGAAAACTGCGGAACAGACTTTTCCCTCTTCCAGCGATTTTTCTATTAAATTCGTTATTCTGTGTACTTGGTCGATCGTAGAGTGCTTGTGGCGAAATCCAAATTGATGAGTTGGAATGATTTCCTGTCTTTCTATGATCGGTTTTATTCTTTTTACGGGCAATAATGATATTGGCCTATAAGATGACACATCATGAGGTGGTTTTCCGGGTTTTGGTATCATGATAACTTCTGCAACTTTCCAAAGTTTAGGTACGTATTTAAGCCTAAAGGACGCATTGAAAAGGTTGCATAATTTCACAATAGCTTTCCTGGGGAGTTGTTTTATTACTTCCCCAGTAATTAGGTCATATCCTGGAGCTTTTTTCGGACTGATATTTTGTTTGATCTCTATTAATATTTCTCTTGGTGAAGTAGGCTTAATGTGGCCTTCTTCTTGATAGGGTTCATTCCAGGGAAGATTTCCATCCTGTGATTCGTTAGCCTGAAATGTCTTTTCTAAATGACTTGCAAAAAGTTCTACTTTTTCTTCGTTACTCCTTGCCCATTGCTGATTTGACTTTCTTATGGGTGGAATTTGGGTAACTGGTCTTAGGCCTTTAGATGCTTTCCGAAGAGAATAATCAGTGCTTTTGTCGCCGGTGAGTTCACTAAGGTAATTAATTGTTAATAGAGTCATTTTTGATTTCTTGAATTTCTCGCCTTATGCGCTGCGTCATATTGTTGACAATTGTTTTGTCATGAAGATCTCGACTTTGCTGCCATTTTCTTCTTAGTTTCCTTTTTTCTATAATAAGATCTCTAATTTCTTTTGGGTAGTTTTTTCCCTTAAAAATTCTTTTTAATTTGGGACTGTTTTCCCAAGCTGCTTGTTGAATATTAACGGTAAAACAATCGACTTCTTCATCAATTTGTTGTGGCGTTCGCAACGGTACTGATAAGTTTATCTTTTCCGACAGACTTTTTTTAAAACTAGCCCAGTCGGTCAGTTTAGGTGTTTTTTTTTCTTAATTATATATTCACTCAGAGTTAGGATTATGAAAGCTAGTAGTCCCCTATAGTGAAAAATATTTTTCCAAAAATTTCTTTGGTATCAGAATTAGGTGCTTTTTAGGTGCTGCCAAATAGTCGAAGAAAAAATAGAATTGATTAATTATTAACTGAGTTACAGATTTTTTTTTAATTATTAGGGGACTGCTGGCTTTACGTTTACTTGTTGGTGTGTCAGAATGGCAAAAAAACTCTGGGATCTATATAATAATTAGGTGATTTTTAGGTGCTAATTAGGGCCTCTAATTAAAAATTAGGTGCTCTTCTAGTTTTTGAGAAAATCAAAAAAAAACTAAGGGATTGCTAGGTTTATGAAAGCTAGTGGTCCCCTATAGTGAAAAATATTTTTCCAAAAATTTCTTTGGTATCAGAATTAGTGCTTTTTAGGTGCTCCTAAATAGTCAAAGAAAAAATAGAATTGATTAATTATTAACTGAGTTACAGATTAGCACCTGAGAAGCACCTAATTATTATATAGATCTAGGGTTGCCACTTGTGGTTGCCACCTGTCCGGTTTTCACCCGGACTGTCCGGTTTTTCAAAGGTTTGTCCGGTGTCCGGACGCATGATGAAAATGTCCGGGAATATTTGGATAACTATATAATTAATAATAATTAATACCTAATATAAAATTTATAAAAGCGATTGCCGAACGCCTTAGGATATACCCAACTAATTTCTGAAGGTTTCTATTTCTTGAATGAAGGGTGTGTCACGAACGTCTCCGGTTTCAAGTTAGCGACGGAAAAAAGTTCGTTTCTTTCCATTCAACAAACGTTATCATCGCAATTGATAAACACAAAAAAGTGGATTATGCGTGAAACTGTAACAAATTCGGAGAAAAAAGTAGTTTTTCACCATTTATTTCAAAACGAATAGATGAAGTTTCTCCTTATTTCTATTACGAACTACTATTGCAATTCTAAGCAACATATATTTTTTTCAAATTTTTTGAACTTGTAGTTTTCTCGCTACTGCAAAAACAGTTGGAAATACGCCCGTAGCTACACTGTTTAGGAAAAAATCCGACGGATGAACCTTCAAAATTATTTGCGTTGGTCGAAACTACAACCCTGTTTATGTAAAACATTCCATCGCATAATTTAACCAAATGCAGATTTCTATTTTTTTTTGACAGTCAAGTTAGGGCACACTATAGGGGCGACAGCATTGACATCTCGCGTTGCTGTAATAAACTATAGGCCTGACTTTAAACCTTAATTCATAGTTTGACAAATATTTGACAATAAAATTCATATAATAGGACAAGAGCTATGTGAAGCTGTCCCAGTTACTTTTGGTAACGATGGTATGTATTGTGTCGTTCTCCCTGTTCACTTAGAAGTGTCTTTTTTTTTCTAAATTTTAAAATAGAGCCTAACTACGAGGGATGGCGTTTGAAATTAAATAGATACATTTTTAAATTTTTTTCTAAAAATTCCTTTTACAGATATGAGTGTAAATTATGCTACAGAAAAAAGTTAGCTTTGATTATGTATGGGTTTTGGGAAATCAAAAGGTGGCAACCCTATATAGATCCCGAAGTTTTTTTTTGCCTTTCTGACACACCAAGTTAACATAAAGCCAGCAGTCCCCTAATAATTAAAAAAAAATCTGTAACTCAGTTAATAATTAATCAATTCTATTTTTTCTTCGACTATTTAGGAGCACCTAAAAAGCACCTAATTCTGATCCCTAATTAGCACCTGAAAAGCACCTAATTATTATATAGTTCCCGAAGTTTTTTTCCACCTTGGGACTGCTAGGTTTATAGACCTCGTCAGAACTGAACCACTTATATCAGACCTCTCAAGAATGGACAACAATACCTGATGGTTTACAGTGTCAAACGCTTTTTTTAAATCTAATGAGACCAAAACACACTTGAACTTTTTATCAATTCTATTGTAAATGTTATTCAACAAATCTGTTGTTGCTGAAGCTGTGCTGCTGTTTTGACTTAAGCCATATTGGCGAGGGTACCAGAAACTGGTTGAAGTTAGAAAGCCATTCAGACGATTATTGGCACAAGTCTCCAACACCTTTGAAATAGCAGTCAAAAGTGAGATCGGACGGTAGTTGTTTACTGAGGTGCTATCTCCTCTCCTAAATAATGGAATGACCTTTGCCATCTTCAACATATTGGGAATGGTTGCTTCTCTGAATGTAAGGTTTGTGAGCATGCACAAGAGTGGAGATATTTCACAGCAAAATTCTTCAATTATATCGATACTTAGTTTGTCGTTTCCTGGGGACTTGCCTGGTTCTCCTGGGTCTCCAAAATAAAGGCTTAAATCAAAAATTTTTATTCTTACAAAAAGTTTGCGCCATGTATCTAGATTATACATGTGCAAGAATATTTTTTTTTATCTTGAATTTTAACACAAATATAGAGTTAAACATAAAAAAGTAATTTTCTTCTAGCCACTACAGCCCGCTCTTGCGCTGCACCAGTACTCTTCCATCTCACTTTCCTCCCTAGCTCCCTCTCATTCTCGCCAATTGAATACAATAAACCCTGTCACGTATTATATACCTTTGAATTCTGATTTCAAAATATTCAAACCAATCAAAACTCAATTGCTCGGTAACTGTTGAGCAAATTGCATTAAAACTTTCAGCATTTGTAGCTCTTATTAAGGTTAAATGGCCTGTAATTAACAATATTCCCAGATTTATAGTTTTTGAGCAAATTGAATTTGAAATTTTTGACAAAATTTGGACTAAAAGTCAATTTCGAGGCTCAATTGCTCTAAAACTTTTTGAGCTATCAAACTCAATTTTGCACTGATTTATAGAGAATTTAATGCTCTTTCCAATGGTATATAATTTAACTGAATTTACTCGAAATTTACCAAAGATATGGGTAATTGTTCATGACCATGTCAAGATTTTGAAATTCTCCAGAACCAAAAATAAGATTTTCTTTTTATTTTTGTTTCTACTTAGAATGGCCATTTAGAATTGATGTCAGGGTTGTTTTCCACTAATTTTGACCGGCTTTATTGAATAATAGTCAAAATTGAGCAAAACTAAAATATAAAAAAATCGAGATCTTCATAAGGGTATCCCCTTTGAATTCTGATTTCGAAATATTCAAACCTCAATTGCTTGGTAACGGTTGAGCAAATTGAATTAGAATTTCCAGAATTTTAATTTACAATATTTCCAGATTTATAGTTTTTGTGCAAATTGAGTTTGAAGTTTTTGACAAAATTTGGACTAAAAGTCAACTCTGAAGTTCAATTGCTCAAAAACTGCTCAAAAACTATTTGAGCTATCAAACTCAATTTTGCACAGATTTATAGAGAATTTAATTCTCTTTCCATGGTATATAATTTAATTCAATTTGCTCAAAATTTACCAAAGATATGGGCAATTGTTCATGACCATGTCAAGATTTTGAAATTCAAGCCAAAAATAGGATTTTCTTTTTATTTTTGTTTCTGCTTAAAATGATCATTTGGAATTGATGTCAGAGTTACTTTTCACTAATTTTGACCCACTCTATCGATTAATCTACCATTACGAAGTGTATCACAACAGTCATAAATCAATATTCTATACGTTCATGTAATAATCTCAATTTTTAAATATACTGCCCTTTTGCCCGTTCTGATTTTGTATTACCCTGGGATTTTGAATCAACATAATAAAACCTTCCTTCTGTGAAAATTTCAGCTTGTAACTCCGACACGCCCACAAAAGTCAAAATATATTGTAAGGAGCAGTCTAGTAAAATCAATCTCTTACCGTCATGTCCCAACTTGATTTTCTTCTTTTTACTTTCCAAGTTGATGGTACCCAAATTACCATCTTCATACCCAACAAATAAAGTTTCATTGTCAAGCCAAACACAACAAGTAACTTTCTCATCATGTTCAATCACATCTAGAACCCCTCCAACTTCTATACTCCATATTTCTGTAAATTTGCCTCCAAAAATAAGAAATTTAGTATCATCTGGTGCAAATTGTATCTTTTCTAGACTTTTCGTGTCTTTGCATTTAGTTTTCAAGTTTATAACATAGGCCACTCTGCCTTTTACCAAGTTCCATGTATGTATGGTACCGTCAGTTCCTAGTGTCAAGGCTAGTTTACCACTTGAATGCAAAGCTATATCTAAAATAGTGCCTTCTTTATGGGCTTTGGTCCACAGTTTTTCCACTTGCCAATTGCCTACCCTTACTATCGACAGGGATCCATCTAGGCTGGCTGATATAACATGCGAGTGATTGTTGGTGAATGCTAAAGAAGAAATTGTGCTTTCATGATGTGTAAGCATGCAATGCTCTTTTCTTGCTTTAAGATCGTACACGATTACACGATCGTCGGTGGCTCCAGAAGCTAAATAATTGCCACAAGTGGCCAAACATCTTATGCTGCCGCTGTGATCATGAGAAGCAAAACTTTGAACTAGGGTTTTTTGCTAAAAAAAATTAAAGTATAAGGTTTGGTTGTTGTTGGTTATATTGATAGGACTTACTTCTGATGAGAAGAGGTACCCTAGCAAGTATTCTTCGTAAGTTCCAACAATAATTTCAAACGTTGATTGGGACATTTTGCTGCATGCTGTTTTGGTTTTCTGTTTACAAAGTTTTGTGAGGTTATAATCTTGTACCATACTTCTTTTTTGTTTCAATTAATTCAATGCAATAAAACTGAGAGAGAGAAGTATATTGTAGGATAACTAATGCAAAACAATTTTTTTTTTTTCATCTTTTATGTATTTTGTCTATTATTATGATTATGAACAATAAATATGTGAATCCTGAAAAAAAAATAAATATAAATTCAATATTGAAAACGTCATTCTGAAGGGGAAATACTCTGAGCAGCAGCCAGTAGTGTCTCGTGGATTTCTTTGGTATAGGACACTTGAGCCCCCACAGTTGCTAAAAATTGGGGGTATGTTAAAGTGTTTTCGTTCATCCCTATACTTTCTGATCTGGTTGGAATTACTGGCAAATTGAGGTAGCGGTTGCTACTTTCAGCTTGCGACAGACATTTGATAGAAGTTTTCTGAAAAAAAAACATCTATTCAATAAAAAATTAAAACAAAACTAAATGCCTTACCAAATTTAGCTCTATTTGGTCACATATGGAGTAGAACTCTTCTAAGTTTTTGTCAAACCTTGGAATTTGAATATCTGGGGCTTTTCTGAAAAAGAAAGAAAAAACATTATTGCAAAATCATATTGAATAATCTACTTACTGAGATCCAGAATCAATTTGACTGTTTTGATTTAAAGTTTGGGCTGCAGTTTTAATAGTAATCTAAAACATGAAAGTTTTGTGATGTTATAATATCAAATATGAAAGGGACTTACAGCCAAAGTATCTCTCAAAGGCCCCACCAGTTGCTTGATCTTCGAAATATTATCCAACGGTTGTGGGGGCTGTTGCTGACTTTGCTGCTGCTGCTGCTGTTGTTGCTGCTGCATTTGCTGCTGAGCTTGTTGCAATTGTTGCTGTTGCTGCGCAACTTGTTGCTGTTGCATTTCTTGTTGTTGTTTCGCAATGTTGAATGGTATATTTTTATCAGCGAGTGAATACATCTTGTGTGTTTTGACTTGTTTTGAGAAAAAGCTAGAGGTTGGAGAAAACCACAAGAAAACTGTCCGGCTTCAAAAAGGACACTGAATTAAAGTCAGCCGATGACTTCGTAAGTAAATTACAGCAATTAATAGTACAAGATTCACAGGAAAGAATTATTATTTATTATTTTAGATTTGTTGTTGACATTTAATTTGTTTGTTCTTTCTTGTTGTTTACGGTGAACAGTGAACATAACCTTAATTAACTTAACACTTTAGCGCCATCTTGTATCGTGAACTGCAATCTGCGAAAAATTTACAGTTTGGTATCTTATTTTCGATGATAAGAAGAGCTCTATAGTTTCTAATCTGAAAACCGTCAGATAGCACCAGTCAGAAAACCTCTGAAAATAGTGATTTACTAATTTTTCAGCAAATTACAATGAAACAAAGAAAAACTTTAATTCAAAAAAAATATCAATAACAAACATACTGATTTTGGTTCTGTTGCAATACAAAATCTTGCACAAAGACCAATAACGAAATGCATAAACCATTTAAAAAAATTTAACTTGGCGCTGATAACGGGTCTCGAACAGGCCAAAGTGGAATCGGAAATCGTATCGTAGCCAAGATGGCGCTAGAATCGCCATGGCCTCCTTAGATATGATGCAATGCTGATGCTGACCCAAATGCTTCCACGTGTCGACAAAAGGGAGAGCACAACTTGCATGGAATTTCTACGAAGGCCTTATATTTGGATAACCATGAATAGAAGTCGACATTTCAATTAATCTGATGAAACTTTTCGTCTTGTCTTGATTTGAGGAAACAACCAATCTTTGTCGCCATTGCGTAAATTCCCTGTTACATCTTTTTGTTATCGTCATTAGCTGTCATGTTAAGACGTGACTATATTCACTATATTCACGTCAGTACGTCAACTATGTCAGTCATAATGAGTGCGTACGATTTGTCCGAACCGGTTAGCGTTAGTGCGGTGCAGTTATTTGCAGTTATTATTCAGGTGATCGCAGATTAGAAAAGTGTTGAAATTTCGGTTGAGTATAAAAAGTTGGAAACCATTTAAACTACACCGGGAATATGGATCGCTAAACGGTACGAATGGTGTAAAAAGTGCGACATTATTGACGGGTCAGGGTAAAAAGTGTCGGTAGTTGAAATTATCGTACGCATGTCATACCACTCTTTTGAGTCTTTTGTCAACTTGTATGGTGATGCATGTCGATGTCATTGTCATACTGCAGAAGCTATTTGCTTGTGTAATAATGGCCGTGTTCGTTTTTGTAATCTTTTCCGTAGATTTGCTCCGAAATTTTGACAGGCACGTGACTGGATCAGACAGTTTCAATTCACAAATCACGTGCCTGTCAAAGTTTCGGAGCAAATCGACGAAAAAGATGACAAAAACGAACACGGCTAATATCGTCTATGTGTCTTCCGATTTAGTATAAACAATAAGTTAATAACAATAATCTGAATTTTGATGTACACTTGGCCTATGATAAAACTGGTACATGCATTTTCCTATTGTGTTGTATCGTATAAATTGACCTTTTTTTATCACCTCAAAAATAACAAAAAGAGTCAAGGTGCAAGTCAGTGTCATCTTTAAATCAAACAAAAATGACTGCCGCAAATAGGGATGCCACCTTTGAAAGTTAGCTGAACCGGAGAAAAAAAAAAAAAAAACATGGAAAAAAAATTCTACAAATCTGATTACAGATGCATTACACTTTACTATCTATCTATCTCATCTATACACAAGTCCCCCGGCATCACCGGATGATGCTTGAGATTGGGAGTTGAGACGGTTGGAGGGGGAGATCCAAGGATATTACACACAACACAGGATAGAACAACCATAGGGTAACCTACAGTGGCTAAATAAACCTTTACATACAGTGGCGACAATAGAGGTCCCGCCGCCATCTTGTTCCCAACCTCTTGTTGCTTTTAAATAATAATATATAGGATTTAAATGGACATCTATCATAAAAAATTGAAATCGACATATTTGATGACCAGTATTAGGTTCATCAAATACGTTGTTTTTCATGATTTATGATGGATGTTCACCTAAATCCCATATATTCATATTTAAAAGTAACAAGAGGTTGGGAACAAGATGGCGGCGTTTTCAATATAAATATATGGGATTTTAGAACCAATCAAAAATAAGACTGCAATTGTCGCCACTGTGGTAATAGAGTCACTGTAGGGTAACCTATCCTCATAAGGCCTCTGTAGATCAAATCTCAAGTCCCCCACCACGCCAAAGTACCAGTGATGACGTAGACAGCACGTCATTCCTCGCCTTGGCATAGGGTGTTTGCACCACAGGCTATGATTCCGCTGACTTGCTTTATGCATACTTGGTTTTACTACCTACATTAATCAACATTCTAAAACAACCCTTTTTAGATCTTGTTTGCATCTTCCTCCTTGCCTATTATGTTATTCCAAATTAAATAATATTTTTCATCATAAATGTATATTTTAAACTACGACTGCTGGCGCAAACAGTTAACGACACCGTTGATGACGTCGGCAACGATGCAACACCATATGACCTTGATTCCAAAAATTGAGGCCGATGAGCAATCCTGTAGTAGTGTGTAATATCCTTGAGGGAGAACGTAGGCGATAACGAGTAACGACGCGGCGCGCGACGTGTCCGAGTCGGCGAATTTCTCCCAGAGCATCCGTATTTGCAGGAACAGTATTACTATTGCGTTGTTGCTAAATCCTATTTTTTTGCATGGACATAAGAATTATTTTTACGTTTTTTTTTTGTTAAGTGCGTTTTTTTGTTAAATGCGGTCTCGAATGCGGTTTAAACCGGAGAAAACACCTAGTAATCCGGAGCCCGGAGACCATATGTGAAAACCCGTAGACTCCGGGTGAAACCCGGAGAGGTGGCAACCCTAGCCGCAAATACATTTAAGCCGGAGTCTCATGTATCCGATTTCCGACGAAAGATGTCTGAAAAACCTTCTATTCTGACATATTAACATACGATTATGTCAGAATAGGTTTTTAGGACATTTTTCGTCGGAAATCGGATACATGAGACTCCGGCCTTAGGCGATTTCGCCTCAGATTGGTACCCCATTTTGGTCTGTCAAACAGGTACCAATCAATTTCGGATGTGAGAATGATGCCGTCATGACAACTTTGGTAGGCGCCTTATGACCGTTTGCGTCTGGCAAATGCTTTACCGCGGTTTGATGGGGTAGTGGAGGTTTGGTAGCTTTCTGTCTCAGTTCTAAATAAACATGTCAAAGTCAAAATGTACCATCGTCACAAAAAGTATTTGGGACAAAAATAATTCATAATAATCTCCTGAACTAATGCTACCATCATTAATTTTATTCATAGTTTGACAAATATTTGACACTAAATAGCAAGGATGATAAGCACTACTACAGGATGGCGTATCCTCATGAGGCCTGTGTGTAACAAATCCCCCCCTACCCCCCACGCCAAACAACCAGTTGTGACGTAAACAGCGTGACGTTTCTCGCCTTGACGTAGGCTGTTCAAACAGCTGACGACTTAGTTATGACGTCGGCAATGGTTGAAAACAGTTGAAAACCATTATGGCGGCGATTGCCAAAAACGAGGCCGATGAGCACTCCTTATAAACTGTGTATTCTCCTTGACTAAATAGTACAAGAGCTATGATGCTGTCCCAGTTACTTTTGGTGACGATCATGACGATGGTACCAAACGCCCTATACCCACTGAATCGGATGAGATTGTGAAGTTACGTCACTCACGTACGAATTGGTTAACCATATTCGCCTACCAAACCAAACAGGCAGATGAAAATCTGGGGCGAAATCGCCTTTTTGCCATTCAACTTGACAAAAACTGTCAAACCTAAGTTTTTTAGAAGAAACTTTTTGTTGCTAAGTTAGACTACATCAGGCAAATTTGAAAAATACCTATTGCCTGTACCAGTTTTATGATTGGCCAAGTGTACATTATTATCAAGGAATTTTGTACTGATAAGTCAATATTGTTACCCTGCTTAATCTTTTTGTTACCGTTCGTCATTAGTTTCCATGTTGAGACTTGTGAATACCTACATATATTCACGTCAGTACATCAACTACGTCAAACATGCATGGGTATATAGGGCAATCCCAAGGCAAGAATTTCCCAAGGTTCCTAAAGTTAATAGGTTGTCTGGTAATAATAGGTCCCTTGATGACGTCATATAGGGTGCCTTATGGTACGTATGTTATGGCAACCCAAGGTTGTTTGAGAGAGGTAGTTGCCTAATAACTTTTATGACGTCATCTGGAGTGTCTCAACATAATGCAAATCTCCATAAAACACCCCAGAGGACGTCATCAAGTTACCCATTGCCAGACAACCTTTTAACTTTAGGAACTTTGCAGGTAACCTACTTCTCAGGGTCGGTTTCTCAATAGGTAGTCATTTCCGGGTTGATTTCAATTCCAGCGCAAACGTGTCCAGTTGCAATGGGTACATTCAGGCGGTCCCAGCGGCTAAGCTCAGCCACTCAGCAGGAACTTTATTCTCGAAACAGGGTAGCAGCCTTTTCATTGGAACGAAGGTTCTATCTTTGTCGTCCGGCATAACACTGACAATGACAGAGCAGTCGTTCTTATGAGAAAGCTGTTCCTTGGTTTCGAGAATAAAGTCCCTGCTGAGTGGCTGAGTTTAGCCGCTGGGACCGCCTGAATGTACCTAATGTTTACTCTGGAGTTATGGTTAGCCCGGGGGTGACTTACTATTGAGAAACCGGCCCTCAAACAACCTTGGGGCAATCCAACGACCTGTCAGAATAAAAATTCAATATGGCGCAACGGTGGAACATCTCTGTGATGTGTGTTTGTTTTTTGTTTATACACTACGAAAATACGAAAATTACTATTACTACTTTTTGAAGAAATAGTAGATCAAGGATATTACACACTACATAGGATAGCCTATCCTCATAAGGCCTGTGTAGATCAAATCATTCAAATCACATATGCCCCCCACGATAACGTCAATTAATATTCTAAAACAACTCTTATTTAGATCTCGCTTGCATCCTCTATTATGTTAATCAGAATTGAATATTATTTTTCATCATAACAAGGGATCGAGCACAAATAAGATTAGGCACAAATTGAAATCCGCGACCCCTAGTGGCAGTTTTCATAATAATTTGTATAATAAACAATTGGACTTTTCTTGCCGTTCAATTTAAGTTTGCGCAAGCAAGTTGATAGACATGACGGAACGTCTATCTCGGCCTTAAGACTATACTGGGCTTCTGTCAAAAGGCCAATTGTTTAATATACAAATTCTTTTGAAAACTGCCGCTAGGAGAATTTGTTACCGGCGCCTATATTCTAAACTACGACCGCTGGCACAAATAGCTAACCGCGACACCGTTGATGACGTCGACAACGGTGCAACACCATATGACCTCATGATTCCTAAAATCGTGGCTGATGAGCAATTCTGTAGTAGTGTGTAATATCCTTGTTAGAAAATCCCCTAACCCCACAAATTACACAGAGAACAGTTTTATGATAACAAAATGACACGGTTGTCTGAAGATAATAGTGAAATCTTTTCCGCCAATTTCATTGTTTGACCATGGCCGCCATATGGATTGGATTGCCCTATTGTCATGCTGTTATTTTTCACTATCAATAACGTGTGTTACTTTGCTTTGGCAATTGTGTACTGTACAAGACAAGTACAATCATTTATTTGTTGCCAAGAAAACTGGATAATCCACTATCTTCCATCCACTGAATTGAATTAATTACCATCAGAAACCTCTACCACAAAACTGCTGTCAATGAAAGGTCTGTTCTTACAGAAATCAAAAGCCAATCAGACCGAATTGGTTGAAAATAGCCAGAAAACTGTTTATTCGCCGATTTGTAACAATCAGAAACGCCTAACCCAATAACATGTGCAACTTTCTTCAAAATTTGCATTGGAAAGCCTTTTCTAGTTGTTTAGGTATATTCAAGGATAATACACACTACTACAGGATTGCGTACCGATTTCGTTTTTTGGAATCGCGCTCTTATGGTGTAGCACCATTGCCGACGTCATTAACTTAGTCGTCAGCTGTTTGCGCCAGCGGTCCTAGTTTTATAGAATTTAAATTTAGTATGAAAAATTAAATTTATACAAACGACAAACGAGATCTAAAAAAGAGTTGTTTTGGAATGTTTTTATGGTAAAGCCAAAGGCCTGTACGGAAACACTGATCCGATTAACCCGATCACCAGCTGTTTTGTTTTTCATCTTTATTCAATTAAGACGATTCAAAAAAGACAAAATATATCAGCTGGTGACCTGGTTACCGTGCGTTCGTTATTTTGGTCTGAGTTCTCCGAGCTTGACTTTACCGTTCGTTTATTTAAAAAGTGTACTCGGTGCAGCCTCATTTGCGTTCGTTTATTAAAATTTCTGGCACTTTCATACAGAGTTCAACTGCTCTGTTCACTCGCTGGTCACGTGATTACGGCTCCGCTCAGCACGCTCTGCTCTTTGAGCAAAATACCGAACGCAAGGTTAGTCGGATCAGCGTTTTCGTAAAGGCCTCAAGTATGTATAAGGCTAAAGCCCGCGGAATCATAACCTGTGGTGCAAACACTCTATGTTAAGGCGAAAAACGACCAGGGCCGAATCAAGGCCCTAAAAAAAAAGGGGGGGCGGTTTTTTTTTGAAATACACCTATAGTGTAGTGTACGTATTATAGGTACTTACAACAGTAGTTTCCGAAACTTTTTTTCAGAATCTCCATGAATAGACATTTTGTAAACCTCCTCGGATGTTTCGACTTGCCTAATACTCATAACCGCGAATTGCGGATTTTCTTTTGCGGATTTTTTTCTATTGGTCGATTATATTTAAATCTGGCAGGTTATAAGTAGGTACTAGGCTTTAAACGGAGTTCAAAGAAGACGTCCATGTTACATCAAAAACCTATACCTACTTGCCAGACTTGCTTTATTTATTAAGATGAATCATTATAAGTTGCCTTAGAATATCAATTAACGTTTTCCGTGCAGTTTAAACTAGCCCAGATTGAACTTCTAACCAACACGTAATTATTCCAACAAAGCTCACTCTACTTTCCCATCGGCTCATAGAGACCCAACAAGAGCCACTTATATTTAGACGACCCCTTTTTCGTTATTTGTTTATTTATTAACACAAAAATGTTTATTTTAATGTGGGGTCGTCGAGTGTTTTTGTTAATATAATCGCGTGGGACTCTCAAGAACTTATGCTAATATTCTAGAACCTATACAGGAAGTAAAAATGAAACATAAAAGACGCTTTTTAGACCATTTTCGCAGAGTTCCGTTTCCTAATCTTCAATTTTTTCTTGACATTTCCTTATACACCTTATCATCACTCAATGAAAGAATTATCATAGCTTTTGAAACAGGTAAAATCATCGAAAAACATATGGGGAAAAAGTGTAAAAGGAAATTGTAATAAAAATTACAAATAGGAAAGATTTTTTTCATTATTCAAAACTATCTTTGAACCCTTTCATCAATGCTCAAATTTCTGATCACTTGCAATCTTCAAGTTCACTTGGGTAACCATTTTCTCATCTCCGTCATCATTAATCTTGTCACACCTAAATCTCATACAGCAACCCACATACAAACCAATCGAATCGTCCCTTTTCGAAGTTTTACCTACTTTGGGACCCTTTTTCTAAGCCAATGAGGGTGGGGTAGGTCAGGGGTGTCTGTCACTATGCATCCCTTGATTGGTTTTCATCTATTTATCTAGGATTTTGGGATCTGCAATGGGGGGTGAATGGGTGCAGGTATTGAATTTGGAATAAAATGGTTCCTGGTTGATTACAATACCTTTATGTTAAAGAAGAATTTATTGGTTTGATATCCTATCATTCCTATCCTGGAACAATAACATGTGGTTATAGATATTTAACTTGTCGAAATTTTTCAACCCCTTTATTATTCGATAGTGAATAAGGTTTTGTATTTCTTTGTTTCATTATTCCTATAGGTATTGATATTGAGTCCAAACCTGAATTCTATACCTACGTAACTCCATTCAATTATATCCAAGGGCCCATTTGTTGCAAGGAAAGGGTCGAATTTGGGTCAAGGGATTTTAGATTATTACTACCGCTACCGCTTTTCTTAGGGCGACGTTTTTAGGACCAACCAAACCTGTGAAGATAAAACATCTTCCCAACTACTTTGAGTATATACTCTGTTTCTGTTTCCTATTCAGATTTCCATCTTGCAGATATTAAAACTGTGACAATATTCTAGATAAAACTTTGGTTGTATCTAAGTTTTTAGCGACCTTCGACCGACTTGAATTAAACTGTTCAGATTTTAGACTTTCATAAAAGTTGCGCGAGGACGTTTTGGATAGAGACATATGCTATTATATTTTACAACTTATCCTCTACACCAAACTTTATTTCTTTTATCTCTGACTATGCCTATTACTGAAGTCATCTCTACATATTTAATACATAAATCCGATCCTTCCGAAAAACCCCTTATCTTTCATCAAACGCAGCAAAAGTCCTTCAATAATTTTTGATTTAAGCCAACGGATATCCACAGCAGCAGCAGTTAGACCCATATCCAAGATATCAAAAACGAATAAACTCCGAAGCCAAAAAGTGAAAATTATAAGCTTCCTCTTCCCTGTCGTCAGCAAAGTATTCCCTGTATTGATCGAGGACCCTATTTTCTGGACGACGCACGCGCATCGGAGTATTCTAATTGGATCGGTTTTTTGGGGTGGATCTGCTACACGAAATTTATTAATGCATGTGTTGGCGAAAGTTTCATCAAACTAGGCTAAGGATATTTATGGCAATTGGCAGGTATATTTGGGAAAAAATATTGAAACTGGGCAATGTTGTTTATCGATCCTTTTAGAGCAAATTGGAAGTTGGATAAGAGAATTATTTTGTTTTTCATGGATGCCAAAAACTGGGTCAAACTATAGGTGCGTTATTTTTGTTTTTGATAGATTTGACTAACGAAAACAGATTAGGTTTAATTAGAATTATGGATTCATGATAACCAACATGACACATTGAACATACATTTTTGATGAATAGACTCAAATCAATAAGATCTGCTTGTGATTAGATAATTCCAATCTATCTAGTATCTACGGTTTTTGCTTCAATAACAACCAAACCATCTGGAATAATTAGGAAACTGCATGAAGGTTTGTTTATATCTCAAACTGGCATTGAATAAGGCGCCTGGCGATTAATTAGATTCTAAAAATACAGCAACGACAAATTGACTTTGACTTGGCTTCTTAATTAGGGAAAAAGTGCCTAATGAACAATTTAATCAACTTTTTTTCATGAAGGTTGCACGACTGATGAGGATCAGGGGTGCGATTTTCGAAACCATTCGAGTACATTTCGTACACAAAATTTGACTGACAGCAATGTAAATTAAATGGGGAGCATTAGAAATCGTATCAAATTTCGTATGCGAAAATATTCGAAAATAGGGCCCCATATCGTAAATATAGTCGTGCGAGTAACACAGTTTGATGTTTAGCTTCTCTGGATATAGATCCAGAAATACAATTTTCAAATTTGTCATGTGATTTATGTCCATTGCGACCAAAAATGTTGACGATTCTCACTTTGACTTGAAGATGTAGGATTTATTTGGCTTTTGATAACGAGAAAAGGAAATCATTTAAGAAGCAGGGCCGCCGCTACAATGTGTGCGGTGTGTTCAAAACACACAGGCGGCCAATTGAAAAGGGTTGCCGCCACCAATGTTGATGCATAAAGCATCATGTGCAGCGCCCTACACGTTGTAGAAGTGAAACTTCTTAAAAACTATCCCCCTTCATAAAACTAGACACCGTCTGAGTCGGACTAAAGACGGAAAAAAACACAAAAGAAAGTCACGCATCTGTAGTGACGTCACAAGGGTATCCTCGCTTGTCAATAATAGGCAATCCTCCTTGCTTATAATCCTTGGGTTGTGTCAATCGGTCGTCGACTGTCATTATCATCTATGATTATCATTAGCTGTTTTTCTCCGTCTCTCTACGTTATATCTTTCTTCCTATCGTGTAACGAAATTTCCCAAAACGTGACGCGTCTTTCGAATCACTGTCCATTCTCGTCCAATTATCAGATCGCCGCCTAAGAAGTTTTCACTTGAAAATAAATCGTACCTACCGATAGAGTAAAATATACCAAAGAAAAAATCCCTCACCCATCGGGTTCGGGATTTTTTCAGGCGCTATGCACTCATGATTTTGTTAAAAAATTGGCTACAGAATTTTTTTTTTTAAAATTTCCGGAAATATT
The DNA here is from genome assembly GCA_917834065.1 of Ceutorhynchus assimilis. Classification (NCBI taxonomy): domain Eukaryota; kingdom Metazoa; phylum Arthropoda; class Insecta; order Coleoptera; family Curculionidae; genus Ceutorhynchus; species Ceutorhynchus assimilis. The sequence continues at coordinate 39,826,795 of OU892282.1, forward strand.
TCATGCACCGGTTATACAGTTATACAGTGTGTCCACTTAAGTTCGCAGCATATGGGAAACTTTTTTATTAACAATTTTACGAAAAAAAGTTATTATTTATAAAAGTTTCTGCTTCTTGAAAAAATAGTATTAAACTATTGAAACTTGAAATAACATGTACAAGGTGGTCAGAAAATAGAAAAATATACAGTTTTATGGTAAAAGTAGAAAAAAATGGCACATCATTGTTTTTTAAAACCTTTGATATTTTTTTCAGATTAAGCAAATCATATTACAGTCAAAAGATACCTTTCGCTATCACAAACAAACCTGCCAAATTAAAAAAAAAAATTGGAAAAGGGATTTTTGACCTAAAAAAACGTTTTTTTTTCTAAAACTTTTGACACCCTGTATCTCAGGAACTACGCATTTCCGGATACATGTTTATGGGAACTTTTTTTCTTAAAATATTGTAACGAATCACATTTTGAAGTTACGAACCGTACTTAGGAAACACCCTGTATATTTTTCTATTTTTTGACCACCCTGTACAGGGTGCTGCAATTTGGAGTGTTTTAACAGGAAAAACACACTTCCCGACCAGATAGAGGAAAATTGACTTAGATGTCATGGGATCGATTTTCGAGAAACGTCGATTATCAAAAACCGTATCGCGATATCTTCAATGGTACCATTAATACAGGGCGATTTTCGATTTTCCCCTATTATGAAAAATGGCTATAAGTTTTTTATTTATCAATTTTTTTCATTTCTGTAAAGACATTATGGAGACACTTTTTTGAGTACAATCCAGTGGCGGACTCGGTATTTTTCTATATCGCTCCGATTCCAAGATATCGACTGAATTCCGATATTTTCAAATGAAACACCCTATATATTAATAGCTCATTGGATAGCTTTGTTTTTGCTGATTTCAATGATATAAAGTTCGATAGGTTTATCTCTAACAGTTTTCGAGAAAAAAAAATTATATCTGTTTCGGTCATAAGAAACAATGTGTTAGACAGAGACCTTTCTCATTCTCCTTACACATATAAAATCCTTTTCTAACACATTGGTCCTTACGACAAAAACAGATATAATTTTTTTTCTCGGAAACTGTTAGAGATAAACCTATCGAACTTTAAATCATTGAAATCAGCAAAAACAGAGCTATCCAATGAGCTATTAATATATAGGGTGTTTGATTTGAAAATATCGGAATTTGGTCGATATCTCAAAATCGGAGCGATATAGAAAAAAACTGAATCCGCCACTGGATTGTGCTAAAAAAAGTGTCTCCATAATGTTTTTACAGAATTAAAAAAAATTGATAGATAAAAAACTTATAGCCATTTTTCATAATAGGGGAAAATCGAAAATCGCCCTGTATCAATGGTACCATTGAAGATATCGTGATACGGTTTTTGACAATTGACGTTTCTCAAAAATCGATCCCATGACGTCTAAGTCAATTTTCCTCTATTTGGTCTGCAAGTATGTTTTTCTTGTTGAAACACTCCAAATTGCAGCACCCTGTACATGCTATTTCAAGTTTCAGTAGTTTAATATTATTTTTTCAAGAAGCAGAAGCTTTTATAAGGAATAACTTTTTTTCGTAAAATTGTTAATAAAAAAGTTTCCCATGTGCTGCGAACTCAAGTAGACACACTGTATTACTACTGGAAATCTTATTTTTGGCTCTAGAAAATATTCAAAATCTTGACATGGTCATGAGCAATTGCCCATATCTTTGTAGAATTTTGAGCAAATTGAAATAAAATAAAATATATACCATTGGAAAGAGCATTAAATTCTGTATAAATCCGTGCAAAATTGAGTCTGATAGCCCAAATAGTTTTTGAGCAATTGAGCTTCAAAATTGACTTTTAGTCCAAATTTTTTCAAAAACTTCAAATTCAATTTGCTCAAAAGCTACAAATCTGGGAATATTGTAAATTGCAGGCCATTTAGAGCCTAATAAGAGCTACAAATGATGAAAATTTCAATGCAATTTTCTCAACGGTTACCGAGCAATTAAGGTTAGAATATTTTGAAATTAGAATTCCTTCCAGGAATTTTTATGGAATGTTCCTAGTATTTCCCATCAAGACAAAAATATTTCAATATATTTTTGAAATAATTCGGCTGTTTTAGGAATGTTTATAAAATGTTCCAAAAATGTTCACAAAACACCAAACATGTTTATTTTTTTTTGAAAAATTTGCAATGTATATTTTAGAAATGTTCGAAGAATGTTTATAGAATGTTTCAGGAATGTTTCAACATGTTTTTTTTTTTTGAAAATTTTTGAAGAATATTCGGGGAATGTTTATAGAATGTTCCGGGAATGTTCGTGGAATATTTCAGGAATGTTCATAAGAATTTTCTGATATTTTATGAGTGTAATTTTACAAGAATTTTTCAGAATTCCACTGAAATTCTTATCATAGAATGTTCCAGGAATGTTCATAAATTGCACACCAGAATTCCCTAAAAATTCTTCGGAATTTCTAACTAAAAATTCTTCGGAATTTCTAACTAAAAATTCAATTAGTTTCAAAGAAATTTTCTGTATTTTCACAGGAATTTTGGAATTCCATGTAATTTGACAAATTACTTTTTTATAGTTCTTGAGTATTTCAGGTCATTTCACGTACATTTATTTGGAATCAAACTGAAATATTGAGTTATTTCATAAAAATTCCTTGGAATTTTGCTGAAATTTAAAAAATACTTTTAGGATTTTTTTTTTTTGGAATTTCATAATTATTTATACGATTTTTTAATTTCAGGAGAAATACAAGTAATTTTATTTCAGTAAAATTACCTAAGAAATTTCAGAAATTTCAAGTACATTATTTCATGGAAATTTTATGGACTTTCTAGTTATTCCGTGGGAAGAGTTTTTTTTTTCAATTCCACGGGAACTCCAAGCAACTTTAAAGAAATTTTCTGGAATTTAACATTTTTTTAAAATTTTTTAATTCTACTAAAATTCCGATTTACTCCACAGGAATATTGCTAAAGTAATAAGTAATTTCACAAGAACTTTTCGGACTTTCACGAGAATTCCATATAATTTCAGAATTTCACTTAAATTTTGAATTATTTCACGCAAATTTCATGTAATTTCACGAGGATTCTTGGGAATTCAATAAAAAATTTAAGTAATTTCACAAGAATTTTATGTAATTTACGGAAATTTTTGCTATTTTTTCTGATACTATAGAAATTCTTCAAAATTTCATTGAAAATACCAGTAACTTAAAAGATTTTTTTTTTGGAATTGTACAAGCATACCTCGAAGCATACCATGTAATTCTACAGGATTTTTTTTTGAAATTTTGCGAAAATTCCTCGTGATTTTACGTGAATATTTTGGAATTTTATGGGAATTTTTTGGAAATTCACGAGAATAACTTAAAATTCCTTAAAATACTCGGAAAATTTCGTCGTAATTCTTTTGCAGTATCACATAATTTTACCGGAATCCCTCGTAATTCCACTATATAATTCTAAATAATTTCACAAGAATTTTTTAGAGTTGCATGAAAATTTTATGTAATTTTTACGGGAATTTTTTGGAATTTTACGAGAATAACTTGGAATTCCGGGAGAATTATGTGGAATTTCCGGATAATAGATCGAATTTCATTGGAATTTTTTCGAAAGTCCACATAACTTTACCGGCATTTCACTGAACTTTCACAAGAATTATTTAACGTTTCATGATAATTTCATGTAATTTTTACAGGAATTTTCTAAAATTCTATGTTATTATTAATTGATCAATAAAAATTTGCCTGAATTTTGAAGTATAAGGTAAAATTCAACGCAACCGTAACGACGGTGTCAAAGTGTCTGAAATGTACTGAAAAAATTTTTTTTTTTTTTAGTAAATTGAAGAAAAAAAATTATACACCAGAATTCCTCGTAATTCCATAAAAATTCTCTGGAATTCTACTAAAAATCCATGTAATTGCAAGGAAATTTTCTGTAATTGCAAGAAATTTCACAGAAATTCCTCGGAATTTTAAATAATGTCATTTTTTTTTTCATGAGAGAAATTACTTGGAACCCCAGGAAAATTAATGGAATTTCATCGAAATTTCATGATTTTACCGGAATTCCAAATCTTCTCAAAATCTTTAAACTCAATCTGCTCAAAAGCTATAAATCTGGGAATATTGTAAATAACAGGTCATTTGGAGCTAAATAAGAATAAATATATCAATGAAAAGAGCAATAAATTCTCTATAAATCCGTGCAAAATTGAGTTTGATATCTCAGATAGTTTTTGAGCAATTCAAGCTCAAAGTTGACTTTTAATCCAAATTTTTTTCAAAAACTTCAAACTCAATTTGCTCAAAAACTATAAATCTGAAAATATTGTAAATTACAGGTTTTTTTAGAGGTCAATAAGAGCTACAAAAGCTAAACATTTCAATGCAATTTGCTCAACGGTTACCGAGCATTTGCGGTATGAATATTTTAAAATCAGAATTCAGGGGGCCTCTTATGAAAAACTCGATTTTTTTATTTTCCAGTTTTACCCAATTTTGACTTTACCAATCGATAGAGCGGGTCAGAATGGGCTCTTTCACTAATTTTTGAAATTGGCATATTTGGATAAAGCAACTAAAAACAGAATTTTCTGTATTTTTACTTTTGAAAAATTCATAGTCCTTCTTGAGAAAACAGAAAAATAAGAAATACCTCCAAATAAAAACCCAGAATTTATTTCTATGACGTCGCAGCTCGCAATTTGACCGTGTTGCCACTAATTGTCAACATTGTAAATTTGTAATAGATTTAATTCTGAAATGTTGGAAAATTATTATGAAAAGTAGTTCAATTAATTAGTTATGGATTCAAGATTTTATAACATTTTTTTTTTGGAAATTATGCTTAAACACAATTTAATACAATTTGTTATGTTTAGTTTTATTTATTTTTTTTACGTTGCACTACATTCAGTCACAACCGACAACAGCGCATTCGAACCTTGCTGTGCTTTTACAGAGCGCAACACAGCCGAGCCGGTCAGCTTCTTGCAACAGCATGAGCGAAATGGAAAAAATTAATGTCGCGTCAGCGAATCGGCGCGTTTTAAATGATTTTGAATTTCGCTAGTTTCAAATGCCTGTAAAAAATTTATTCAACCTTGTAGAAAATTTCTTGAAGTGAAACTTCTTAGGCGGCGGTCTGATATTTGGACGAGAATGGAGAGTGATATGAAAGACGCGTCACGTTTTGGTAGATTTCGTTACATGAGAGAGAAAAAAAAAATAACGTAGAGGGACGAAGAGAGACAGGCAATGACAGCCGACGAACGATTGACGCACAAACCAAGGATTATAAAGCGCCGATACCTTTGTGACGTGCTTACAGATATACATCTCCCTTTTTTGTGGTCCTCCCTTGGTCTTTACCACGGTCCTCATACGTTAAAGTTTTGTACTTTAGATGGGAGTAAGGCGGCGAAAATTGTCCGAGTACACAAGCGGCTAACACCCTAGCGGCGGCCCTGATAAGAAGAGGACGGATGAGCAAGGGTCGACTATCAACAAATCTCCTTCCAAATATTGAAGTTATACCTAGTCCATTCTGTTGCAAAATTTGAGGTTCTTAGTAGAATGGATAATCAAAATACATATACCATCAATATACACTATACTTGAACACGAAAACCTGTAGGTATATTGATTTTGCAGCAATATTTAGATGACATAACCCAGTTTGCAGGCAGAATCATGACAAAAATCTTCAAAGTTTCTTATCCATAACAGTAAAATAACAAGATTATGGAACCCTATTCCTTTCCAGGTTTGAACCTTTTGTTAGGAATCGCTGCCACCAATGTTGGGAATCGGTTTACCGCTGCCACCAATGTTGGGAATCGAGATTTGACCGATGCCACGAATGTTGAGTACTTCGATAATTAAAACTCAGTTATTGAATAAAAATGCTTCGTTTATTAAAATTCTCGTTGAGGGGGACACTTAGTTACAAAAATTGAAAGGCAACCCGACTGTTCAGAGCGAAGCTTGAAATCTGAATGTCCTCTCTTCAACTATCTTCCACCCAGGAAGACAAGTTTGGACCTTCCTAAATAAGGGTATTTTACAATTTCTTAAAATTAACTTATCCTTTTTACAAAGTTTATGAATGAGCTAAAATCTATTTATTAGGTAATATATTACTTAGAAAGTTTGTACAAGTGTGGACGATGACGTAACCTAAGGGACTAAGGGTCGGACAATAAAAGAAGGTCGATATGATAATATTGAGCCAACAAAGATAACGTCGGGCCTCTCTGTGAAATAGATTGGTTACAATAAAACAAATTAGAAATATAAGAATAATTAAATGTTAATACAATTATTGGGGTTACAACACTTTGCTGAAACTTCCACTTCCTCTCAGTGTGAAATTATACCTATAGAACAGTTTATTTCATTAATTTTTGAGAAAATTAACCAATAACTACGTTCTTGTAAGTCATTTTTTGGCTGAACCTTAAGACTTCGAAAAGCTTTTAATGAAACAGATATTGCTAACTAAGAAGTCGATTATAAATTTGTATAGTCAACATTCTACATCATACAACTCAATATTAGGTCCATATTATATTCTGCATAAAATGTTGTTCCAGCTCGGCCTATTTTCGAGATTCCAATGTCTGATATAAAAGCTAAGAATAGTAGAGAGGAAGTTCGTATACTCGGACCATAGTCCATAGATCCAGGCTTATTCGTTCGCGTGGAAACCATAATTTATTGTTGGTGTCCCGGATCCAGAAACCAGGTTAGTGGGACGATCGATGTCATGTAGAGAAAACAAGAGCCGAACTGTATGGATAAACTGTATAATACCGCATAAGGGCGCGCCCTTTCGGACGAATTTGAGACGGACCTATTGATCTTTGTTCGATTCTGATGATAGATGTTCCTAACAAAAAGTATTACAAAATATCCGTTCTATATTATTATTATTAAATTTTATATTGTTATGTTATATGAATGCATTCTTTGGCAATTTGCTTTTTGTTTTTGGGTACTCAGCGCGGTGCTCCGAATCTATTATTGCTACACACAGTGCGTTCACCTTTTCCGTTCCAACTGAACGGTTCCGAGCAGGTTCAAGCACCCAGTTGGTACCTACTTTCACCTGAAAAAGCGCTCGTTTTTAAGCAAGTAATGACCACAGGAATTTCTTTCAGTCATCGTTCGCTGTGGTCTCTCTCAGGAAGAGAATCGTTGCGGAAATTCACTGATGGATGAGTTTTCGGTTAATTTGATCATGTCATTATTGATTTAAGATAGTACGGATGCCATGTTTGGATCAGATTACGGTTATAATATACAGGAGGGTATTAGTTTTTGTTGCTAAACTAAGAAAGGTATTAGCAATAGGATTTATTTTTCAACTATTAGGGTTATTTTGAACGGATCACCCTGTAATAATCAAATAACCTGTTAAAATCATCAAACAAATAGATTTAATGAATGAACCTAACATCAGCTAAGCTGTTTTAGAAGCCCCACTAGGTTTATTGTATTTCCCGCTATATTTAGAGGCAGTAAAATTTCCCGTGAGTGTCTAAGGTTTTCTCGGTAACCTTAGCCCTAATCCAATTCCAGAAATATAGGGCAAATTTTCCCGTTAGTCACCCCACCGTGCGCATAATCCGTTTTTGGACGAAACCCGAAACCGTTGTTATTTATATTCGTGCATGATGGATGGAGATAATTACCGGGGCTTGAACAATATTATAATATGTCTTATCCATCTATATATCTCTTTTCCATCATTTCCTATTGTCAAGTTGGAATAAGAACAATTCAATGGAGTTGAAAATAAAAATGCTATTCTTAATAAATAAAAATATTTATGAGTTGCACTTTGCATACCTACAAACTATGAGCTAATAGGTACTGACACCAGCAAGTGCGTGTTTGTATGAAAGTGAGCACCAATCCCCTAATCAATTTTCAATAATTATTATAATTATTAGTCATAGTCAATTGGTACAAGGTACGAACGACCCGAGACTCATTTATTCAAATTACATAATCTCATCGTCTATCAGTCAGTTCTTTTATTGTCCAGACCCCTGTGTCAATGTGATCATTTGAATTCATCAGGTCTCACTACTTAGGCAATAGCATCCTCGATATTTACATTTTTCCGAGGGGTGGTTAACTCCTTAAAATATCTACACAAATTTTAAATCTTCATTGATTTTCTAGGATTTTGAGGATTTTGAAAAACTTCATATGATTTTACAGGATTTTGAAAGATTTAAGGTGATTTTACTGATTTTGGAGCATTTTAGGGAAATTAGAAGGGTTTTTAAAATGTGAATGTGTACATAATTAAATCTACACTACTTATGAGATTTCATGTAATTCTTCGGCATTCCACTAAAATTTCAAGTTATTCCATGGAAATTCTGCGAAAATGTTTGTTAATTCCATAGAAATTCCTTAGAATTTCACTGGAAGATTTTATGGAATTCCTCGAAATTCCATTCAAATGATAAATTTGAATAGAAAAACAGAAAGTCCTAGAAATTTTACCATAAGATTTCATAATACTTTTCCGAATTTCACCATAAGATTCTATGGAATTCCACCATAAAATTCAATGGAATTCTTGTACAAAAATTCCTCGGAATTCGACAGAAATTACTCAGAATTTCACTAAAATTTAATTCAATTCTTCGAAATTCCCGTTCCGCCGAAATTTCTCGTGGTTCCATGGAAATTTCACAGAAATTTTGTTTAATTCCGAGGGAATTCTTCGGATTCCATGTAATTTCACTGGAATTCCACAATAAGATTTCAAGGAATTCCATGTATGTAATTTTACTCTACATTTCATCGAAATTTTAAGTCGACACAAAGTGAAATTATATTAGGTATAATTTGATAGAAATTCTACGAATATTTCATAATTTTTTTTTCGTAATCCCACTGAAGTTATCCAAAATTCTATAGAAATCCCAAATTCCCTAATTTTTGAAACTTGACTGAAATTCCTCAAAACTCTACCACTGAAATTTTTATAAATTTTTTCGGAATTTCACTGACATTTCCTGTAATTTCTTAGAAATTCCTCGGAATATCACTAAAATTTTATAAGAATTTTATGAAATTTCACGTTATTAGTCGAAAATTTCTCGAAACTTTTTTTCAAAATTTCATTTATTTCCATAAGAATTTTTCGCTGAAATTCCCTTTCAATAGTCAGGAATTTCTGGGAATATCAATGAAACTTCAAGTAATTATATTAGGATTTTTCGGAATTTCACAGGAATTCCTTATGAAATGATGAGTTGTTCAAAATTCCACTTAAATTTCATGTAATTTCCTGACAATTCCTTGGAATTCCATCGGAGTTCCATATAATTCGACGGGAATCATGATATTTGAAACTTTTTTAAAATTCTTTATGTAATTTAACGAGCACTGAAATTTCATGTTGGGAATTTCGGTGTAATTCCATGTAATTGTTTAAAATTCCTCCATGCAACCCAGGATTTCATGTAATTCAAGAGAAACTAAAATTTATTGTGAATTCTATGGAAACTCTGCAAAAATTTCACATGTCACATTTCACACCATAAAATTCAATGGAATTCTTGGAATTTTTTTTTCTTCGAAATTACAATATAAGATTTCATGAAACTCTTCGGAATTCCACTAAAATTTCAAGTTATTGCATATGAATTCCGCGAAAATTTTAATCGATTCCATAGAAATTCCTTAGAATTTCACCAGAAGATTTTATGGAATTCCTCCAAATTCCATTCAAATGGTAAATTTGAAGGAAAAACGGAAATTCCTAAAAATTTTACTATAAGATTTCATAATATTTTTCCAAATTTTACCATAAGATTTCATGGAACTCTACAATAAAATTCAATGCAATTCTTGGAAAAAAAATTCCTCGGAATTACATTATGAAATTTCATGATATTCTTCGAAATTCCACTAAAATTTCCAGTTATTCCATAGGAATTCCGCGAAAATTTTTAGGAGTTCCATAGAAATTCCTTAACATTTCACCAGAAGATTTTATGGAATTCTTTTTTCGGAATTACAGTACCTATAGGATTTCATGAAATTGAAACCTCGGAATTCCACTAAAATTTCAATTCCAAAATTCCATATTTTTTTTTTTTTAATTTTACTGAAATTCCCCAAAATTTCACCACTGAAATATCCTGTAATTCCACAAAATTTTCATAAAATTCTTCGGAATTTCATTGACATTTCATGTGATTTCTTAAAAATTCCACTAAAATTTTATGAGAATATTTTGAAATTCCACGTTCATAGCTGAAGATTTCTCAAAAGTCCAAGAAATTTTTCAAAATTTCATTTATTTTCTTCAAGTAATTTCTTGAAAATTCACCCTAATATATTGAAATTTCATGTCATTACATGGGAATTTTTCGGAATATCACCGAAATACCATGTTTTCTGCCGGAAATTCCTCGGAATTTCTGGAATTTTACTAAAATTGAGTAAGAACTGAAAATTCATGTTGGGAATTTCGGTGTAATTTCATATAATTGTCTAGAATTCCTCCATGCAATTCATTTAGGATTTCGTGTAATTTGATCGGAATTTCACTGAAATTTCATGTAATTCGAGAGAAACTAAAATTTAATGTGAATTCTATGGAAACTCCGCAAAAGTTTCACATATAATTCCTTTTTCAGAATAACATAATTCTACCGAAATTCCTCGGAATCCTACTAAATTATAGAATTCTAAGAGACTTTAACAAATTTTTGGGGATTCCAAAGGATTTTTGGGAATTTCAAAGGAAATATTTTTTAGGAATGTTATTGATTTTATGAGATTTTACAGGATTTTTTTGGTTTAAATGAAATTTTGTTAGATGCAATTTCAAGAGATTTTGTGGAATTTTGTTAAATTTTTAATGATTTCAAATTCAAAATTTTCAGGGATTTTGAGTAAATCTTATGAGATTGTCTGGGATTTTGGCCAACTTGTACAGAGATTTTGACCAGTTAACCACCCCTCGCATTTTTCTTAAGCATTAACTCTTTGTCAGGTATAGGGCTCGAAAGTTCTCATTCCGAACATTCGATACTATAAACAGTGATTCTTTTTGATTTTTAGCAACGGATTTTCTAGGAGAAAGAGGGTTACAAACACCTCTTCTTTTGCTTGTCGATCATGTTCGTCAATCTCTTGTTGCTCATTGTTTCTGCTGTTGTTGCTATAGCCTTTGTTTTTGTGGTCATCATAGTAACTTTCTCGTAACCACTTCTAAGAACCTCCGCATACTTGACATCAGCTCTCTTTTTTTATATATATCTGCAAAACCATACGTTTCGTAACATAATTTTTGTTCTTGACGCCATAGGAATTGACAAATTGCCTTCTGCTCTTTCGACAGTGTCGCAGAAGATCGCCAAAGAACGATTTTTCTCACGCAACAACAACAACAACAACAACAACAACTTAACAGCACCTCCATAAGACATCTCAACAACACATTAACATCTTCAGGACATAACAACAACAGCAAAAAATTGATTGATGCAAGTGAACATTTAAATGAAAACTCCAGGCCCTTGATGTGCAATACTCTGACGGACGGCCACGAAGTGATATTGCTAACGGAAACTTTTCTGTATGATAGCATTTTATCCAGTGAACTCATGCCTTTGGATAGATACCTACTTTATATACAGATGTGATAGATCAATCAGAACAATAGTGTACTTTATGATCTCCTTCTTGTTCAGTCTCGCTGACTTCAATTTCATTTTCAGAAAAGTCCTTCTCCAAAATTGTCCTTGTTCTCGGTTTCCCCAATCAATTTTGGCTTCCAACCAACGCTGCTAGAAGTATAATCCTGTTCAACTAGCTATAGTTTGCATGTATGCTCTAGAAATTCATATTCGTTGTCAAACTTGAGGGTTTTCTTTAACCAACTTCTTGGCCTGGTGAAGTGATTTCCGGTCTAAAAGGTGCTGGAGCATTGTTCCAAAATGAAAGGATGCAACGTTGTAAGTGATTCTGAAGCTCTGTTAGTTTGGACTTTATCTATACTTGGTAGTTCTGCAAATGAGCTAAAATACAAGAAAGGACATACCAATTCTATCAACATATTATAGAAATTAACCAAGGATTGAAATAACAGATCTACCACTATTGACTACTGCATTCTCTTATTATTATTGTTGCAGAGCCAAAATATTATTAAACCCTCGTAAAATCCCCATCTCCAATCCGGGAAGTGAAAAAACTAACATTACACAGCCTAATCTACCGGATGTATGCCTTTTGCGAGCTTATTCGTAGCTTAGACTGTGAATAGGATCTTGTGCGCAGTAAACTTCACGCGCCAAAATCATGTTACGATCGATAGACTTACCCCCCTTCATGGGGAGGTTTTGGTCAAAAATGGGAAAGCAGCAGGAAGAGTTCTGGTATAAACTATTTTCATTTTGACTGTGACTGTTGTAGTGATAACTTCAGTGATATGGTGATCTTTGAGAGGTAAGGAGTAGCCTATATGTACTGAAATATTTTTGTCAATTGAAATTTTCTGATAAGAGTTTTCTATTGGCTTTTTTCTAGTAGAAACTTACAATTGAATCCTGCTTATACATATTTCCAAAAAACTATTCGATTTATTTTGTTGCCTAACTCGTAACTAATTTACGTTCAAAACACACTTTGCTTTAAGTATCGGTTGAATAGTTTCTGTCGTAAAATAAGCTTTTGCAACGCAGTCACTCACTTTCAGTCGTAAATTAATAAAATTTTCTCAAGGTCCACTATGATGTCACGAACATACTGTTTTGTTACCCAACCAGCTGTTAATTCCTAAACAAGTTTTTCACACACGAACATCTTAAATTATTGTTCGAGAGTGCATAACTATTATTTGTTCATAATATGCATGCAATGGAGAATTTTTATAATGGGTTAAAAATAATTGCTTCAATATGGAACAAGGAAATCTTTTATGCTGGATTTTTTTAGCTATTTTACAACTAGGATTATATTCTATTTTTCGAGCCAGACAATAATGAATAATGATAATTTGCTGATAAGAGGATAAGGCCAACAAATGATAACTTTGGTTCCAAGTCCATATAAAAATAATTGGTTAAATCTGGATTTTGGCATCATAATTAGAAAATCTTTAGGGTTTTGGTAGTTATTTATGAATGGAAGGTACCTACACTTCATCATCAATATTTTTGAGTTTGTTCTACATTTTTCTGTTTTAATCAATCATCTGATGAAGAAGTTTGTTTGCATTAACTATGTTTAGCTGTACTTATTATGGAGAAAAAAAAGAGCTACTCAATAATAGATTCAGGATTTCTAATAATTACTTTATTAGCCATTCTTTCATATTACCTACATAGTTTCAATATGACGGATGTGCGATAGTCAATTCCCAACTTTCCAGATATAGGAATGTAACTGATACTGTTCCAACCCACATGAGATCCGTTCTAGAGCGGTAATTTACAGTCGATCAATTCATTTGTCAATGAAACGTTCAACTTATTTGAATATAGGTGGGTAACTGGGTTATTACTGCTTCTGGAACAGTTCTTTGTTGGAACAGAGCTTTGTACCATAATTATTTATGTCATTATACCCAAGAAGTAAATCTTTCTGAGCTGAGCTCAACGTTTGTAACTGAGTGGCCACTATATAATTGAATCAGAACAGTTGGAACATATTTCACTGCTCGGAACAAAGAAGCTCGTATAAACAAGTAGACAGATCAAGTTGATTATCTGTATTTAATTCATTCATGGTATAGAGAAAAAAAAAGGTAGAACGAACAAATTAGTGCAAATTATAAACAAATTATGCTCTTAAGTGCTAATCCCCTAACATGTTCGTTGATTACAATCTAGAGAACATAATTAGCACAGGATAACGGTGCTGTATCTAGCGAGAAACGAACAAATTACCCCATACATAAAAATCTTTTCAGTCCTAGGTACATAATAATGGATCACTTCTGGCTGTGTCAAGTGTTGACGACAATAAGAATTCAACTTAAACCAAGATCGCTTTTTCATTACTGTTTCATTAGATACAAATTCATTGCTCGCAACGAAACATTAAAAGAAAAAAACCGAGAATCCTTATTATAGTGCAGCAGAGTTTTCCTCATCTAAATCTAATTTTCCTTGAAGTCAACCCCCCTCGCGCGCGCGTCACCCA